>OX596233.1:51629913-52229913 GCA_951394345.1 Salicornia ramosissima
TGTCGAAGAAGATGATGTCATATATAAGTTTTGGATTTGAATTTTTTAAGGAGAAAGTGACACATAATAGTCACTACCTTTGTCCTTTAATGTTTGCTACATTTGGGTATTTAATGATGAGTAGGTAATGTATGGGGTAGAAATAAAAGTAGAGAAACTATGTGTGGGACCATTTACTTTAAAAGGAAATGTTGCAAACTTTTAGGGACATCCTAAAGAGGAATATTTAGCAAACATTTAGGGACGGAGGAAGTATTTTGGAACTTCAAATTGAAATGCCTTCTAGTTTATGTGGTGAATTTTGTAAAGTTTGACGACAAAAATTAATTGGAGCGTAAAATAAAATGTAAATGGAGGGAGCAGTTTCATCATAGTTGATGTGTACCTTACACAGTTAAGGAGTTTTTATTGATGTTCTTTTGCAACTATCGGAATTAATTTGTTTTGTTATTATGAATTTATGATATGATATGATTTAGCTATTGGTGCAATTGCTGTTCCATCTGTTCACCTATTTGTTTAGCTTTGCTTTTCTCACTAGTAAGGTGATAGATTTCTTCTTTATGTTCCCTCTTAAATTTGCTTACTCTGGACATTTTTTGCTGGTAAATTTATGTTGATATAATTGATTAATTGATTGTGCATTTTTTTTTTTTTTGCTGCAGGTTGTACAACTTTTTCTTAGGGGAATGGGCACGCGTGTTATAGTCTTGTTCCAGTTTATGATGTGCATTGAACTGAAATGATTGGGGACCGATTCTGGTAAGGCCACTGTTTCATATTTGGTTTGACTCTGTAGCTTCATTACCTTAACACTACATTGATTTCGATTGGGAACTCTCTCTCTCTCTCTCTCTATATATATATAAAGATATATATATATTACAATGAAAAGTGGAAGAATAAAAGAGAGGGTGATAGAAACTTAGGGAGGTGATATTACAAGATAAAAAGAACCCTACCTTTTAATTAGATGTTTAACTAGAAAATCACCCGTCAAGGTTTATTTTAATTATAAATAGATCACATTTTTGCACTTTTCTACCAGCCATTTACTCACTTTTTTTTTTTTTTAGTTTTATTATTATTATAATAATTTCCTCACTTGGGTTTTCATCAATACTAAGAAACTGATACGGTGAAAGAAAAAACAAAAAATTCTCTTACAAAGTGATGCAAAAAAGTAGGGGAGAGTATGGAAAAGAGAGGAAATAACTAATTTACTAAAGTTATTCAAAAGTAGGAGAGTGTATGGAACTTAAAATTTGAGCAAAGTGAGCAACTTAAAAAAAAAACTCGAAAACATAAATTAGTAAAATAATGTGTCTAGAAGAATAAAATTTTTGAGCAACTTAAAAAAAAAACTCGAAAAGGAAAGTGAGCAAAGTAAAATGAAACGGAGGGATTATATTGCAGAGGTTTCTTCAGAAATAATATTGCAAAGTTTGTTTTCTTTTCATTTTTTCTTGTTTTGATTTTGTGAAACCAACCTTTCTTTATGTATATTGAGTGTTATCTTTTTATAATTTCCTTTTAAAATCGTTGGTTCTACTTTTATATGTTTGCTAGTTTGAATCTTGTGATAGTGTTGGTGTTGTAGATTGTCAGTACTCAGTAGAGCTTTTTTCTGTTTTATTAATATGAGTTTGAACAGTTTGTTTATCTGATGCAGATTCTGTGAGGATTGTTAATGAAGAGAGAATATTAGTGTACATATATTGGAAAGGATTTTATTGAGTTAGCAAAGCAGAGTAATAATGTCGAAATCATATGCAAATTTGTTAGACTTAGTAACTGGGGATTTGCCGAAAATGAAATTGGAAAAGAAGAGACTCCCTAGAGTTATGACAGTACCAGGCAATGTTTTTGAACTTGAACAAGAGCAGGCTCGGAGTGTCTCATCAGATAATCCATCCACAGTTGCTCAAGATAGAATGATCATTGTTGCAAACACACTCCCAATAATTGCGAGCCGGGGTTTGGATGGTAAACGATGGATATTTAGTTGGGATGAGGATTCTTTGCTCTTGCAGCTCAAGGATGGCTTACCAGATGACATGGAAGTGCTTTATGTTGGCTCACTCAGGGCTAATGTAGATATAAGTGAACAAGAAAGTGTTTCACGGATTCTTTTCAACAGCTTTAAATGTGTCCCTACTTTTATAGAACCTGGTATTTTGGGTCGTTATTACAATGGATTTTGTAAGCAGCAATTGTGGCCTCTTTTCCATTACATGTTGCCCTTGTCAACAGGATATGAAGGGCGGTTTGATAGATCCTTGTGGGAGGACTATGTATCTGTAAATAGATTGTTTGCTCAGAATGTCATTGAGGTGCTTAATCCTGATGAAGATTTTGTTTGGATTCATGATTATCATTTGATGGCTATGCCCACATTTTTGAGAAGGCGCTTTAAAAGATTGAGAATGGGGTTTTTTCTCCACAGTCCATTTCCTTCATCTGAGATTTATCGTACACTTCCTGTCCGAGAGGAAATCATTAGAGCTTTGCTGAATGCTGATCTAATAGGTTTCCATACATTTGATTATGCTAGGCATTTCCTTTCATGCTGCAGTCGTATGTTGGGTTTGGAATACCAGTCAAAGAGGGGTTACTTGGGTTTAGAATATCATGGAAGAACCGTTGGCATAAAGATCATGCCTGTGGGGATCCATATGGGTCGGATTGAGTCAGCCATGAGACTCTCACACCAGGAACAGAGGATAGCTGAACTGAGGAAACAATTTGATGGTAAAACAGTTTTACTTGGAGCTGATGATATGGATTTGTTTAAAGGAATTAATTTGAAGCTGCTTGCAATGGAGCAGATGCTGAAGCAACAACAGAAGTGGCGGGGTAAGGCTGTACTGGTTCAGATTGTAAACCCGGCACGAAGTAGAGGAAGTAATATAGAGGAGATGATGTCTGAAATAGAGCACCTTTGTCAGAGGATCAACAAAGAATATGGGAATCCTGGATATGAACCGGTGGTTTTTATCCATAGGCAAATGTCTGTGTCTGAAAGGATGGCTTACTTCACTATTGCAGAATGTGTTGTGGTCACTGCTGTTAGAGATGGGATGAACCTGACGCCCTATGAGTACATCGTCTGCAGAGAGGGGATGTCAGGATCAGCATCTAGTTCCAATGTTGTTCCAAACAAGAGCATGCTTGTTATCTCAGAATTCATTGGGTGTTCCCCATCACTCAGTGGAGCCATCAGGGTCAATCCATGGAATATTGAGGCAACTGCGGAGGGCATGAATGCAGCTATCTCCATGGAAGACTCAGAGAAACAACTGCGCCATGAGAAACATTATCGATATGTTAGTACCCATAACGTGGCATACTGGGCTAGGAGTTTCTTGCAAGATTTAGAAAGAACTTGCTCTGAACATTCTAAGAGAAGATATTGGGGTATCGGTTTGGGCTTTGGGTTCAGGGTTGTGTCTATTGATCCTAATTTCAGGAAGCTTTCAATAGATGCAATTGCATCGGCTTATCGAATGTCCCAAAGTAGGGCCATTCTTTTCGACTACGATGGAACTCTGATGCCCCAAAATTCTTTAAGCAAGACTCCTAGTCAGGAGGTAATCTCAATATTGAAGACTCTGTGTGCTGATTCTAGGAACACAGTTTTTATTGTAAGTGGAAGAGGAAGGGCTAGCTTGAGTGAATGGTTTTCACCATGCAAGAAGCTTGGAATTGCTGCGGAGCATGGTTATTTTTTGAGGTTTTTGTCTCTCTCTCTCTCTCTCTCTCCCCCCCCCTACTCCCAAAAACATACACACATACACCATACCTACACAGGTTTTCTCTTCTGCATTTCTTTCATTCGCACCTTAAAAAAGAAAGATTAGAAACATTCTCTTTGATTATTCTGTATTATGTAGATGCAAATCAGAACATTTAGTTTAGAAAAACTTTTCTGCTGAATCTTTTTAAGATGTTTTTCAAATCAGTTTGAAACAGCAGATTCAGTAAGTGATAGAAACAGCCTTCTACTGAATGTTGCTATACTCACCAAGGATTTTTTATTAAAAATATCTGAATAGAAATCAAGCTACCTCTAATTGATTGGAATGACTGAGTGACAGCCATTTCCATGCAAGCGTAATAATTCAAAACCTGATGATGGCTCCTTAGTTTAGTTATTTAGAACAGAGATTAGAACTTTTATCAATTAAACCAGGTGAAGCTTAATTTGCCAATTGTAAACCCACCGCTGCCACCAGAGTCTAATTTCGTGAACAATTCCTGTGGAGTGATCGATTCTGGATACTTGAGAAAGTTATTATTTTTTTTTGTTTAGCTTCACTCAGGGAGCATCTGAAATACACTTGTCAATGAGGGCAGGAAATTGGGGTATACAGGTAAACAATCACTCTTAGAGGCTGCAGTGTTATTTGCTCACTGTTGGGAGATGGAGCTGGGGGTTGGGGGGGGGGGAGATATCACTTCACTGGTGCTTGGGATTAGAGCCTTCTTTTTTCTTTTTCTTTTTTGTAAAAGGTAAATATCATTAGCACCATGCAAACCAAATACAACCTAAAGCAACTCAAGAGAGTGACAACCCTACTAGGTAGGCTCCCACTCTACAAGATAGCTAAACCCTGCAACTGGACAAGCTAGAGCCAACTAATACAATTGCTCAAACCATCTCAGCACATCTACAGGCATTTTATGAATAATATAACTTTTACATCTTTGGATTACAAACCGTATAATACTAGACATGATAGCATCAGGAGGGGACAATAGAATGCCATAAACTCTTGTTCCTGACAATCCATATGTGATAAATCAGCCCTGCAACACATGCAATAACCACCACAGTTTTGTAATGAGGCCCTGCTTTGCCTCTCCTCAACCAGCACAAAATCTGATCCATCCCATCATGAGGGATCCTGAGCTACAGTCAACTACTTAATGCCTCCCAGAGTTTGGTGGCAAAAGGGCATTCAAAGAAAAGATGCAATTGAGATTCAACTGCATAAGCACATATACAACAACAGTTGTCCACACATATACCATACATAGCCAATCTTTGTCTCACCTGCAATCGATTCAAAACAGCTAGCCAAAAGATGAATCTATGTATTGAAATAGAAGCTCTATCCCAAACCATAGCATCCCAAGTAACTTTAGACCCTTGATTTTTGATGGTTGTATGACCTTGCTAATGGAATACTTCTTACCATGAGCAGGCCACCAGTCCTGGCTATCACCTACCAGAAAGTCCTTTACTTGGCACATGCATCTCCATATCCAACTAGCACTGCTAGGGCACCTATACTCCCACCAATCTTTCCTTTTAATGTAAACTGAGTGAACCCACTTGACCCATAAAGAGTCCTTATGCTCTTTTATGGCCCGTTTGGTTGTTGGTAATAAATTGTGGTAATGGTAATGAATTTATAATGTAATTTTGTTAAGGACCTTATAATCCCCATGGAAAACAAATTTTTATTTTCAAGTTTCAATTTTCTTCTCATTTTTTATCCCCATCCATTACCATTGGGGAGGGTGTTATTAGATGGGAATGGATATTTGTGAAGAAAATTAGATAAATTGGAGTTAAACTAGTTACATCATGGGAATGGATTTTGATTTCTCTTCCTAATTTAGTTATAAATTCATTCCCATTACCATCATTTATGACCGGCTACCAAACGAGCCGTTAATGTTTAGAGCCTTTCATTTTGTTGTAACTAGTAATGTTCTTATATTTTTATTTTGAGCTGATCATGAATTCATGATTGTACCTCACACAATCTCATTTAAGTTTATATTTTTTTTTATGTTATAAATGTTTTGCCACTTCTCCCTTAGTATGGCAACTTTTTTTATTTTATATTTTTAGTTGTCTTTACATGTAGGGTCAAGCAACAATATCTGAAAATCTGAAAATTCTGAAAAATCCAATCCGTGTTCAATTTAAAATTTTGGATATCCGATCATATTTCATCCTAATTTTCGGATATTGTATAAGGATTTGGATATCACTGCAAATATTCGGATATTAGAATATCAGAAAATTTCGGATATTGGATAGTTGAATATCAGATATGTGATTTAATATCCGAAATTATTTTGAAAAAAGGGTAATTTTATGAAAAAGATTACCTGGAGCAAAATGAAAGACGGCAAGTCTAAAACCCTATCACCTAACAAATTCCAATTCAAGTTTCATTTCATACAAAGTAGTCGACAATTCCAAACTATTCTCTCTTCTTTGCTCTCTAATGGTTAGGCATCCACCTGCGTGGAGTTGTCAACGTCCACGTTCCTTCGCTACTGTCCAGGCTTCCACCTTCATAGCCGACTTGCTGCTCATATTCGTCATTCTTTTTTCTCCGTTTGTTTTGTTCTGATTTTTTTTTTTTTTTTTTTTGGGTTTCTTACTTTCCTTGTTCTTATACTTTTTTTTCTTTTCTTTTTTTGGTTTGTTTTGACAGAGACTATTATTTCTGTAAGGATTCAGTTTTATTGTCATTTTGGTTTCATTCTATGAGATGCATCCTGTGGGTTTCATTGTTATGAGTATTATGTGGGTTTCAACGAATGAGGATTCTTCCATTTTTTTCAGCCCAAATTCGTTATCTAGACTTTCAATAAAGGTTTGTGAATGGTTGGACTAACATTTTTCAACCCAGATTTTGTATTCAAACAATCAGTAGTATTATGAGATGTATTTTATGTGTTACTTCATACTTTACTAAATCTTTGGGTTTAATAGAGATGCATTTTGTTTCTTGCCTTTTTATTTCCAACCTAGATTTGTGAGGGCGAGGGATAAATTTATCTGTTTGCTGTAGCGGTTGTGATGTGTTGAATTATTTGAATTGGCTAAAGATTCAAAATTTCAGATATCTGGACTATGTAATGCGAAAATTTTCAGATATCGGATATCTGAAATTTTTGGATCAGATTTGGATATCAAATATTGGATATCCAATTCTTGCTCAGTCCTATTTACATGTCTTAAACCACATAAAACTGCATATATACAAGTTCAGTGCATGCATGTACGTGTCGGTATATTATTATTCTTGTAGTCATCGCTGCCCACTTTTTAGTTCACGCGCCCAGGGGGGGGGGTCGGAGCTGAGTGACAGAGAAGATAATGCATGCGCAAGTGCAAAAGCCAATAAAATAGTATCTTGTACGAAGCTTCGCTAATGAACCATATATCGCAATAGGTGTTTTAAACGATAAATATGTGATAGCAATTATGATTTGGAAGGTTGCAGGGTTATTTGATTAATGTATTTTATAGCTTTTACTTAAATTAGAGAATTTTTTGTTTTTAAAAGAAAGGGTACTCGCTATGCTCTGTATCTGGAAACAATTATGTTGTACTGGAAAATATTGTAAAGTTTTGCTATAGGCTTGTTCACATTGACTTGATTTTTCCCTCCAATGTGTTTAGGTGGCCAGAAAGTGACGATTGGGAAGCTTGTGATCAGGGTTCTGATTTTGGGTGGATGAATATTGCTGAGCCTGTTATGAAACTGTATACTGAGGCCACTGACGGCTCATATATTGAATCTAAGGAGAGTGCTCTTGTTTGGCATCATCAAGTCGCAGATCCAGATTTTGGATCTGCTCAGGCGAAAGAGATGCTTGATCACTTGGAAAGTGTTCTAGCAAATGAACCTGTGGCTGTTAAAAAGGGTCAATTGATTGTAGAAGTAAAGCCTCAGGTATATATCATCTTTGAAATATTTTTAAACCCTATTTGCAATGTTTTTTTACCCCTCCAAAATGATGAGCTCTAGAAGCCTAGAGCTATCATCCCCATGGTTTCCTCTGCTAATCTGTTAGTAGTTTTTGTTAGGTTCTCACGTATCAGCTATGTTAGTTTCTATCTAGGAGATTGGTGGAAACAGGGACAAATGTCTCTGAGATTTGGCTTTTTTGGAGAGATCTGAAAAAATGGAGGGCATGGGGATATATCGGGACAAGTCAATGCTCATGAACAAATACTTATTTTACAAACTTACATTTGGAGTTTGAGAATGGACGTCTTTTAACATTAATATTAACGTTTGTCCATCAGATATACAATTTCATACTTCCATCATTTGAAAGCAAATAACCTTTTGTTTTTGTTTAGATTTTAATGTTTGCACCGAAAACCTGGCTTCTCCATCGGGCTCAAGAGGTCTATTTCTCTTTCTACTCACCATCATTATGAATGGTTATCCTCTTATCTATATGCTTTGAACAGCAGTAACACATTGGTTACGTAGAAGGAAATGGAAAGAAAGAAGGGGAATGAAAAGAAGAACGTATCTCCTTGGGAAATAGCTTGAGGGAAGAGGGTTGGGGGGGGGGGGTGGAGGGATCAATTTTCCCTCTTCCTTTAGTAACCAATATCCTTCTAAAATTGTGGAGGATTGGAGGAAAAGTGGATCTCCACCTTCCTCCCTTTCTTTCCCCTCCCCTTTTCTCCTCCGTATCGCTATCCAAATATAGTGTAAATCATGCATAGTTAAAATGAACTTATTTGAGCATTGGTTAAGGCTCCAGAATTCCAGGCACGAAGTTCTGGGTTCGATTCCCACTGCACGCATTTGTGAGGATCCCTTATCTTCCCCCTTACAGATGCGTGTGTTGGCTAAATTGAGCCGGGTTAACTGCAGTAGGGCACGATTCAAGGCTAGTATCCTACACATTATCACACTGAAAAAATTAAGAAAAAAGAATGAACTTATTCATCCATCTTTCTTCTTTCAGGGGGTGACCAAAGGTATGGCTGCTGAGAAAGTCTTCACATCAATGGCTGAGAAAGGAAAGCGTGCTGATTTCGTGCTGTGTATAGGAGACGACAGATCTGATGAGGACATGTTTGAGATAGTAGACAATGCAGCTTCAAGAGATATACTATCTTCAAATGCCTCGGTGTTTGCTTGTACAGTGGGTCAAAAGCCTAGCAAAGCTCAATATTTTGTGAATGACACTGCTGAAGTCAGACTGTTACTTGAATCTCTTGCTGATTTCTCTGATCTTTCCAGCTCTCCTCAATGAAACTAAGTAAAAAAATTGATTCTTTATTTTTTTTTTGGGGGTTTATGGAATCATTTTTCTTTTTATTGATATTTTATCGTCTTGTTAGCTGCTCGAGTATTGTATTATCTTTGTTTTAGTTAAACTAATAATAGGTGTAATTCCTAATTTCTAATTGTAGAAAAAGTTTTTGGTTGTATATTCAACAACAAATGTTGTACATTGATTATTAAAGGTTATATCAAGCCAAGAAAAATTGGCGCAAACACACAAACAGCATAGTTGGCTAAGGACTTCCCCAACTAACATGTATGAGATACATGAGCGATGCAAGTCGAGAAAAGGAAATGAAACTGCTGGAGGAACTAGTTTTTCAGGAGGCTGGGATAAGTGAGGGGTTGGATAAAAAGGGCGATGGTGTATACTGCGGAGCATTAGGAAGATATGGAAAATGGTGAAAGGTCTAACCAAGATATGGGTTTGCATGATAACGAGGTTAGCTATCTTATTTTACAAGCATCTGATGATGTATAAGTGGCGATGGTCTATGGTGATTGGCCTCGCCACTTGATATGAGTCTCCTATGTTGGGAGCTTCTTAGATCTTTTCATGTGAGTGAGAATTGGAAGGGCCCTTGGCTTTGTGCTGGAGATTTCAACCAGATTCTTTATAATGAAGCAAAGCTTGGTGGTCATACTAGGGAACATAAGTTAATGGAGGACTTCCTGACAGCTCTTCAAGTTTGTGGTTTGGTCGATTTAGGCTTCATGGGTTTTAAATACACATGGTCTAATAACAGACCATCTTCAAAACCAGTTGATTACAATTTATATAATATATATATTATACTATGGTGTTATTAGAATAAATTCTTTATAATGAAGGGCATTTATGTCAGTTAAGGTCAGGTTTATTCTATAATAGACAATTAATTTAGGGTGTTACTAAATGCAGTCCTCATTTTACTTACTAAAGCCCACATTTGGACAATTTTGTCCTTGGCTACATGTGTGTGTGCTGGACATAGAAAAAAAAACACGACATATAACAGGCGCATGACCTATGTGCCCCAACCTAGGTCCAGGCGCATGACCCATGCGCCCCATCCATTCTGATTGCGCACTTGGTCTTCAAATGCTCATATTTCTTTTGCTTTTCAACGAAATTTGACGTATAATATATCAAATCGAAGCTCTCGGGACAAGGAATCATATGCAATTTGAATCACCTAAAAAGGAATTATGTGTAAAAAGTTATGAGCATTTGAATAAGACCATTGTGCAAAAGCACTTGTAATGCTTTCAATTCATAATTTATGTTTTAATTCAAGATTTTAGTGTAATAATATGTTTTGTTGCATGATTAATCTTGATATAAAATAAAGGGTGGGTGGAGGTGGGATGTGATAGGTGATTTGTTATGTTTTTAGGGGTCAAGGGCAATTTCATCTATAAGGGGCTTTAGTAAGTAAAATGAGGGCTATGTTTAGCAATTTACTTAATGTATTTAATTCGTGCACATGGTATTACACTAGCAACATGAAGGGTGAGAACCGATCAGCATACTACGTTTACTGCTTCGCATATCAACTTCAACTAACACTTGTTGCAGTTTCAAAAAATATGCTGATGAATATCTACCTCGAGGAAAGAAGAAACGTAGCAAGCAAACAACCCACTAATCTACATAACTTTAGAGTTGAAGTATCTTTTTCAATTATTGATTTGCAATTCCAAGAACTCAATAGTCGATTTGATGAGGAAAGTATGGAGCTACTTCTTTGTATGAGTTGCTTGAGTCCTGTTGAAAGCTTCATTCCTTGCTTTTGATGATAAGTCAAAATTACTGAGACTTGTTGAATTTTATGAAGATGACTTTTTAGGTATTGATTTAGCATATCTTGGTGATGAGCTTGGATGATTTCATCTATGATATGAGGAGAGATGAAAGATTTCAAGGGTTAAAGGGTATTGGTGAACTATGTTAGGAAATATTTAGGACATTTACTTAAAGGCACGGAAACTACGCTTTTTTTATTAGTTTAATTTCGTCCTACTAGGATACCAGGTTACACGAAATAACTAATGAGATATAGTGGAGATGTAATTTACTCTTGTGATCTATCAAGTAAATTCTAAAGGATTTTGTGGTATGGTTTGTGTTTAACACTCTAAGAAAATTTGCTAGAAATTCAAAGAGCAAGCAGGTGTTTTCGAAGAGATAAAATCTCTAATTTTTTTTTTTCACTCCACAAGTGAACTACAATAACCTATTTATAGCCATTAACCAAGGATGAAATTAGCCAACCCTTTCTTTCAAAAAAAAAATATATAAATGATTTAAGAGTATGTTAATGTGGATTAAACCACCAATTAACTTACCACTCCTAACCATCTAGATTGATGATAAATCAATGACTAATAACATCCCTTATAACTCGCCAAAAGCATCTGAGAACATAAGGAATCCAATGAACCAAATAGAGCACGAATTGTCAAACAAAGAAGCATGAGATAGTAAGTCGTCGCGTGGGACGGTGCCCCGTTGCGTGGCGCGGCCATGCCAATAATGTCATTATCTCTAGCTTCTTCGACGTTTCTTTTGTTCTATCCTCGCATGGCATGAGCTAGGGTCGCTCAACGCGATATACTATTGTTTCACTGCCTTTTCACTTAGGTCCATTTATATATAAATATTCCAACAAACTATATGTGAAATTGGTTCAGATAAAAAAGAATGAAAGATTTCAACCTCTCTACTTGCTGATAAAATTGGTGTTGATTCTTACAGTTACAACTGCTACCGTTGAAAGAGCATTCTCGACAATAACTATAGCTAAGAAACTGTATGGGTGGTCAATTCTTGAATGATTGCTTAATTACTTATATAGAAAAAGAAAATCTTTTTCAATATAAGAGATGATGACATCTTAAATCGCATTCAGAGTATAAAAACTTATCGTCAACTATGATAATGTTTGTTAGTTTTTAATTTTATTTTATTATTTATTATCGCATAGAATATTATGTTTATACATTAATTAGAATATCTTCATATGTATATAATCTTATGATTATAGCCTTACTCCATGCCCTAGAAACTTGGAAAAGCCCACCATATTCAAAGTCGAGGTTTGGAGTCATTTGAGAATCCCCACTAAAAAGGAGTTTTTGTTCAACTAACTTCAAACAACTTCCTCTTTGAAAATTGATATTCAAAGATCTCTACTTTTATTGAATTTATTAATCAATTAGGCGGATCTTACAATGCCGAGATTTAATAGTTTACGAATACTTCAAAACTTGCTCAAAATTACTATCACTTGATCAATCAATCACTCAATTAGCTTCTCCCGAAATCACTAGCCCCATTTCAATTGCGTGATTGTTCATCACATTGCTCGAGCAATTTCTGCTATTTTGTTGCGAAAATTGTATTTCCGGAATCCAAGGTACGTCATCTTCATCCTTCTTCTAAGCTACTTTAATGGAGCTTCCATTATCCCGATATGAGAATATATCGACAGGACAAATTCAAAATAAAATTAGATTTTCGTCATTGTCTCTTGATTCAAAAGAGTCTCTCTTTCATGGGTCTCGATTATTTCGAATCAATTGCAGATATTGGAGAACCTCATTTAGTCAGTGTAGATGTTCTATGGTAGAACATAATTTACGCCCTAAACCCAAGCCTAAACCTTCAAAACTTCATGTGGGTGTTGAAAAAGAAACCAATAATAAGCAGAGACAATCAAATAATTCTATAGTTGGATTATGTGATCAAATAGAGAAGTTAGCTTTTAGTAAGAAGTACCAAGAAGCTCTTGAATTGTTTGAAATTTTGGAGATTGAGGGTGATCATGAAATCACTGATAGAACATATGATGCTTTGGTGAATGCGTGTATTGGGTCGAAATCAATTAGAGGGGTGAAAAAGGTCACTAATTACATGTTTAATCATGGGGTTAAGCTGGATCAGTATATGTGTAATAGGGTGTTGCTGATGCATGTAAAATGTGGCATGATGATTGATGCGTGTAAACTGTTCGATGAAATGCCTCATAGAAACTTGGTTACATGGAATACAATGATTGCAGGGTTAGTGGATGCAGGGGATTTTATTGAGGCATACAGACTGTTTCTTATGATGTGGTCCGAATCTTGTGAGGCAGATTCGCGCATTTTTGCTACCATGATTCGGGCAACTGCAGGTTTAGGGTTAATAAATCCGGGGAAAGAATTGCATTCATGTGTTGTGAAAATGGGTGATAGTGATAATGTTTTTGTTTCTTGTGCATTAATAGACATGTATAGTAAGTGTGGGAGCATTGAGGATGCTCAGTTTATTTTTGATGAAATGCCAGAAAAGTCTACTGTTGGATGGAACACCATTATTGCAGGCTATGCACTTCATGGTTACAGCAAGGAAGCTTTGAGTTTGTACTATGAAATGCAAGATTCTGGTGTGCCAATGGACCATTTTACCTTTTCAATAGTTGTTAGGATATGTGCTAGGTTGGGGTCACTTGAGCATGCTAAACAAGCCCATGCAGGTTTAGTTCGTCATGGTTTTAGCTTAGATACGGTAGCTAATACATCGCTCGTGGACTTGTATAGCAAATGGGGGAGGATAGAGGATGCTCGGAACGTTTTTGACAGAATGCGTACCAAAAATGTCATATCATGGAATGCTTTGATTGCTGGATATGGTAATCATGGGCGAGGAGAAGAAGCGGTTGAGTTATTTGAGAAAATGCTTTCTCAACACATGAGACCGAACCATGTCACTTTTCTTGCCGTTCTATCTGCCTGCAGTTATTCTGGCTTATTAGATATTGGGTCGGAAATTTTTTATTCAATGAGTAGTATACATAACATCAGTCCTAGGGCAATGCATTATGCATGCATGATTGAGCTCTTAGGCCGGGAGGGGATTCTAGATGAAGCTTTGGCTTTGATAAGAGATGCACCTTTTGAGCCTACAATGAATATGTGGGCAGCATTGCTAACTGCATGTAGGTTTCATAATAACTTAGAGCTTGGCAGATTTGCTGCTGAGAAACTTTATGGAATGGGACCTGAGAAGCTTAGCAACTATGTTGTTCTTTTGAATATATACAATAGTATGGGGAAGTTGGAGGAAGCCGCTTCTGTCATTTGCACATTAAAGCGAAAAGGGTTAAGAATGCTACCAGCATGTACTTGGATTGATATCAAGAAACAATCACATGCTTTTCATTCTGGTGATAAGTCACATGAAATGACAAAGGAAATATACCAGAGATTGGATGAATTGCTTGTTGAGATCTCAAAACATGGATATACTCCTGAAACAAGATATTTGCTTCCAGATGTGGATGAGAAGGAAGAACATATGCTTTTGTATCACAGTGAAAAGTTGGCAGTGGCTTTCGGGCTGATAAATACTCCAGAACATATGCCACTTCAACTAATGCAAAGCCATCGAATTTGCAACGACTGTCATAATGCACTTAAATTGATAGCAAAAGTTACAGGTCGAGAGATAGTCGTGAGAGATGCTAGCAGATTTCACCGTTTTAGGAATGGTAATTGCTCTTGTGGAGATTACTGGTAATGCATAAACTAAGCTTTCTCTCTTGAAGTATTGTAATTTTGCTGTTGTTTAATTCATTTATTTGTTTCCCTCCATAATATAGCATTATAGCCTTAGTATATGAAACGATAATTTGCTATTTGGAGCAATATTAGCCTTTATACTTTTGGTTTTTTGTACTTCTGGCATAATCTTTCTTTGATATATTGGCAATAATGTAATGCAGCCTTTAGTTTTGTGCAGTGTTGTTATTATTTAAGTTACAGCTGAAGCTCCAATTTCATATCTAGTCCTGCAATTCACATGCATATTCTTCGATTCCAGAATCATTAATTGCAACATTTTTGGTGGCATAAAATCCTAAGCAAAATTTCATTGGGGTAATCTATAACATCTATTAAAAGGTGCGCGAAGCACTATGGTTGTGCCACGTAAGCATTAACATAATTCTGACACATATGCAAAAGCGCCATGTCATCACAATAATGTTGGTGTTTAATTTTTAAAAAATACTTCGATTGTTGGGAGATTTGAACATGGATCTTTTGTATGGAAATGTTAGGTAGTTACCAACTCAACTCTATTTATATATTGATGTAAATATGCTTCTTTATAACTATATTGTTTTATTGTTTAGGAAAAATAAAGAGAGACAAAAAAAATATTATTTAAAATAAAAATGGGAGAAATTAGCACACAATAGCTTTGCTCTAACACAATGGTTTTTGACTAATTGAATTGCAATTCTTCCACAAAATCTATCTACAATTTAAAATATATAATTTCCAATTTATTTTGTTCATGATACCTAGATTTGTTATTTGTGTTTTCTCATATAGTTGATGTTTGATCTGCAATGCAAATTGAGGGTGATTTTGTCAACTCGAGTTTGTTTCGGTTGTTCTTGGTGTTTCAACAAACGGCAATTACCATCCGTGCCAAAAGGTCTGTAATTATAGCGCCTTTATCAATGCACTATAAAAACAAACTGTTTGACCCGGGGCAACGCCTGGGAAAAAAAACTAGTTAGTAAAGAAATAGTGGTATGTGATTAGATATTATGGAGAGAGAAAGTGGGGACCAAAAACAATTTGAGGAAAGAATAGGAGCATATATGATTAGATAAGTATGGATATTTTGGTCATTTCATACAAAAAAATTGCTAAATAAGGAAAGAACGGAATTGTTGCGATTAATTTGGATCGGAGAAATTAGTTTCTTTACAAGTGAATACCTTTGTTTTTCTTATATGAACTGGTACTGTATTGCACCTAGAAACAAGACTTCAGTTGCCTACTTAGGGCTCGTTTACTTTAGCTTAATACAGCTGAACTGAACTGAACTTAATTGAACTAAACTGAACTGAAATTAACTTACCTTAACTTAACTGAATTGAACTGAATACAGCTGAAAGTAATCTCTATTATATAAGCCAAGGGGGAGCTATGGTGTCACCCCTGGAAAAGTCCGTCTTACCCTTCAAAATTTTCCAAAAAATTCAATTTGCATCACTCCAATCTATTATGAAAAGTTATTATAAATTTTGAACTTTTTAAAATGAAAATATTACAAAATATAAAATTCGTAAAAACAAATTAAAAATACCAAAATTCATATTATTAAATTCTTTATAAATAGATATCCATATTGATATAGTTTGTCACATAAAAATTTTACCTTTCGATTATCGTAGACATTTGATAGCCGATACAAAATAGTAAATAAAAAAGTTTGTTTATGATTATGTGAATAAGTGTGAATTTGACAAATATTTCAATTTTTCGAACAAATAACCTTAGTTTTTTATATTTAGACAAATTAAAAGATACATTTAAAATATGATCGCACGCAAAGCGTGTCTAGAAGGCTAATATTTTATAAGAGAAGGAAATTGAGAGCTGAACTGAACTTAACTGAACTGAACTGAACTGAATTTAAGCTGAAGTAAACAAATCCTTAGTAGTTAGCTACTTACCTTTGTTAAACTTTTGCAATTGTTTATTTTTGATGCTTTAGAGCATGATTTAAGAATGTCACTAGCTCAACTAAATTGTTCATCGCCTGCTATTCTCACTTGGCTTAATTTTCGATAGTTGGGTGATGTTAGTAGTGTTACATAGTTTTCTAAAGTGCTTATGAATTGCAATTCGGAAAAAATGTGACTTTATGTTCAATTTTGGACTATTTTTGACCCATTTTAGGCGGACTGTAAATTATAGAAGTGAACTAAAAGGCAAATTATACTGGTTGACATTGCTTTCTTTTGCTTCGTCAAATATTTTATAGGTACTTGACACACTAATCACCTAGTAAATTTACCAACATTACATATACTTCACTCACTTAACCCACATTAAACACCAACTGCCAAGTTAATTACTCTCCCTGTTTTCTCTCACATTAAGAAAAAAGGGAAAATAATCTGGTGGACAGAAAGTTAGAGTGTTGGACAAACGGTGGTGGCTACGGGTTGGCAGGAGGTCAACTGATTCTTGATGGAGTGATGGAGTTAGTTGGATTGGGATTTTGGCTCTTATGTCTTTCTTGAAGTTTGGTAGAATTGTTATTGCTTGTCTTCTTCTGTTTTAGGATTTAAAGGTTTGTTGTGCTTGATGCTACCATAGTCATTTTTTTTTTCTTGAGAAAAAAAAAATCGTTTGTGTATATTGGGTATCCACTCAGGAATTTGGGATTAGTTGGTCATCATAATTGATTGATCATAGGTCAAAATAAATTTTTAGCCTAGTTCATAATTGAGTTCAAAGAAAGTAATATTAAAAAGGAGTGACAAAGTGGTGCCTACTCCCACCTCGTATCCTTAGGATACGTGTTCAAACCTTATTACTTGCATCCCTCCCCATTTATGGTATAAAAATTCAAATTAGACCAGATTAAAAGAACATAGCCTTAGTTTTGGGAGCTCCTATACTATGCATCCATGTGCACATACAATTTATATTTTACTCATTTAATATGTAGTTTTGCTTATGAAATTATTTCAGATTGCTCATGTAGTTTTCTACATTAGTCATTTAAAAAGTGATATGTTAAATGAGCAAAATGAATATCAAATAAGTAAAATATAAAAATGGGTGTAGATACATCCAGTGTAGTATATAAAATCTATAGTTTTGGAGGGAAAAAAATTTATAAGAAAATGACATAATGAATTAAGCGTTCACCTACAAGAGGTGGGTAACTTTAAATCTTGCAAATCACCATGACTTTTATTTCATATCAAGTGCTCCATTTTGACTGGTGGCACTGTGACAATATAAACATGGTAATTTTGACTTTCTTTAATCTTTATTATATAAGGGAAGAGGGGCTGTGGCGGTAGTGTCCAAATGACTTATACTTATGCCCCCTTGGCCCCTTCTCTTCAACAAATTAAACACAAGCCACAAATAAGTAATACAAAGAGCAATCCACACAATTAAGTCAAGTTAATAATTGATTAGAATAAGAATCACGATTTATGGGTAACAAAAATATTTACAACTGAAATGTTAAAAACATTCCTTCAAACAACACAATGCATAATTCTTTCAAACAACACAATTGTTGAATTGCATATAATTCTTTAAAAAAAAATGCACAAACAATACAATTACTACTTCAGATTTTCAACTACCACAATACAAACTTTTTTGTACTCCATTCGTCTATAATAAATAAATGCTCCATTTTAACTTTGGTACTATTCGTATTGAAACTTTGACATTGTTTAATTTGACATATATTTAAAGTTTTGCCGATATAAAAACAATTTGAAATATTTATTTGGAGACGAAGGAAGTAATGGATAGAAAGATTGATTTATTGTGGACCTACTACTACATTGGGTGAGGCTGGACCTGTGGAGTGTGGACCATGTTCTCCTATTGATCAAATCTATTGGACAAGTACACAACTTATACAGGGGACCATCACCATGCATGCATGCCATTGGCTTACACTTTTCATTTTTGCCTTCGTGTTTGTTTGGGGTGAAAGATTGGGTTTTGAACTTAAAAGCAAAGAGAAGTAACCACATAGATACTACACATGACAAGTGCTTTTTGATCCAACCCGAATCCGAGGTTCCGGATCCGTTTTTAGGATCTGAATCTTCATATTTAAGATCGATCCGGATCAGGGTTGGATACGGATCTTTTGGGAAAATGTGGATCTGGATACTGATTTGTTTATAACTCCGCATTCAAATTTAATTGTAAGATCTGCAGATATGCCCAATAGTCCATTACTTAATACACCCAAATAGCATCCTAAGTTACTGACATTAGTTAATTATGTAATGTATATTAGTTGATGATGTTAGTAGTGGATTTTAATTTGCATATTAGTTGATTGTGTAATGTATGAATTTTATGATGTTGATGATGTTAGTAATGGTTTTTTTTTTTTTTAATGTATTTGATGCAGTAAAATAATTAATTATATCATTAAGTAGGTATAATACAAGAGGATCCGTTTTTGGATCCTCATTTCATGAATCTGTTACATTTGGAGCGGATCTGGATCCAAGTTGAAAAACGGGTCTGGATTAGGATTCGGTCCATATTCGATCCATTGTCATCTCTAAAGGTGCTCACTCATTCCATTTAGTCAAGGTTTCTTATCGTATTACTGCACCCGTTTCTTTTTAATTGCAATGATTAGACATTTTTTTTGTCAAAGAATTAGACAATTTTTGTATTATATTTTATGTCAAATCGTTGTAATTAAAAGAAAACAGAGAGAACAATAATGATAATCCACTACATGGATATACTTGTCCATATATATAGTTTTCTGGTAACAATAAAGTAAATATATTATCAGACATAGTAATTAATTTAAGTGAAAGTATTGGGTCAAACTGTTTGACCAAATAATCTGGTCAGATAGCTGACCCAATATACCTAATTATAATAGTAAAAACTTCGGAAAGTCATAACTTTGCGCTCGGATGTCCGACCCAAGCATATAATATGTCCAGATTTGATTAATTTTTCGAGACAAACGTAATAGCAAATACCCGAAAGGAATTTGGCAAAAGGAAATTGCCATAAAACGCCTCTAGAGGCCTCAAAATGCCAAAAATGTCTAAATTCTGACATATACTGATAATCCGATATATAGACCAAATCTATTAAGATCTTTTTTTTTTGTCAAGTTGCTCACATATTATGTTAAGGTCTTTCTTTTTTTTTTTTTTTTTTGTCCATGTTAGTTACATTTGTCCAGGTTTTATATTTTTGTTCAGGTTCATTATGTTTTGTTTAGGTTAGTTATATTTTGTCTGGGTTAGTTACATTTTGTCCAGGTTCATTACAAAATGTATCAAGGTTTAACAATATGTGTCCATGTTAAACAAGAATTTACCAGGTTTACAAATATATGTTTTGTTTAGGTTAGTTATATTTTGTCTAGGTTAGTTACATTTTGTCCAGGTTCATTACAAAATGTATCAAGGTTTAACAATATGTGTCCATGTTAAACAAGAATTTACCAGGTTTACAAATATATGTCCAGGTTTACAAATATATGTCCAGGTTTACAAATATGTGTTCAGGTTAAACAAATAGGTGTTCAAGTTTAACAAATAGGTATCCAGGTCTAACAAATAGGTATTCAGGTTTAATAATATGTGTCCAGCTCAGTTGGACTCGTCTGACAATAATATTACTGTCAGACAAGTCTGATACAATACATTCTCTTAATTTAATATACTACCTCCATTAATTATTATGTGCAACGATGTGACATAAAATAAAGATGAAAAATGTCTAATTGTTGCACATAATAATTAACTGATTGAATATATCCATGGTAAGTGAAAGTGAATGTTTGGTCTTATTATAAAAATAAAAATAAAAAAATTGACTAAAATAACCTGTTTTGTCATGTCTGAATATATCTACAAACTGTTAATGGTTTGTCATGCGTCCAATATTATTGCATCATCGCATAGGTAGGCATGGCATGACCGCATGACCAAAACAACATCTAACAAACCAATTTACTTTTTAAAGGGAAAAAAAAAATCTATTGACTATTATTAAAATTCAAAAACAAATTAATAATAAAATAAAATAAAAATCTCGTAGTTTCACAACTTATTCGAAAGTGTGTCATTAAAAATGAAAATTAATAATAATGATTAATATTTAAATACTTCCTCTTTTTTTTTTTTTTTTTACTTGCTACATAATCTATATTTGGATGTCTCAATTTACTTGTTACATTTTCTATTTTAGTATGTGAGGCTCATAAATTCTACAGTACCTATTATTAGGGCTGACGAATCGGGTTGATGGGTCGAGTTTGAGTTCGGGTTGTCGGGTTGTCATGTACCTTCAACCTGAACCTGGCCCATTTAATAAATGGGTTAAGTTTTTGTAACCTAACCTGACTTGTCGAGGTCGGGTAGACCCATTTAGTTTTTTACTAGATTTTTTTCTACAATCTGATGTATTTACCCTAATTCCCAACAACGAAGAATTTACAATTTCAACAAAGTAAAATATTAAAATCTAATAGATAATAGTTAGTTTGCACGCAGTAGCTTAAACTTCAGTAAAATAGAGCATTCAAAACAGCATGCAGGTTAAAACAATCGCTTAAATTTTTAAAAAAAATTAATTAGGCTAAGTGGGTTATAAGCCGGTTATAATTTCCAACCTTAACCTAACCCATATAACAATGGGTCGAGTTCATGTTGGCCCATTTAAACAAGTTGAAAATTTCAACCCAACCCATTATTAATGGGTCGAGTTCGGGTCGAGTTGGAGGGTTGAGTCGCTTTTTGCCGGCACTATCTATTATATCAACATTTTTGTCATTTACCTACTTTATTCTACCTATTTGACCATAATATTGTCATTTTCTCAATAAATACCTATACTTTTTTTACAGTCCTACCACTACACATATTTTTCTTAAAAACTTGTGCTAATGAAAATGCAGCAATTAAAAAAGAACGAAGGGAGTACTAAAAAATAAATTAAAAAAAGAATGGCAAAGAACAGCCACCAATACCACCCACTAGCACTCCCACCTTGACTCTGTGGTTGTTGTTCTTCAATCAGTCAATGAGATCCCCTTCTTCATAACCCCAGCCCCAAACCAACCAACGCGTACATTTCCAACTCATTTACATTGCATTTATACGTACAGTACATTACATTTATACATTATTACCGCGTCATTTCATTTACCCTACCATACCATTCTACATTCTACTTCCCTTTCAAACCCCCACACCAATGACACCATTGTACCCACAGATCGCAATGAGGTCGACTCGGATCAGATTATGCATAATTCGACTCCGATTTGATATTAACTGGATGTTCAATTTGGCATCCGGCTCCAACTCTGATTATCACACTCTAACTCTTACTTTGATGTTTAACATTCAAATTCGATTTATAGAATCCGATTGTACTATTATTATTTCATTAATAAAAATCAAAAGAAACGCCTTTTATTACCTTGGAATTACTTCATATTTTATTATTAGTACACAATTAGGTATTATACTTTAATAAAATACATAATTACTAGCAAGTATCTTTTCAAAAACTATATAAATTTAATTTAAACACAACTTAGAATTTTTTAAAAAAAAAAAAACTTACTACGTGTCAGAGTCGGATTAATTTATCGGATTTTTCCATCATCCGACTCCAATGCAACTACGACTTGTGGCTCGTTTACTTTAGCTGAATATAGCTGAATTGAACTGAACTGAACTGTCTGAATTTAAGCTGAAGTAAACAAGCCATTGGAGTTGGATTTTTTAGACGAGGTCGGATGTAGGTTTTTATTTTTCAGATTCAAATCGCTTTTTTTTTGTTGAAGTAGAGTTGAATCTAAACTAAATTATTATCTCTATTTGTCTATTCCTCTACTAACAGAGCAATCAACATGGTTGAATCGATCTTCGATCGATTGGTATTAGTATTTTTATTTCAGGTTTTGTGTTGATAAAAATTACATCGTACTTCAATTTTTTATTTGTTAATGATATATATATATACACAAAAAAATACACTTAATACATTTTAAAATTACAAATTATAACCAATGTTAGTTTCTATAAATATCCAGTTTAGAGAATTTAAATGATCTTTTGTTCAAATAAATAATGTTGAAATCGGAATTACTATAGTCCGAAGTGTTTTGATAGACTTTTCCATAATATGATAAGTTTACTACAAATTATACGAAGTAAATTATACTGACTTTAATATTATGTCTTTCATTAAATTTAATTAGTGTGTGGGCATTAGTGATAAATCAGGTGTTATTTTTTTTTTTTTTGCAATTAATGTGTCATTTTTTTCAATGTTATGAAATTTGAAAGGGGGAAAAAAATTAAGCATTGTCACATTATTTTAACAAAAAAGATTATGCTTAGAACGAGATTCAAACATATTACCTACCTAATCATTCACTTACCATCTCATCCAACTTTTATTAGTGTTTTAAATTTGCACATAACATTATATATTTATCTCATTTATTAGAAGTATATTAGAGTTTTTTTTTTAAAAAAAAAAATTAATAAAAAATTGTAGTATATAATATATTCCTATGTATCAACTATTAGTTTAAATTTTAACTCCAAATCTTTAAGAATTTTTTGAAATTATTATTAATTGCACATCATTACCGTCTCCTATATATATCAATTTTCCCTTAGACAAATTTTAGAAAAATAACAAAATCAATTATAATGTTTGTGGAAGAATAATACGAAACACAGAGTATAATTTATAACCATGCATTGCCTGAACCAATATACTAGTTTTTTTTTTATTAAGATGTGATATAAGGGCCATAAGGTTGCGTTTGATTCAAAGTAAATAAGCATTCATGTGCTTATTTTAATAAAATTCAGATCATATCAGAAAAATTCAGATCAGATCTGACCAGTTCAAAAAAATCAAATCAGGTCAAAAAATTATAAATATAATAATAACTACAATCAGAAAAATCAGATCATATCAGATAATTTTAAATAAGATATGATAAAAAAAAATTTAGACGAATCATATACACCCTAAGTTAAAATGTAGCAAGTGAAGGAAAAACGATGGAAAATTTCCTAAAATAGTATCGTAGCACTTTAAAAATACATACAAATCACTCCCCATTTGCATTGCCGCACTATTTTAGGTATCCCTCTTCCTTCCTCCCCATATTTGGATGAACCTTGTTGGGGCCTTGCCCCTGATGGTCATTTCACTATCAAGTCAGCTACGTGGCTCGCCCATGGCATCCCTCCTTATTTCCCCAAATGGGATTTCCATTGGCTTTGGAAATTGAACATCAACCCTAAACTACAAATCTTTACATGGCAGTTCCCGCATAATGGCCTCTAGGTTCGTCAAAATTTGGCCTACCGAGGCTTGCCCATTTCCCCTCTCTGCCCACTTTGCTCCTCAGCTGACGAATCCCAAGATCACCTTTTCTTACATTGTCCGATGGTATTCAATCTATTCGCTGGTTTGCCCCGCTCCCGTCATGCCCCACCCTTCCCACTCTTCTCACTTTGCTTCTGATAGAAGGGATTTTCACCAAATAAAAAACCCCGTCGTAGTAAAAGTAGGGGTGTTGAACACGGGGAAGGTACGTCGCACTAGTCTAGGTATGAGCGTCAAACAAGCTAGGTCAATGGATGGTCGCGAGAGGCGAAGAGAACTATGGGAAATAACTAAAGCTACACTATAGAAACAAGAATAAAAAGGGACTAGGGTTAAGAGATCCACAACTCATACCACCATGAATTGTGAGTCGATCGAACTTAGACTTAGGTCATGGATAAGGGAGGTCATTCTAAGACTACACTACTCTTTCAAGCTAGTGTGACGACCGGGAAGACATACACAAACCTACTTTCGTAGCGGAACATTTAACTAGTCATAAGCACAAATCACGAAGACCGGCAACTTTCCCTTGATCGAAGGCCCAACTTTCGTGGTGCTTCCATCAATCGGGCAAAGGAAGTCATCACCCACGTTCACCTTTCGGTCCTTCGGTGGGGATTCTTCAATGAATCCTATGTTAGCTAGACACAAGACTCAATAATACCGAATCCTTTGGTACCGACAATTCCACAAACAAAGTCCAAGACACAACTAAACCACAATCATGGATGATTTGAGAAGTTTCACTCAAACCCTAGAAATTAACTACTCACAATTATTTAATAAAAGCATGATAAAAACTAAAACTAAATACATGAATTAAACATAAAACTATGAACAATAAAAAATAACAAAACGAAAACCTAAAACTAAGAAATAGCAACTAAAACCATCATCTAAACCAAGAAAAACTAACTATAAATAATAACATAAATTAACACAACAACTAAACTAACATCAAAACAATAATAAAACTAGCTAAGAACTTAAATCTAAGTACAAGAACATCAAAATATGAAAAGAAACTAAAGGAAACAAAGCATTAAAATGTACCTTGAAGAGAAGAACAACAAGAAGAAGAATTATACTACTTGCATAAATTGAAGAACAAAATGTAAATTACAAGAGGAATTGAAGAAGAAAGCTCTAAAAACTAACCTAACCCTAACTTGGAGCTTCTAACCTCTGCTCTCGGAAGAAATGGGAAGAGGGGACTATTTATATAAGTCCCCAAAAGTCGAACAAAACAGCTGAAAAACACTAAACAAACGAACAGCAACGCGTTAGCGGGCGCTAAAGCGATGACATCGCCCGCTGACCCCTGCTTTCATCGCTTATGGCAGCAGGCGCTGAGTTGGGGTCAGCGGCTGCTGCCAACCTTTGTGATGCCACTGCCTGAATACAGGGGAGGGGGACAACGGGCGCTGAGTTGGGGGTCAGCGGCCGCTGTTCTTCATTTTGTGCTAAAAAATGCCAGGTAGCTTCATAATCAGCGGCCGCTGGGAATCCATCAGCGGCCGCTGGGAATCCATCAGCGGCTGCTGCCTTGGCCTAGATAACCTTCTGCCTTTTTTTCTTAGAAATTGCCTTGAAACAAATAAATCATCTCAGCGGAAGCTGAGGAATTCCCAGCGCCCGCTGAGGCCTTCTTGGCTCCAACATTGACAAATGACTCTATGGCTTCCTCGAGGTTCCCGGCTTGCCTCCTCTGGTTCCGAAATAGACTCGGGACCTGCAAAATGGGAAGAAAACGCAGAAACAAAGCAAAATAGAGGAAATCACACAGAAAAAGGGGAAGGGAACTACCAAAACAAAACTAAACTAAAAAGCCTAAAAAAGTTAACAAAAACTAAATAAAAATAGAAAATAAATTAATAAAAACTACGAAAAATACTAACTAAATACAGACTATCAGCTTCATGACTAGCGGTATGACTCCCTTTGCAAATTCCTTCATATTCTTTGGAGTATTTGAAAAGCTCGTAACAAGTTAGTTTTTCATAACTCCCAATTCTCTGCAATTAGTGTATTCACTCAGGCTTTGTCATATTTCCAAGAATGGAAGACCCATCTCTCCATAGATAAGTTGGATATGATTTATGACTTTGAATTACATGCTTCCCCTTCTTCGGCTTCCTCTTTTGTCTCTTGGTCCCCCCCACCCCCAAGTACTATTAAGCTTAATTTTGATAGTTCGGCAAACAACAATACTGCTTCCGCGGGTGTGGTACTCCGAAACCATCTTGGTGATTGTATCGCAGCCCTTGCGTATTACTTAGGCAATACTTCTCCCCTTGTGGCGGAAGCGATTGCTCTTCGGAATGGTCTTTTATCAGCTCGTCAGCTAAATTATACTTCTATTCACATTGAAGGCGACAATCTAACGGTTATCCGTGTTTTGCAGGGTCATTTTCGTTGTCCTTGGAAAATCCAACTGTTGATGGATGATATTCGGTCTATTCTACGGGATTTCGCTATAGCCTCTTCTTCACACATCTTTCGAGAGGCCAACCATTCTGCTGACTATATTGCGTCGCTTGGGCTCTGGACCCCTACGCATATCGATATTGATCCATTTTTGGAAGCTAAATTTTCTTGTTTTTTAGCTCTAGATAAATCAGGTCATTTCTTCGAGAGGAAGAATTCCTGATTTCCTTGTAACCCTTTCTCCCAAAAAAAAAAAAAAAAAATAATGCTAAAGCGGTACGTACTATATATAAATTTGATAATTTGTAACAAAATTATGCATAAATCAGTGTAATTAATATTTTCTATATTATTTTATTTATTTTTAAAAAAACTTTCTATATGTATTTTATTTTATTTTTTGAAATATATTCTTTTTCCTCCATTTTTATAATTGTTACACTTTTAGAATATATGTAAGAGATAAAATATTAAAGTGTAACAACTAAAAAACGAATGAAGTATATGGATGTATTAGGCTCTGTTCTTTAGGACCGAACTAAACTGATCTGATCTAATCTGATTAGGTGAGTTATTATTTTGTGAGAGTAGAAAATTAAACAAAGTTGAACTGATCTGATCTAATTGCGGTAATTTTTAAGTCTAAAAGAACAGGCCTTAATTATGTTGAATTTGATTTTTATTTTATTTTTAAAAAGGACCCAAGAAAGAGGTAAACATCAAAGAATTGAAAGCACACTCGAAGCACAAACACACGACATAATATTTGGTGATATTATTATAACACCAAATATACGGATTAGTACAAAATATAAATGAAATGAATACATACAGACATACAGTAGATGTAAAAAGTGGGCCCCCTCACCTCAAATCAACACGTACTGAGTGAGTTGGAACGACACAACTCGGACTCAATCCAAAATAGCCGCGTCATCTTAGCTGGCAATTACTACCTTATCCACCTTTTCATTTTATTATTTTATTTCCTTTTTTTTTTGGGTAAGCGTGGTCAAATTTATTACAAAGAAGTTTCTACGTCACCCACCCCTTATCAATTTTATCCAATCCAAATATCACAAATATACTTCTATATTCCAACAAACCCTAGCCTAGCCTCCAATTATAAAAAAAAAAAAAAAGAAGGATTTTATCCATATATTTTATCTGTCCACATTTAATTCCTTAATTTGTTTTTTTTTTTTTTTTTTATATCTCGCGAGACATAACTTTAAATATTAATATCTCTAATTATATATTGGAAAAAATTATAAAAATTATATATTTAGAAAGTACGCTCCGAAACAAATTAAATGAGAGCTCACATGCATGACTATGTTTTCATTACCTATATCAAATTAAATATTAAAGTAACAATGTAAATAGTGACAAAGTAATAAGCAATTAAATGTGGACGAAGAGAGTAGAAATTTATTTTTTCATCTTTGCTTTTTTTTTTTTTTGTGTTTTTCTATGTAGTGCCCCTGTGGTATAGCGTTTTCTACGATGTACTCCTCCAAATTGGGACTTCTACATAGTACCCCTAAGAAACTACTGTTCACCACTTAGTACCCTCTAAATTATTAAGTGCGTAATTAACAATCTAAACTTGATTATTAGTGCACTAACCGTCATAATTAATCTAATTTGCTGTAAATTATTACTAATCATGACTAATTATTATCAAAGAATTACCAAAAAATACAATTAAAAAAAACAAAAACTACCAATTTTTTTAAAAATTAGTAATAATTAGCAGTTGTTTATATTAATCATGAAGGTTAGTGCACTAATAATCATGTTTAGTGTGTTAATTACGTAATTAATAATTTATAAGGGATACTACGTGGTAAACAGGGGTACCATGTAGAAGTCCCATTTTAAAGGGGTACATCGTAGAAAACGCTATACCACAGGGGTACTATATAGAAAAACCATTTTTTTATAGCGGTATTGAATTTCGTTTTTGTATGAATAATTCTTTCTTAAATAAGACCGTTTTTCCCTTAAAAGAAAGGGTTCTCTTCTCATTGGGAGGGAACTGAGTACGCTGTTGTATTTCTTATTTGTTGATGAATGATGATGAATTGTGCGTTGTCAAAATAAAGTTCAGATCTACATTTACAAAAAATGAGATCAGATTTAATTTTATTTTATAAATATAACATATCGAGAGACCCCTCTTCTTGAAGGTTGTATCAAATACTGACGTTGAAGATGAAATTAAAAATGGCCACATGACACAAATTGATTTAGAGAATCAATGAAATATAATTTTTGTTTACTTAAAATCAAAATAGATTTAAATACAAATATTTAAGTTTCAAATTTTACTAATATAGATTTAGAAAAATCAATGAAAAGATAATTCATTTTACTTTTAAAAAAAATTCCAAAAATAAATAGGATAATTCAAGTAATTGGTAACGTCAGCAAGATGACAGGTCAGCAATTGATTTTCCTTCTCCCTATGGACTGACTAATTTGTACCCACGTTTTTTAAATTTTATTTTATTGAAATTATTATGATTATTTATATTTATTTATTTCCATTTTTGTTTTTCGTAAAAAGTTGTTAAAAGGAAGAAAATAAAAACAAATAAATTTATATATATATAAATAATAAAAATACTATTATTCTCTGAATATTCAGGGACCAAAACTTTGGTGTTTTGCACATCAAGCACATTAGCAAAGAACAAACAAGGAAGAAACGAAAATAAAGAGAGACATTTTTTTAGAGTGGTGAGATTACAAGAAAAGAACAAAACCCTAGATTTTTTTTTCTAGTTGTTTAACAAGAAATTTGCCCATCTGGGTATTCTTTTAACGATCCCATTTTTGCGCTTTGCTAATAGCCATTGAATTAATTTCACAGAGGTTTGTTTGTTTATTTGTTTATTAATTTTTTTTTTTTTGGGTTTTGATTTTGTGAATTCAACCATTTTTGTTTATTGAGTTTTATACAGTATGTTGTTGGGAATTTAAAATTTGAATTGTTGGATCTGAACCTTGAGAAGTTTGCAATATTTCTTTGGTTTGTTTGTTTGATACTTCGTACATTTCATTCTTTTTTCAAATGATTGTTCAAATTCTGGGTTATTTGATTACTGTTATTGGGGTTGAATTGGATAATGTTTGAGTTTGAATCATGTGATGGTCTTTTAGGTTGTTACTTGGTAGAGTGCAGTCGTCTTTGTTTCTTTGTTTTGATTAGTATGAACATTTTGGTTATTTGATGCAGATTTTTTGAGGGTTGTTACTGAAGAGGGAAGATAAGTGTAAATATATTGCAGGGGATTTTACTGTGTTAGAAAGAAAGGAAAAATGATGTCCAAATCATATGCAAATTTGTTAGACTTAATAAATGGCGATTTTCCCACAATGAAGTTGGAAAAAAAGAGACTCCCTAGAGTAATGACAGTACCAGGCAATGTTTTTGAACTAGAACAAGAGCAGGCACCGAGTATTTCGTCGGATAATCCGTCTGTGCTAGCTCAAGATAGAATGATCATTGTGGCAAATACACTGCCAATAATTGCGAACCGGGGTTTGGATGGTAAAGGATGGATATTTAGTTGGGATCAGGATTCTTTGCTTTTACAGCTTAAGGATGGTTTACCAGATGACATGGAAGTGTTTTATGTTGGCTCACTTAGGGCAAATGTGGATAGTAGTGAACAAGATAGTGTGTCACAAATACTTTCTGATAGCTTTAATTGTGTCCCAACTTTTATAGAGCCCGAAATTTTGGATCGGTATTACAATGGGTTTTGCAAGCAGCAATTGTGGCCGCTTTTTCACTACATGCTGCCCTTTTCAGCAGGACATGGAGGGCGGTTTGATAGATCCTTGTGGGAGGACTATGTGTCTGTAAATAGATTGTTTGCTCAAAAAGTCATTGAGGTGCTTAACCCCGATGAAGATTTTGTTTGGATTCATGATTATCATTTGATGGCTATGCCCACTTTTTTGAGAAGGCGATTTAACCAATTAAGGATGGGGTTTTTCCTCCATAGCCCATTTCCTTCATCTGAGATTTATCGTACGCTTCCTGTTCGAGAGGAAATCATTAGAGCTTTGCTTAATGCTGATCTAATAGGTTTCCATACATTTGATTATGCCCGGCATTTCCTTTCATGTTGTAGTCGTATGTTGGGTTTGGAGTACCAGTCAAAGCGGGGTTACTTGGGGTTGGAATATCATGGAAGAACTGTCGGAATAAAGATCATGCCCGTGGGGATTCATATGGATCGGATTGAGTCAGCTATGAGGCTTTCAGATCAGGAGCAGAGGATAGCTGAACTTAGGCAAAAGTTTGAGGGGAAAACGGTTCTTCTTGGAGCTGATGACATGGATTTGTTTAAAGGAATTAATTTGAAGCTTCTTGCAATGGAGCAGATGCTGAAGCAACAACAGAATTGGCGGGGTAGGGCTGTACTGGTTCAGATTGTTAACCCTGCTCGAAGCAGAGGAAGTAATATAGTGGAGATGCAGTCTGAAATAGAGCAGATTTGTGAGAGGATCAATAAAGAATACGGGAAGCCTGGATATGAACCTGTTGTTTTAATCCATAGGCCAGTTTCTATGTCTGAGAGAATTGCTTACTTCACCATTGCAGAATGTGTTGTTGTCACTGCTGTAAGAGATGGAATGAACCTTACACCATATGAGTACATAGTCTGCAGAGAAGGGATGTCGGGTTCAGAGTCTAGTTCCAATGTTGTTAGTCCAAAGACTCAGAACAAGAGCATGCTTGTGATCTCTGAATTTATAGGGTGCTCCCCATCTCTTAGTGGAGCCATCAGGGTGAATCCATGGAATACTGAGGCAACTGCTGAGGGCATGAATGCAGCTATCTCTATGGCAGACTCGGAGCAACAACTACGACATGAGAAACACTATCGATACGTTAGTACTCATAGTGTGGCATATTGGGCTAGAAGTTTTTTGCAAGATTTGGAAAGAACTTGCTCTGAACATTCTAGGAGAAGATATTGGGGTATCGGTTTAGGCTTTGGGTTTAGGGTCATGTCTATTGATCCCAATTTCAGGAAGCTTTCAATTGATGCTATTGCATCAGCGTATCGAATTTCACAAAGTAGAGCCATTCTATTTGACTATGATGGAACTCTTATGCCTCAAAATTCTCTAAGCAAGACTCCTAGTCAGGAGGTAATCTCAATATTGAAGACTCTATGTGCTGATTCTAGGAACACAGTTTTTATTGTCAGTGGAAGAGGAAAGGATAGTTTGAGTGATTGGTTTTCACCATGCAAGAAGCTTGGAATTGCTGCAGAGCATGGCTATTATTTGAGGTTTTTGTCACCGTCTCCCCCTTTCCCCCCACCCCCTTTCTCTCACTGCTATAGTTCCTTTTTTTTTTTAGCTTTTTTTTCATTTGCACATTAAAAGACAGATTAAAAACTTTTTGTGACAATGAAGCTAAATAATATAGATTAAAATCTGAACATTTCATTCACAAAATTATGATGAATCTTTTTAAAATGTTTCCTACGGAACACTTAATTGGATCATGATGGTGTTGATCGGTGATGCACAATCTCATTCAAGTATGTATGAAAAGTTTCTAATCCATCATTGCCATTCCTTTCTTATTATACAATCTTTGATTTTTTTTAAAGTGATTTTTTTCGTTGGCATTACTCCCTTTGTTTCATGAAGTTTGTTACGTACTCCATATTCTATAACAAACACTTGTATAAGCATAATTTCAGTGCCTACATGTATATCTCATTTTGTTACTCCTAATTATCGATGTCATCTTAGTTCATGGGGGGGGGGGTACTGGTAGCAGGATGCCTGAAAGGAAAACAAATGGTGTATGCCGGAGTACAAAAGCCAATAAACAAGCTTCTAAGTATAAAGCTTCATTGAGGATGAGAGGATCCAGTGATCCACATACCCATGTTGATGTTTATAGTGACTGATAAATATATCATAGCACTCATGTCTTTGACTCTTTGAATCTCCTTTTGACATCACTCTTTTGATATTTCACCCATTATCCAAACCTAGTGATATCAAATTCATCCACTAATGCTATTCTTGTTAGCAAATGCCATAATGCTATGTTTGGATACAAGTTGGGCCAAATTACATGTTTTGCAACTAAAAAAATTGGAATTGGATTTGGCCCAATTCTCAACCCAAATGCTTAACAAGCAAATGTTGTGTATTTCAAATACTTAACAAAACCATGTCATTTTAAATTCTTAAAACAACCCAAACAAATAATTGTCATTTGAATTGTAACATTTCAATTTTAGAAATTGAATTCATCAATTTGACATGAATTCCACATATCCAAACACTACCTAATGCTTTTGTGACTTGGTGAGAGGGATTATTGATTGAAGTATATGTATAGTTTTTGAGAAATGAGAGAACTGTTCTCTAAAGATGCAAGGGTGAAAAATGAATTTGAGAATAAATAAGTTGGCCACAATATTCTTTTACATTCCAGTACATAATAACATTAATACATGAAGATTGCTTGCGGTCCGATTATTTGAGCTCAATGATTGGCATGTTCACATTAAGTTAACATGATTTTTTGTTTTTTTTAACTGTCTCTGTGTTTTAGGTGGCCGGAAAGTGAAGATTGGGAAATTTGTGGTCAGGGTTCTGATTTTGGGTGGATGCAAATTGCTGAGCCTGTTATGAAACTCTATACTGAGGCCACCGATGGCTCCTATATTGAATCGAAGGAGAGCGCTCTTGTTTGGCATTACCAAGATGCAGATCCAGATTTCGGTTCTGCTCAGGCAAAAGAGATGCTTGATCATCTAGAAAGTGTTCTAGCAAATGAACCTGTGGCTGTGAAAAAGGGACAATTGATTGTAGAAGTTAAGCCTCAGGTATATATCATCTTTGAAATGCTTTTACCTCTCCAAACCTACCCCGTTTAAAAGAATGTAGAAGGATCAATTGGTTCGGTTAGTATACTCAGACTCATCTAAATCCGTCCCTCTTTTATCATGGGCTAGAACTAGCATTCATTTCCCCATGTTTCCCTCTGTTAATCTTGCAGTAGATTTCTTGCGGGTTTGGTAGTTGGTAATGAATTGTGGTAACGAGAAGAATTTTTAATTATTATTTTGCAAGGGAAACAACATTATCATCTCCGTGAAAAAATAATCTCATTTCCAAACTTGTATTTTCTTCATATTTTTTTTATTACCATCCACTACCATTTGAAACGATGGTATTAGATGAGAACGAAAAGTTATGAAGCAAATCAGGTGATTTGGAGATAAACTAGACCCTTGCCCTTTCGGAATTAATTCCAGACAAATTCAGCCCAGCTCTTGCTTGGTATATGATTTAGTTTAATTCAATTTAGTTCAGATTAATTCGATCCAAAAGAATAGACATAACACCAGTATGGGAATGAATATTGATTTACCTTCGTTTATAATTGGGTACCAAACGGGCTGTTAGTGTTTGCACATAAAATCTGCCTTGAGTCTCGCTTGAGTTCAATGTGTGGATCGTTATCCTCTTTTGCATGCATTGTAATATTGATTTCGCCTTTTCTTTTTTTCTTTCTTTTAGGGGGTGACCAAAGGCATGGTCGCCGAGAGAGTGTTCACATCAATGGCTGAGAAAGGGAAGCGTTCTGATTTCGTACTGTGTATAGGGGATGACCGATCTGACGAGGACATGTTCGAGATAGTAGACAATGCAGTTTCAAGAGACATCCTATCTTCGAACGCCTCAGTGTTTGCTTGTACAGTAGGTCAAAAGCCTAGCAAAGCTCAATATTTTGTGAATGACACTGCTGAAGTCAGACTTGTACTTGAATCTCTTGCTGAGTTCTCTGATCTTTCGGGCTCTCCTTAATGATAAAAACTAAGTAAAAAAAATAATATTGATTCTTTATTTTTTTTTTCGTTTTCCATTTAGTTAAATTGATATTTTTATTCGTCTGATTTAGCTGCTCGAGTATTATCTTTGTTTTAGTTAAACTAATAATAGGTGAAATTCCTAGTTTCTAACTGTAGGAGAGGTTTATGGTTTCTATTTTTTGGTTGTATATTCAACAACAAAATATTGTATATTGATTCACAAAGGTTATATGAAATCTGTCATCTATCTGCTATACTAGTAGAGTTATTTGTGAATGTACTAGGTGGAAAAATTAACCTTCTTCTAGTTAAGAACCGGACTCCTTTCCTCATAGTTTAATTTAGTTTATTTCAGACAAATTTATTGCATTTCAATAGAACGGAGACTTCTAAATTATTATAAGTAGGGGTGCTTAATGAGATGAGATAATTTGTGAGTATACTTGGCCCTATTTGGCAATTGAATGTCGACTGGTTTAATTGGTTTGTTTGATTGTCTGGAAGTATTGACTGTATGTATTGGCCTAAAAGACAGCTTTTTGGCCAACCTAAAAGCCAATAACCAAACATATTTTTTGGTTGTTTGACCATATTGAAAAGCCAAAAGCCATTTAAAAAGCCAGTTTTCAAACAGGGCTTTAATTAATGTTCATTCAAAATCTGGCTTGATTGAGCTTCAATAGAGTTTGAGCTTGACTTCGATTTAAAACTCATAAGTTTGAAAATTTTATACTCCTTCCGTCCCAAACTCCTTAGTAATCAAAACTTGTATCAATTGAGCGAAATTCAAATTGCTGACATGTTCATGAATCTAAGGCCAGCAAACCTTATATTCCATATTAGTTGAACTTGACCACCACCATGATTATGTAGAAATTCTTATATATACCCAGATGTAAGGTGCACCTAAGGATAATTTTGCTCATTTAATAGTTTTTTTTTTTAAAAAAAAAAAAAATGAGCAATTGAGCATAATTGTATTAAATGAGCAATAAAAACACCTTTGGGATGCACCTGTATGAGAGTACTGCCTGTATGACCGTTTAACCCAATACTTTATGTCAGATGGGGCTATATCCCTGTCAACAGTGGCGGATGGAAGTTGAAACAAGTTGGGTTATGTATTTATTTTATTTTAAATATATGTTTTTATTTTAATGAAATTTAGTTAAAAAAAATTACTTTGTGCAGTATAAGGACCCCGGTTAATAATGAAAGGTGACCCCATAATGTAAAAGTTTAAGTATAACCATGTCGACGACGAGCGAGAGGTGCATCTTTTTATAAAGTGACCTAATTGCATAAAATTTCTGCATTCGCCACTGCCTCTCATTATTTTCTCTTCTTCGTTTTCTCCTTTCATTTCTCTTCTTCACTAAAACATGAAACATGGTGTACCTCCTTTCCCCTGGCGGCATCAGCCACCACCAGGCGGGGTCCACCACCGCCACACCTCTGTCAGGAGGGCAGCAGCAGATGGCCACGACAGCAGCCTAGTAGCGGCGACAAAGGGTAGCACCAGGCCCAACCTCTTCTTCCCCTCCTTGAACCTCCAACCTCCTTCAACCTCCAACTCGTTCAATTTGACGAGTTTAACCGAGCCAACTTGCATTTATTCTGACGAACAATTTTGGAAGGCCATAACTTTGAGCTCGAATGTCTAATCGGGGCATATAATATGCCCAAATAGATTAATTTTTCAAGACAAACACAACTGCAAATTTTTCCTAAGTGGATTTGACCAAAGGAAAATGCCAAAAAATGCATCTAGAGGCCTCAAAATGCTAAAAAAATGTCTAAAACTTGAAATTTGTCTAAGTCTTCCTCTTTTGTTGTCCAGGTGCTCATATATTTGTCCAGGTTAGTTGTATTTTGTTCAAATTAGTTATTTTTATTGAGGTAAGTGTTTAGTTCAAGTAAGTTACAATATTGTCCAAGTTAGTGATATTTTTTGCCCGGATTCATCACATTTTGTCCAAGTTAGTTATATTTTGTTCAGGTTGAATACATTTTATTGAATTTACTTGTAATTTAGTCCAGGTAATTTAAGTTACAATATTGTCTATGTTAGTAATATTTTTTGTCTAGGTTCATTACATTTTATATAGGTTATTTATATTTTGTCCAGGTTAAATACATTTTTATTGATTTCAGTTGTAATTTAGTCCACGTAAGTTACAATATTGTTCAAGTTAATTATTTACTTGTCAAGGTTACTGAAAATTTTCCAGGTTATTATATGTTGTCCAGGTTATTGGATCAATGTGTAATTTAGTGCAGGTAAGTTGCAATACTGAGTAGGTTAGTTATAGTCTTGTCAAGGTTAGTGGTATTAGTTGTGTAGGTTAGTTATATTTTGTCGAGGTTATTATATTTTGTCCAGATTATTATATGTTGTCCAAGTTAATTATTGGGTCAGTGTGTAATTTAATCTAGGTAAGTTGCAATAGGGTCCAGGTTAGTTATGGACTTGTCCAGGTTAGTGATATTTGTAATGGAGGTTATTTATATTTTGTCTAGGTTAGTGTATACTGTCCAGATTAATTACTTTTATTAGGTCAGTTGCAATTTAGTCCAGATAAGTTGGAATATTGTGCAAGTCAGTTGATTGTTTTCCAATTTAATGACAAAATTTGTGCAGGTCAATGATTTTTTTTTTTCCATTCCGAAATATTAGAATATTGAAATCAAAGGCCATTTTTATACTGAAGCCAAGTGCAATTGATCTCTTTATACACCCTTAAAGACGACATTGATATAACGTTTTTGATTAGTGTTGAGTAACCATCAATTACTTTTATTAGCTTTTAAAATACTACGCATAATGGCATGATGAGTTAGGTACTACTGTTCTGGCACAAAGAATTCCTTAAAACATGAATCACATTTCAGTCTCAGATGTACTTTATTCAACACATTTTAATTAATTTTTTAACAGTAAATGAGCATACTGTACCCTTTCTATCCCAATCCCAATTCAATTACTCCGTTTTATTATTAAGTTTTTTTTTTTTGGTGTTTAGAGAGCCACGAGGACGGATGAGAATCGATACCAAGATCTCCTAAAATCGGAAGAGAAGTTTTTACCACAGAAACTATGAATTGCAAAGAAGAAAGGAGATCACAGATCAGGAATAAGTATTTAACTATGAATTAATTACAAAATTACACAGAAACTAAATTACATGAGAATATCCTTTGGTCAAAAATCCCAAAAGGAGATGGTATAAGTTGGTCTACAAGAACAAGATGATAATACCACCTGGTTGTATATATTTATATGTATAGTATATGCTTACACAGTAACAGGAGCGGCCACAGCTGCAGGTACACGGTTTTCAGCAGGAATCTCAGTAAATTCGGAAAGAAGAGCTCGGAATTCATCCCCGCTCATGGTTTCCTTTTCTAGAAGAACCTCAACGATCTTGTCCATTGCTTCTCGGTTGTTTTTGATTTGGGCCAAGGCAATCTTGTAAGCATCGTCTGTAATTTTCTTCACAGCAGTATCGATATCCTCAGCTAGCCTTTCTGACATGCTGTTTCTTGCCATCATTCTCATGATTACATCCCCGCTTTGTGCTGATGAGTCCATAAGAGACCAGGGACCGATCTCGGACATTCCAAAAGTAGTTACCATCTGCAAGGGCGAAATAAATTGACATAATTAAAAAAATATAAGTTTTCCTTGGTTAAAAAATATTAAAAGATCATCACAACCTAAAAGGGTGTTCTTAGTAATGCAAATTCTTCCTTCACAGACTAGTTATTAGCCATGAACAGGGCGGAGCTAGGATTATGAAAGCCTTGTGCAAAATCTCAAAAAAAAAAACCCCTTAAGGCTTTAGACATATGAGGCACTTTCCTTAGCACTGGTCTATTCAAAATTGTTTTGTTTATATTTAAAAAAGCAAGATAAAATTTCGTATACCATTTAAGACCCCCTTTGGTTTGGAGGCCCTGAGCGGTCTCCTACTTACGACATGACTAGAACCGCCATGATCACGAACTACTTCCCAACAAAAGAAAACAAAAAAAAAAACAAAATTTCCAATTCAGACTGTCTTCATTGCTAAATAGTAATTACTTGCATTTTCTGGAGCTAAATAGCCAAATATAAGCTCAATTGCTCATTATGATCTGTGGGAAATTTTGCTTCTTTAATAAGCCCAGTAATGGTTTAAAAATGGATTTCCTAATATGCCTTTACTTTTCAATTTCAGAGACAGAGTGGATGAAAGTAATAGTATTACAAGGAATGTGTTTGTACAATGCATGTCAGATTCTTCATTATGACTTGCAAGAGTTTAAGATAATTTAACAAGTACTTTCGGACAAAGGGAGTAGTTCACTAAGGAAGAAGCTACACATATGTGAACTATGAACTGGCAACATAAAGAATCACAGTTGACCTGTTGATGACCAAGGGAAACGGGAAACAACAACAGCATTGCACTTAATTATTTCAGTTTTTCAGGAGAGGGTACAAGTATAAGGGATAATTGAATATTTACCTGCTTAGCCAAACCAGTGATTTGTTGTAAATCTCCAGCTGCTCCGGTGGTGACTTCAGGCTCACCAAATATTATTTCCTCTGCAGCTCGGCCACCTAGACCACCAACAATTCGTGCAAAGAGTTGCTGCTTTGAAATGAGTGTTGGGTCATCAGCAGGAATGAACCAGGTGAGTCCTCGTGCTTGACCACGTGGTATAAGAGTAACCTTTTGGACAGCGTCATGCCCAGGAGTCAGAGTTCTGCAAAGCAAAAATACAGGAACCATACAACATCAACACTACTACTTGTTTGATTATTGTTGAGCACAAAAAACAAAGATGATGTAAATTCATTTAGAAAGATGTTTTAAGATGCAATAATCCATCTATGTTTTCTCCCCAACTCCCTTTTTCCCTTGTTGGGATGTATCTTTTTGTTTTCCCAACTTCGAATCTTACTTTATGTGTTCCTATCATATTTGAGGTGTTAGTTACCGGTTCAACAAAGGATGATGATTCTATTAAAATATTGGAGAGTTTGATCGAGTGACGAAGTAGTTGGATGTCATATACACTTAACCCAACTTCGAATCTTACTTTATGTGTTCCTATCATATTTGAGGTGTTAGTTACCGGTTCAACAAAGGATGATGATTCTATTAAAATATTGGAGAGTATGACCGAGTGATGAAGTAGTTGGATGTCATATACACTTACCCACATATGGCATGCCCCACTTCATGATATGCCACAAGACTCTTGCTTTTGCCATCCGTCATGACAGTTCCTTCCATTCCAGCTACAATCCTATCAATTGAATCATCTATCTCTTTGGAAGAAATTCCTGTCTTTCCACGACGACCTGCCAATATAGCTGCCTCATTCAAGAGGTTAGCCAGATCAGCTCCACTAAAACCAGGTGTACGCATTGCAACGACTTCAAGGGAAACATCAACGTCAAATTTCTTATTGCCAGCATGAACCTTCAAAATGTCAGTTCTTCCTCGTACATCAGGAACATCAACCATTACCTGCATACAAGCAACTGATAGTCAATACAGTAATATTTTGCATCTGCTAAGCATATTACATTCTATTGTAGTTCTGTTTTCCCAGGAAAAAAAGGATAAGTTAAATATTGATCTCACAAGCAATTAACCGAAGAAATCTAACAATAACATCACCATGAAAGCCTAAAAAGGTGGATCCTAAAAAGATAGTTTTACCTGTCTGTCAAAACGTCCTGGCCTCAACAAGGCAGAATCAAGAATATCTGCTCGGTTAGTTGCAGCAACAACAATTATTCCAGTGTTGCCCTCAAAACCATCCATCTCAGTCAGAAGCTGATTCAATGTTTGTTCCCTTTCATCATTTCCTCCCCCGATTCCAGCACCCCTTTGCCTCCCTACTGCATCAATTTCATCAACAAACACAATGCAAGGAGCATTTTCCTTTGCCTTCTTGAAAAGGTCACGAACTCGAGATGCTCCCACACCAACAAACATTTCAACAAATTCTGACCCAGAAATGGAGAAAAATGGAACACCAGCTTCTCCAGCAATAGCCTTAGCCAGCAAGGTCTTTCCTGTTCCTGGTGGGCCAACAAGCAATACACCCTTAGGGATGCGAGCTCCAACAGCAGTGAACCTCTCAGGTTTTTTCAGGAATTCAACTACCTCCATGAAATCCTGCTTTGCTTCATCAACACCAGCAACATCATTAAAAGTTACACCAGTATTAGGTTCCATCTGGAATTTTGCTTTTGACTGGCCAAAGGAAAGAGGGAACCCTGGACCACCTGGACCACCCATTCCTCCAGAGTTGCGTCGAGAGAGAAGGAAGAGACCCCCAATTAAGATTAGTGGAAAAGCAAGATTTCCTATCAAATTAAACAAGAGAGAGCCAGAGTCCTCTTGTGCATTATGTGCTGCAAAGTCGATGTTTTTCTCCCTAAGCTTCTGAAGCAGTTCCTGGCTAAGACCTGGGAGTTGAACCCGAACTCGTTGCACACGGTTACCAAGCTCAGGAGAAACGGCCTCTACAATGGCTATAGTTCCATTTTCAAACACATCTACCTTCTTTACTCTGTCCTTGTCGAGGTACTCCAGAAATCTTGAGTAAGACATCCTTGAAGAAGAAACTCCTTGCTCATCAGCACGAGCTATTCCGCTACTGACTAAAGTTGAGGCCACTCCGGCGTTACCAGCCAAAAATTTTAAGAAGCCTCTTCTTCCATTATCTTGTGCTTTTTCTGAAGATGCTTTTACAAGAAAGCCTTTTGGTGACTTCACCAACACTGCACGTTCTGGGGTTGCAAAAAGTTGCGCAGGAAAAAGTCTCTCTTTTAAAATTGATTTGGTGCTCGAGGATGATGACCCATGTCCTAAAAGGCAGGCTGATGAGGCAGCCATCGCAAACAAACTTCACGTGCTCACCCTAGAAGCCAACTAATACAAAGAAAAGAAAAAAAATCAACTAAGAACCAAATAGTTATCAATATTGAGCATCACAATTGCTGAACAAGGACCCAAAGGAAAAGAACCATCATATAATTTAAAGCCGTTCCTATAGCACTTTATATGGTGCTGTACAACCATGTACCTTGCTTAGCTTTCATATACATGCTATTTGAATATCTAAATTGGCTTTTAATCGGACATATAATGGAACCTAATGGTTACAACAATTGTATACCAAATTTGACAATTACCACACAGGAATAAAAAATACCTTCATGTCAACCACAGTTTCATAATGAAATGAAGCAAAACTTCATTTCTAGATTTTAGAAAACAAGAAGATACTTGAAAAAGATAAGGTTACTAGACACCATTATAAAATTGCTAACAAAAAGTTAAACTGCAGGTTGACTGAGTTACATCATTTACATGCACGACTCTATCTATACCCCAACTCCTTTTAGTAATTGGACATACACAAAGGCAAATGGAAATGGGAATAAAGTTGTGTAAAGTTGGAATTAAAATCAATATATATTCACATGCTGATGCTAATTCACCTTTAAATCACCTAATTTTCTTCATAAATTTACTCATCCCATCCCACCAATCTAAGTGGTAATGGATGATAAAGAAATGTACGATGAAGATACAATTTTGGAACTGAGATTATCAGAGATTGTAAGATTGTTTTCCTAACTAGATTAAACTTAAACTTTATCCTTATTACCAGATTTATTACCAACTACCAAACATGTCATGAGAGTGGAGAGCCATGTAGAATGGGTACTTCATATGGATAGTCACCCCCGTATCGAGGACAATTCAGATTCTTCATGTTATAATTGGCCGTATCAATTACCATTATATTTTCGATATTTCATTTTCAGTCCCCATATTTCATTTTCAGTCCCCATATTCGTTTCCGACCCCGTTACCGACTCCGTGCAACCTATGTGGAGAGCCTATCCATACTTGTAGATCTATACAATTTGACAAGGCCATGAAAAAAGCTATAACCAAAGAAGTGAAGAACAAAAGACAGAAGGGTTTAAAGCAAAATTGACACATCTAGTAAAATGCTTCACAACCCGGAAACGATTTGAAAGGAAAAAAATTACAGCTCCTTTCTGACCAAAACATTGGGGTGGGAAAACCCAAGAGAAGTGAATTGAAACTTGCTGATAAAACATCACATTAATCTTTCATCTATGAACATATAAGGACCAATGAGTAGTAGCATATGGGAAGAAATTTCTTATTAATTACAAACATACCATCATGAAGCCATAACTAGAACATTCTTGGTGCTGAAAGGACCACATCATATATATAGTATGAGTTTTTGGGTTTCTGTTTTTTTCCCCTTTTGGGAGAAAGGGGCAACAGATTGAAACCTCTTGCACTAAAACTTATACTCTAGAGAAGGGGGAAACCTTAAACCCATGAATCGCTAACTGCGGAAACCTTAAATTGCCTCATTTTTAATGATCAATCAAATGAAGAAGATGCATGGTTCTAACAAAACAAGCAACAAATTCAATAAACCCAGACTAGATTAGACTAGACTAGACTAGAAGAACCCAACCCAACCCAAAGCCATTGATTGTATAAATGATTCTAGGGGAAAAGCAATCTTACCTCGAAAGCTCTGCTTGCTTTAATGGAGGAAAGGCACCACAAAAACCACGCAAAATCCAGTTGAAAGAAACCGAGAGATGGATAATAGAATCCTCTGCGCTGGTTGAAATTGGATTGTGGAATTTGAATTTGGGTGAAATGTGAGAGTGGTTAGCAATGTGTTTTAGAGGAGATGGATGTGGATTTGAAGCAGTTACGTGGCGTCCTTGTAATGGTTGCTGATTATCTTTTCTAAAGTTGAGATTTTTTAGTGAGGTGTGTCTCATCCTCACCCATGTCTAGCACAAGAACAAGACTACAAGTGTTTGTGTCAAATTTATGTTTGGTTAGCTACACTTGTAGGAATTGGTTTAGCATCTCGATACAGGACGGGAATGATAAAAGCACATTAAAGTTTTTTAATGATATGAACACATCTTATTGTGGAGCATATCTTCATGTACTCCTCTTACAAAGGTTGTGCCCATATCAATTTTTAGTGTACTCTTATAGATGGTTAAGGAAAGGTTAGAATCATAAGGATAATATCAAAAAGTCATAATTCGATGCTTGTGCCCCTTATTAGCTAGGTAGTGTGTTGTGTTGTTAGCTTCACTATGGATATGATTAATGGTGCAATGGTCAAATTTGGATAATTTTATGCGAGTGTTATGCATTAAACTTTGGATTTTCCAAGTTCTTTGAATTGCATTAATTTTTGCAAGATTGTCTCCTTCGATTTGGATATTCCTGATTCCTAACACGAATGCATTTCTAACCCCTTCTTTGAGAGCAAGAGTCTCCGTACATAGGATGAAGTTTGTACTATGAATTTTTTCCGTCATTGAATTGACACATTTTCCTTTTTGGTTTCTAATTATAAAATTTTTGCAAGATTGTCTCCTTCGATTTGGATATTCCTGATTCCTAACAAAAATGCATTTCTAATCCCTTCTTTGAGAGCAAGAGTCTCCGTACATAGGATGAAGTTTGTATTATGAATTTTCTCCGCCGTTGAATTGACACATTTTCCTTCTTGGTTTCTAATTATAAAACTATTCGTTGTACTTTGGTATGCATATTTTGAGCCTTCTAAATTTAATTTAATAGCGTCCGAGCCAAGAGGAGTCAAGCATATATTTTGTAGACACAAATCCTCTATTCCACAAATTGTGTTTCATTGAAGTTTCACTCAATCTGATGATTGGTTCAAAAAAATTACTATGACCCACCTTTCAATTTTTTTTTAAAAAAAAAATCATCTATTCAACCAATCAAAATTAAAGGAACACAAATGGGTTATCTTCATCGTATAATTTGTTCCTTTTTTTTATGTGGCAAAGAATTTGACGAGCTATAATTTGGGAGCTAGAACAAGCTAAGATTCATTTTTGAAAACTATAGAGTTGAGTAAACCAGACAAACCACCATGTAGTGTCCAAGTTAGTGATTTTTCTTGTCTAGGTTAATTATTCACTTGTCCAGGTATTTGATTTTTTTTTTTGTCCAAGATACTTATTCACTTGTCCAAGTTAGTGATTTTTTTTGTCAAAATTAATGATTTTTTTTGTCCAGGTCATCGTGTAATTTAGTCGTGGTAAGTTGCAATATTGACTAGGTTAGTTATAATCTTGTCCATGTTAGTTATATTTTGTCTAGGTTAGTTACATTTTGTCCAGATTATTATATGTTGTCCAGGTTATTGGGTCATTGTGTAATTTAGTCTAGGTTAATAATATTTGTTGTCTAGGCTAGTTACTTTTAGTCCAGGTTAGTATATATTGTCCAGATTAATGTTCAGGTCATTTGTAATTTATTTCAGACAAGTTGAAATATTGTCCAAATCATCTGATAGTTTTTCAATTTAATGACAAAAATTGTCCAGGTCAGTAGACTCGTCTGAAAATAGCTTTAATACCAACTCTATAGATTATTGTAATCCGTACTTCGTATGTTCCTAGCAAGTACTTGACTAATACGAAGTATAAATAACATTAATACATCGTTGAGAAATTCACTTGTATTATTGAAATTGATCTTTTTCTCATTTTCACTACATTATTATTATTAGGGATTTCTCATGCAATACCCCTGGCTTATTCCGGCCCTATGGTTTTTAATAATTCACATCGTACTCAATAAGCTTTTAATTTTTAGCTGGTACCTTGAGGTTTGTTAATAATTCATAATCAGAGATGTAGCACGGAAAAGAGAAAGACAAAAGAGGTAAATTACTAAAATTAGTCAAAAATAAAAGAAGTAATGAAAAAACGCTTAAAAAGCATAAAATAATAAATGTAGAAGAATAAAACGTTAATATATTTAACTAATGTACGAACTGAATAAACTAAAAAAACAGAGGGAGTACATATCACCTTCTAGTCTATCTATCAAATGATAACATATATAGTAACATGCATATGATGCCCCTAAACCTTCCAAATTAAAAGGAAAACATAAAATAACCTACATTCTCCTAGGAAAAGCTTCATCCATAGCTTGAATAAGAGAAAGGAACTCGTCATGAAACCGAACATGTTGACCACCACCGCCAACATGATCCACCACCCGCCTGTTGTTGTTGCTGCTGCTGCTACTGCTACTGTTGTTGCTGTTGTTGTTGTTGTTGCAAAAACTAGTGCGACAAACAGGGCAATGCCCATGATTCTTAACCCAAGGAACAATACATTGTTGATGAAACATATGATTGCAAGGTGTTATCATAACTTGTTCATTAGCCTCAAAATCCTCTAAGCAAACAACACAACTTTTCATTTCTTGATCTTCAACATCATGCTTTTCTGTTACATTATTTGTATTATTGCTGGGATTAATTTTGTTATGATCCCTATAATATAAGCTAACTCTTCTTGCTAGAGTCTTTGGCATTGGATTGTAGATTTCTTTCTTTAGTTTCTTTAGCACATTACTCTGCTCTTGTTTTGTTAGCTTTGATGGGTTTGGTTCTGATGTTGATTCCATGGTTTCTAGGTCCGGGCCATTGAATCTGGGTATTACCCCGTGCGATGGAGTTGCTAGAAGTCTAGGACGATTTATTAATCCTTGGCCTGTGTTGTTGCTCACGATTATGATTCGTGTTGCTGGATAGAAATCTGATGGAACACTACTGTAATAATAATAATATATTAAATCCGTTAATTATTATGTGCAACGATGTGACATAAAATAGAGAGGAAAAATGTCAAATCATTGCACATAATAATTAAAGGAGGTAGTATATATTTGTAGCGTCAGTAATTAGAATTTGAAATTTGGATAGGAAAATCTAGCAACATACTCTCCCTCTGTTCCTCAAAATTATGTACAAGTACAAATTTTTTTTAAATGAATGTTCAGTTTTGTCCAAAACTACCTTACTTATATAACTTTTTGCAAAAAACTACCTTACTTATAAAAGCTTGTTCAAAACTACTTTTATTAGTTAATTCCTTGTTGACCACTACCTTGTTCGTTGTTCCGGCGTTGATTTTGCTTTATTCTAAAAAATAATTAGCCTAATCAATGTTTTGGGGTCATTTTTGCCCTAAAAGAGTTAAATATGAGGTCGGAATCTAGAAAAAAAGGTCGCATAAGCTTCTATTTGCATTACAAAATTTGTCTCGATATGCGTTCATTAGTTTGCGTGCCACAAAAAATTATCCCTATCAAGGTTTTGGTAGGTCATTTTTGCCCTAAAGGGTTAAATTTGAGGTCGGAATTTGCAAAAAAGGACCAGATTGGCCAGCAAAGGCAAAGTCAACGCCGAAAGAGTTAAGAAAGTAGTGGTCAACCAGAAATTTGCTAAGTAAGGTAGTTTTGGACAAGCTTTTGTAAGTAAGGCAGTTTTTTTTGCAAAAAGTGGTGTAAGTAAGGTAATTTTGGACAAAAAACTCTTAAAATTTTGTACATTGTGCATTATTCTATTCTGGGGCGTGTTTTTCAATTTTTTTTTAAATAAAGTCGGCCTACCGCCACTTTCCGTTACTTTTTCGTGATTTACAAATTCTTTGTCCAATTTATTTTTTCTTTTTGGCCCCACTCACATTAAAATACATTATTCATGATTTTTCACATTAAACAATAGATATGTACTTGTACAATATTTTGAGGAGCACAGGAATCAGAGTATGATATGTGAATAGTAGAAAAGTCAAAATGTTACATTTAAAAATGAACAAAAGAAATAAAGAGTATAGCATGTTCAATCTCCTAGATATATAGATCCCCGAAAATAATAATTGCTAAAAAAAACCCTACAAGATTTAATAAATTCAAAAGTTTGATCAAATAAAGTGAATATTTACTTTATAAAAAAATTGTTAATGATATTACTAATTTTGGAAAACATTAATATTAAACTATTGCTTAAATTTTATGTTTATTGAAAACATTTTCGTAAAATTATATTCATCTATCACGAATAACACACATCAGACATCACCGTTATTCACGTTTTTTGTTACGTATCGCTCATATTAATTGTATACAAAATATCAATAAATGGACGTTACGGACAAATGGTACGACTCCATATTTTATGAATCTTGGGTTTTTTGACAACACGAATTTTCATTATATTTAACTATCATACAAAAAGTCTTATAAAACACGTACTATTTGGTTCGGCTAGACATTGAGTATTCTTTTTCGGTTCGAATCTTATAATATAGTACTCCCTCCGTAACAAAACAATTGTAACGATCTGACATAAAGTAGAGAAAAAAATGCCAAATCGTTACAGTTATTATGTTACAGAGGGAGTACTATTCATGTACATAATATGAATAATCTAATATAGTAAATATATAGCAATATGAAACCAACATATTCTAACACACAAACACAATTAGGTAAAAACCCAGATTATACCTTGGTAAGCCAAAAGGTCTAATAGCATGTCTTTCCTCAAATGGTCTGTAACCACCCTGTGCACCATTTCTTGTGTTCTGCAGGTGTTATATATCATCAAATTATATGAAAATTAAGATTAATAACATTTTAATAACCAAATTATTTAAACAAACTAATAACTAATTAGAGTTGGCCTTTCATACATTTTGAGAAACAAAATGAGGATCCCATCTGAGTTCCTCGTCTCTATATGATGGAGAGTCTCTGTAATTGTAACCCCTGATCATTGTATTTTGGTTGATGTTTTCAATTCAATCACTTGATACTAATGGCAGAGTATACTTGAAAGACTATAACTTTTTTGGTTTTTTTGGTTTGGCTTCTTACTAGGGATAATTGCCATTTCTTGTCTTTTTTATACTGTTATATATGCAACTTTATTCTGCAGGAAAGTTTATATTCTGTGCTTGTAAGAGATCCACAATATAATTATTCCATTCTCTTTGCAAAAGTCCTAGCCCTAAGAGAAGGAATACATAAGGCTATTTGAATACATATATATCCACACAAAAAAAAAATTCATATTGAATGCGACAATCTTACTGTTATTGATGTTATCGGGAGAGTGACAAATCCCTAGGGAAATTCACATACACGATTGTCTAATGGATGTGCATCATTTGAAGGACTATCGAATTACCCATTCCTATAGAGAAGCAAACCAAGCTGCTGACTTTCTTGCAAAATTAGGTCAAAACTATAGCACTGTAACGTGTTGGTTCCACTCGATTGACCATTCCCTTTTCCTTATCATCCGCAAGAATATATGTGGTTGACCTTTTGAAAGAGCCTAACTGGTTTTCCTCCCCTTACTTAAAAAAAAAAGAAAAGAAAAATAGATACACTACTACAATATAATGGGTTATGAGTGTAAGAGAAAGTGACATTGATGTATTATCAAGGAAAGAATCTAATTCTTATTGTTCTTTGTGGGGGTCATGACAAAGGCTTAAACGGTTTTGGTTGCATGTCTTTTTGTTGTGCTAATAAGATTGATCAGAAATATTAGATCACTAATATAACATCATTAAAGTTGCTTCAATTTTTCAAAGCATCAAATCTAGAGATAATAGCTTGTTGTCTCCGGAGAAAGCTGAAGTTAGCCACCAAGGAAATGACCAATCTCCAATAGACATTATTAATTTGTAGTGAATTCAATTCAACACTAACAATTAGATATGTAATTCTCGTCAAAAAGAAAAAAAACAATAACAATTACTTCCTCCGATCCATTATAATCGCAACAAATGAGTATTTTTTTTTTGTGAAAAATAAAATATTCATTTGTTGTGATTAAAACAGATCAGATGAACTAGATTTAATTGTATATTGGCAGTGGGTGATTGATAAATACAGGTAGCTGGTAGGTGCTCCATTACAATGGTGTATAATCGTTTTAAAATTCAATAATGAATCAAATATGGTTTCAGAAAGTGATGCCAAAATTTTCCAAGCCAACTTCCTACTTTTAAGAATGGAAGGCCCGCCTCTCCATAGATAATTTGCACATGATTTATGACTCTGAATTACATGCATCCCCTCTTTCCGCTTCCTTGTTTGTCTATTGGTCTCCGCCCCCTGGAACTATTAAGCTTAATTTTGATGGTTCGTCAAACAACAATACTGCTTCCGCGGGTGTGGTACTTCGAAACCATCTTGGCGAATGTATCGCAGCCCGTGCTTTTTACTTAGGCAACACTTCTCCCCTTGTGGCGGAAGCAACTGCACTTCGGAATGGTCTTTTATTAGCTCTTCAACTAAATTTTACTTCTATTCACATCGAGGGTGACAACCTAACTGTTATCAGTGTTTTGCAGGGTCGTTTCCGATGTCCGTGGAAAATCCAACTATTGATGGATGATATTCAGACTATTCTTCGGAATTTCACTACAGCCTCCTCTTCGCACATATTCCGAGAAGCCAACCAGTCTGCTGATTATATTGCGTCGCTCGGGCATTGGACCCCTACGCATGTCGATATTGATCCCTTTTTGGAAGCTAAATTTTCTTATTTTTTAGCTATAGATAAGTCAGGTTTTTTCTTCGAGAGGAAGAACTCTTGATTTCTTCGTAACCTTTTCTCCAAAAAACCAAAAAAACAATCTATCAAAGTGCACTGCACAAATCAGTATCTAATTTTGAGCCAAATTACATTCAGATCAATAACTAGCCAGCAAGTGAGTATATCTTTGAGTAGTACATGGTTCGCTGGTGGAGGCTTTGGACATCCGTACCATGCACTATGTCTTGAACCTCACTACCCACATTATCATATTAAAAAAGAAGAAGAAAAGAAAGTGTCAAAGTGAGTATATATTTGTCACCGCACCACATCAAATGTCAAATACAATTAAATTTTAGTTTACGGTATTGAATATAACAAAAACAAAGCTTCTTGCATAAAAGAATTGGAACTATCTCCTATACTTTTACAGTTGGCTCAAGCTTGTAATTGCTCACTGAAAGCTTCCAATCATAACTTAGGAAGGCTAATAGGCTATCTGAATGTGTTCAAGTTACATGATTTCGGGCTTATGACTGGCTGCTAGAAACACAGGAGACTCATAACGATAACTCCAGTAAGCCAGAACTCAAGGCTTATGATTTCAGGCTCATTCTTGAAGAGAGAATAAAATTCCAAAATATGGAACCAAATGACATGAAAGCCACTCGCGCTTGAAGAGGGATAACCCTGCAAATAAGCCCAATGGATATTTAATATTAATGCTTTAGTGCAAAAGAAGAGCAGGTCAATAAAGGATCAACTAGAATGAGGTAAAAATGAAAGCTAGCCACATCTCAATGAATTCAATTTCTGAGCAGAGCTAAACTGTAATTTTATAATTTCAAACAATAGACCGGGGGGGGGGGGGAATCTCCATCCTTTTTATGACTTTTATGGGTGTCGTCAAGATGTTTGCATACTTAAAATTTTAGATAAAAGCATTTTCTTTAAAATCCTTCATTCATTAATTAATACAAAGCATGTTCACAAAAGTTGCCATTTTTAAAAACATATCCAAATCGTCTATAATATAAGCAATTCAGCATGCCAGCCAATCTTATTGAACATTTTCCATATATTTTAAAGCCATTGTCATCAACATTTTACAAGAGAAGAGGCAGAAGTAGTACCAAAAGTTCAGTACACTATAGGGAACCCAGAATCTAAATCCTGCATTAGATACAAGTATCGGTGAGCTAAATAGGATATTCATAAAGGAAAAGGAAAATGTATTGCATTAATATACCTACCAACGAGTAGGGTAGGAAGGGCATCCTTTTGATACTTTATTGGTAGCTCAGATGCCTTCCCTTGCCATATATTATTCCATGCAAAGACCACAGCAATAACTGCTGGACCGAGAATGATTTGATTCAACAAAACCTGAGAGTTTCGGAGCAATTAACATTGGAAAAGGCAGAAGAAACCAAGGCAACAACGACAATTGCAAACTATTACAGAACTTGGAGAACAATACCTTTGTCAGTAGGTTCTTGACTGTTGGCAGAGGAAAAAATCGATCTAGGGTTTGATACCACACATAAGATCCAGGACCATAAAATAAAAATCCATAAGAAGTCATTCGAAGGGCTCGTATCCAGTCATGTGTTGAAAGAAGATTCTGAATAGTATCCTGCAACCAAAACCTTAGAAAATTTTAATCTACTACTCACAATCAATAAATAGTCAATACACATAAAGCCGGAATAAATCTGAGTGAGTTACTAATATTCAAACATCAGCCTAAATGCCTGATGCACTTGACATCAAGTCCCACAAGAATGAGCAGTCAAACATAGATATTTAGACAATCCTTGGTTACATGTGTGATGTATGGGTGTATGTGTGTGTGTGAGGGCGAAGCATGGGGGATTGTAGAATTTGAATTTGGACATAACCAAACCCACTTCAAAGCGACATATCAATCTAAAAATGCAACATTTAATACATCAAAGAGATTGAAATATTGAATCACACACAGCGAGGAAGGAGGAAAATCACACTGAAATTTGCTGCCAAGCAATCCATATGAGGCAAGATAACAAGGTACTGAACTACTGATGAAGCACATATGCAGTAAAACCATGAAATAATGAAACTCCACTTTTATAATAGGTTAAGAATAAAGTTTTATTCATCTATATCTCCTTAAAATTTCCATCTCACGGGTACCCGATTTATCCCCGTATTGGGGACGATACCGATATTTCTATTAATGTTTGTGCCATACCCATTGTCATCTAATATTTACCCATATTCATTTTTGTCCCCATCCCTGACTTGGTGAGACCTATCTTGCCATAAAGGGGAAGATTGTTGGTTTTACTGTTGAGTTTTTTTCTCAAACAATCCTGAAAATCCCCTACAATGTTGCCTATGCGAAATCCTTGTTTTAGGATGCAGTACACTACTTGGCAGCCATACACACAGCTCAATACAACGATCACCTATGTCTACTGTGAAAGACTGCCAACAGTTATGAAGTCTAGACAGTTGACAACACAAGATAATCTTCAGAAAACTGCTGTTGCATTTATTTACAAGATAAGTTCTTCAGCCCTTGTACCACATCATTGTCTTCAGGAAGCCAGAATACCAAATTCCCCAAAGTTTGTAGCTCTTAACTCCTTCAAATTCCATCAAATTATCCCACTGCTTTACAGTGAATATGAAGCAGAAATATAAACAGCTACTTCAGAAATTTCCTCATCCACCCATTTCACACTGATATTTCACCCTTTGACAAAAGAGAATGAAATGGGGGTAAAAAAACATTAACATTTTACTTGGTTATGCTAAGCTATGCAACAAAATTCAAGGGAACACAAAAACGCAAATGACAATCAAAGGAATAAAGCATAAATTCTTAATTTCAACCAACAATTAGTCCTCAAGATACACCAAATCAACAACAAAGAAACCACAATTCAAGAAATAATAACCACTGAAATGAACTTTGATTAAATTAAGACCCCAAATAATAAAAGAAAAGTAACCTGATCAGGAGGAATTGGGGAAGGAGAAGACCAACGATGTCGAAGCTGAGCAATGGAGTCACCAGTAAAGGCAAGAGAACCAGCAGTGAGAGCTTGCTTAAGTGGGAAACGAAAGCCCGAATTTGATTGAAGAGGTGAGTTTGAAGAAGAAGCTTTGTGGTTTGAAGAGTTTCTATGTTTTTTGCGTCTTCGAATTTGGCGGTGTTCGAAATGTTTGAAAGGGTAGTTGCTCCACCATGAACCTCCTAATGCATCCATTCTTGATTCTTTCAAGGAATTCAATTGTGTATTAAACCACTCTCTTCACTTTATTTGCTACTTTACCTACACTTTCTTTTTGTTTACTACTCACATGGAGATTCCACACAAGTGGGTGTTTCTCAAGTAATGGTTAGAGCTGGGCATGGGCCGGGTTAGCATGAGCACAAACTCGATACGACACGATTTTTGCCCAGCCCGACATGAGACTGCTATGAGCACAACACAATTGGTGGACCATGGACCACATATGGGCAACAATTTAAAATTTTGGTTCAAACATGGCGAGTCGGCCCGCAAGTTGACAGTTGACACATTTTTTATGAATAAAATTTCATAATGTATAAAAAAAAAAAATTAAATTAATAGATACCAACTATTGTACTTTTTATTTTATAGGTACCAACTTTTGATTATTCACCTAAATATTATTGCAACTTATAGGTAATCCATACCTATTTATAGGTCATCCATACCTATCATTGCAACTTTATGTAATAGTTCGTGCTGCTGGTGAATAATCAAAATTTGGTACCTATAAAATAAAAAGTGCAATAGTTGGTACCTATTAATGTAATTATTCCTATAAAAAATAGTATAGGACACAATGATACGACACGACACAAACTTTTCTTGGCCCGTTTTAGGTGCGACACGTTGTGGAACGAGGCATGTAGGCTTGACATGTGGATTGTCCCAACACGACTGTATATATATGGTTCATTGTTTTTCGCAGGTTCATTTGGTTTGTTTGACTATTTGATTTCATTGTCTACTAAAGCTAATTGTATGTGATTTATCTTATCTGATATACTTATTACTTATTCCAGCAGGAAAAATAAATTCAGATTTGAAAAAAATAAGTTCATATGAGGCATGTTAATTTTATCTGAATATCTTAAACTTTAAATATCTTTAATTCCGTAACATAAAATATTATAAAAATTAGTATATATTTAAAGGCTATTCATTAATAAAAATAAATAAGATCTCAATTTAAATACTTTTTCTTTATGAATTACTTTTTCTTTATGGATTAGCATTGTGGGAGTGTTATTAATGGTAGTGTTGAGTTACTATTGAAATCATTCGTCTTTGGATAACATTTGCAGATGTCTACCAATGTAAGTTATTAAAATTCATTGAGTTTGTCAATGTATATATATGTTTCGTAAATGAGAATCAAGTCATAGCCCAGTGGTTAGGGCTTTAAAATTCCAGGCACGAGGTCATGAGTTTGATTCTCACCGCTCCCATTTGTGAGGATTCCTTATTATCCCCCTTACAGATGCGTGTGTTGGCTAAAATCCCATTTGGTAGAGTTAAAGCTATTTGCTCAAATCTAAGCATTATTGGTGTGATGTAAATGGATAGTTGCTCAAATTCTGACTTTTGTTTTCCAGAGAAATTAGCACTTGCAAGCAAACTGGTAAAAAAACCAACCCATAACGGGCATCATTTTCTTTGTTGAGTGTTGACTGACTGCAATTGCAAGGAGATGACATGTAATACTATGAATTTTGCAATTGCTTTATGAGTCTAGTAGCAAAACTTATATTCATAACAAACTCTATCAGTAGATAACTCTACCAGTGTAATTTCTATATGCCTATATCATGAAACGTTCTAATAAAGATCGTATAAACACACGAAAACATCAGTAAAACGCAGGAAAATGAGGTTATCATCATTCATCTGAACTCTGCTGGCCTGGGTCATCTACGACTTCGACAGGAATCACGGGAATGGAGAGCCACCATTCTTCCAACCTTCGATTTCTTGGGTTCTTTTCCATGAGATTCTTGCAAACCTTCGAATTCATTGCAAACAGACACAAGGTGGAGGCCATAATTAAAAACTTGAAGGGAATCAGAGCTAAAACAACCGCAATCCCAACCATCATCATCATCACTGTATTTGCTTGCTGTACAAAAAAAACTCATCATCATCATCATCATTGTATGTGAAAATCAAACACCATTCCCTTTCTTTAATTTTAATTTGGTATCCTAAAACAGCTGTAAAGCATGTTTAGCCTCTATATGTTGCGTGGAGATTAAGATAGTGAATACACAGAGGAGTGTACAAAAAAACTTGAGCTCTGTAAGCTTATAAAATGTCCATGACACAGAATGTTCAATTATGTACACAGACTACACACAATGTCACAAAGTTCAATTACCGATAATGAATGTTCATTGCTAGTATTTAGTATCTATTTTGTTTTAAAACAATATATATTCATTTACAAACATTAATTAAATTCTTGCATGGACTCATTATAAATGAATAATTCAATTTTATCAACTATATATGAAAAGTAGCAAAGAAAAATGAAAATTTGATATTTTTAATGGAAATTTTGTCAGAAAAGACCTTTTAAAACATTCATTTTGTGAGAAAAAACCTTATAAAAAATTTGTTGTGAGCAGGGACCTAAAACAAAAAAAAGTTGCAAAGAGGGACCTTACCTCTATTTTCCGACGTTGACTCATTATTTTCCTCCAATTTTAAACGAACTCTTTCTTATTTAAGGGGGTAAGAGATGAGGAAACCCAAATTCAGAAGAAGAGAATTTTAGATGCTAGAAGAAAGTGTTAATGTAAGGTTTATGTAGATGAATTTTGGAGGGAAAATGGAGGGGGAGTAGAGGAAAAATGAATTTATAGTGAAAAGAAAAGGAAAGGTTAAATAGAGAAGAAATGATTCGTCGAAAATTGGAGGGAAATAGCGAGTCAACACCGGAAATTCACAGTCAACATCGGAAAATAGAGGTAAGGTCCCTCCTTGCAACTTTTTTTTTTGTTTTAGGTACCTATTCACAACAAAATTTTTATAAGGTCTTTTCTTACAAAAAGAATGTTTTATAAGGTCTTTTCTGACAAATTTTCCATTTTTAATTGAACTTTCTATTTTAAAAAAAAAGGATTTTTTGCTTTGAATAATACAACCTTTCAACGATTTGCAAAGAATAATACAACCTGTTGTTTTTTCGTGAATAATACAACCTTGTCCTCAATTTTGCAACCAATGATACAGATGACCTTTAACCTGCTATTCAAGTTAAAACTATTAATTTTTTTTTTTTTATTTCTTTAAGTCAGAAAAATAAAAAAATCAAAATCAAAATCAAAATTTTAAAAAAAAAATTTACCCCCCTCCACCCCCCACTATCAAAATCAAAATTTTTTTAAAAAATCAAAATTTTTAAAAAAAAATTTTTTTTTTTTAATGTTTTTAAGTCAAAAAAATAAAAAAAATTTAATTTTTTTAAATTTTATGATATTTTTAATAAATTTTTTTTTTGAATTTATTTTGCAATTTTCCTATTTATTTTCTTTTTTAAAAAAAAATTACAAGAACCAATCATAACGTGACACGTGTCCCTTTAACCTGTTTTATAAGTCAAAAACCGATTTTGTATCATTCGTTGCAAAAATGAAACCAAGGTTGTATTATTCACGAATAAACAGAAGGTTGTATTATTCTTTGCAAATCGTTGAAAGGTTGTATTATTCAAAGCAAAAAATCCTAAAAAAAATGAATATTGGTTTCTCATAGGACTATGACATTTCTTACAAGGATTAATCAGTTTTTGCTAACGAATATTTATGAATTCTTAATGAAAATATCCAACTATTGAAAAATGAATATTAAGATTTGATTAATGACAATATTTGGTGCTTGCAAGCAAGTTCACATAAAGCTATATGGACCCGGGTACATGATATAACAACTGCTAATAAACGAGCCCATCAAAAACATGCTCATGTTTGTCAAAAGAAATTTATAAAGCTCATTTAATCTTGAATTCTAGAAAAGAAAAGGGCTAATTTGTTAATACCTAACTTATGATTAGCCATTTTATGATTCACTTTTGTTAAATTTCAGTACTTGGTAAGTATTTTTCCCGAAAAATTTGTTTGTGGAGCTTAGATTAATGAGCTTTTACTTACTAAAATTGTTTGTATCAGTGAAAAACCCTAATAGGCATAAAAACATCGTAAATTGTGAGCTTTGCAAATGATTTTTTTTTGGGTAAAATAATCAAACTAAGTGGTCAAATTTAACAAATTAAAATGAAACATAAGGTGGTTTTTTTTGGATAAAGTGGTGAAAAAAAAAAATTGTGGTTATTAACAAAAAAAAAAAAAAGATAAATGTAGACTCTCATCATTTATGGATAGATTTAATACTGCTACAATAAAAATCCTATGAAAAATCAATGTAAACAAACTATATGAGAATGTATTAGTATTAGTAAAAGTATAGAATCATTTTTGAAACATCCTTGGGATGTCCAGGTAAATGAATCTTTGGAGATACATTCATTACATAATTTTACAAGATTTATCATTAACGAAGTTTTTTTTTATAGCATTTTATGCTAAACGCATGTGTTTCAAGTATTTTTGCATGTCCAAATTTAGCAATTAAATAGTATGCATAAAACTCATTTATGCAGAAACAAATTTATCTTTAATCTTGCACAGCTCAAGCTCGCTCGAATTCAAATGATATTTATCAAGCTTAACGCAAACAAATTACTATCCGGCTTGGCTATGCTTGGTTTGTTGTCATCCTATTTCTTGACTATTATACTCCCTCCATCCCTTAATTTTTGCCTCATGGCCAAACTTTTGGTGAGAGCTTTTGTAATCAAATGGGGTAAAGAGTATGAGATAGAGGCAGTATAACTGCATAAGGCAAGCACGTCCTATTTGCTAGCATGAGGTAACATGTTTAAAGTTTAGATTTTAGTTAAATTTTGAGTGGCAAAAGAATTTATGTAGATATATTCGGTCCCCTGCCTTCCTTGCCTTGGATATTTCCTATGACCATGACCAACTAAACTAAACTAAATGAATTATTATCACACAGATGGAAAAATATGGAGGAATAAACTGTTTCCTTTTATTTTCAAAGGACATGTAAATGATCAAGGAGAATAGTTTTGTTCCACCTTATAGTTGATTCATCTACATTACACGAGCATTTCTGCAAATTCTTTATTGGCAAGTTGTGAGCTAGCCCATAGCAAATGGATTACCAGAATTTAATTTGTCATTAAGGCAGGGAACTATGGTATTGATGCCAATGATGGGAAATAGTGACTGATTTTGCTTTTATAGCTTTAGATAAAATTAATGTTAAGAGCATCAAAAAAGAACAGAAGTAAGCAGCTGATAGTATCTTACCTTAAACAAAAGGAAAAATCCCTAGTGTAAAACTAATAAAGTATAAATCAATATTAGGCCCAAAAAAAAAAAAATATTGCTAATCAACTGAGAAAGATTTTCAAGCAATAAAAACCAAAACACAAAGTTTCCAACCAAACAGCTCAGCAATTGTTTTCCTTTAGGCACTCTAAAGGTAGAACAAAAGGGATAACCTGATTTCAGACGGAGCATACAATTGCCTAATCTGTTCTAAACATGTATTTAATGACTATTTAGAATTTATGACTTTGACTATCAAAAAATTAAAAGCGTTAGGGATCAAAACTAACATAGGTTTATCATTTAGGTTTTTCATATAATCCTGAATAAAATGCAAAGGAAAGGCAGGAAAGTGGTGTAATCAAATAAAGTACCTTGGGAGCCCTAGAAACCAATATAGAGTATATCTTGAGTATTGTAATGTTGATTTGCTGCACCAGGTCATGGGCAGTTCTCAGTCCTTGTTGTGCTGAAACTATGCTCTCCATCGTGGTTGTATCAGAGGCAGTGCAAACTACTACCTTGTTATACTTGTCTCCAATCTTCTTTTGCTTTGCTTGCAGCATTTTATAGGCTGCCCATAATAAGATGGCAGCTAGTGCCTTCCCAATGCACTCCCTACATTGTAAATGTTGAGAAAGTATAACCCACTGTCTTAAAATTGTCATCACAAAATAAAACCATAAGAGCAGATTACTTGTAAGCTATTATGAGAATAGCAGCAACAAAATTGACTGTAGCACCCGGCCTTTCCCATGCTACTACTTCTTGAAGCCAAATCCAACTGCTTTTCAGCGGTTTCAAGAGTTCCTGCAAATGAGAGCAATTTGAACAGTATGTGATGTAATTCATTTCAAGTCGAACCTAAATAGGACATTAAAGCACAAAAATTCAGGCTCCTACGTCCTAATGATGGGCTTACTACTGAAAATCCAGTAATAAGCATTGTGGTAACTATTGGTGGCTGCTTGATCATAACATGAAGTTCAACTAGATAAGGAGAAATATAAAAACATTAGGCGTAATATGCTGTAGATGATACACTTACTAAAAGTACAAGGGCACTATCAACTACGCCTTCTTCCTTCAAACTTTCAGTAGTATCTTTTGCTGAGTTGATTTCCTTTGCTTGCTCCCTCACCTCTATGACAGAATTGTCCAATGTTGCAAGACTCTCTGCAACAGTTTCATCCGACGTCGTGAAATTGTCACTTTGATCATCTTTTGCAGGGACCACTTCAACCGTCTCTGGTTCTGCTTGCTCCGTATCAGGCACAAATTCATGAGGCATAATCAGATTCCTCAAGATTGAACTTGCACTACAGGGTTCTCTAGTATCAATCAGTTTTAATGTTTCTGCAAGCTCTTGTATGATATAGTCTCCTTTAGGAAGCTCGGAGAATAATGTAAAGATCAAAAAACTTTCTGGTAATGGAGGTGCCATTCTTAGCATTTCTCGAGCAGCATGGAGCCTTACAATACCTAAAATTGTTCTTGCATGCATCTCCCATTTTTGGTTTTCAGACAGTGACTCCTGTTTGGATAAAAACTGGTGCAACAAGGTAATTTCCCTTGTTAAAGCCATCCAGTGATCTCGTCTTGTTGAGCTAGTTAGTTCTGGAAACTCTAGCACTACACCTTCTGTCCTACAAGTGGAGTAAAAAAAATCCATCAATTACTAAAGTTTCCTCATAACTAACCCTGATGGTATGATTCATTCAAGCCCGTAGTGTTACCAAATTAAAAGGTCAATGTCAAATATATGCTAATAAACTTGTCTGTATATTAACGAGATTTAGATTCTTCATTCATATGTCCCATGGGAACAGCAACAAAAAAGAGCACAAGACTAGATAAAATGTCATGCCGGACAACAAGACTACACATATTAATATTTAATGCACAAGACTAGACTTAAGCTCTGTTGGAAGCATGAAACATTATATGAAGTTGTTGGCTGCAAACAGCACACATAATTATTTCTGTACAAGTCACACAGCTTTTGTGATTATTATTGTTGACTACCAAATGGCTTTTAGTAGCACCTTTAGCACTTTTCAGCTTATAGCCTGGTTACCTTATGTCAGTTATACTTCTAAACAACTTAAATACTTTGAATAATTTTCTATTCTGTAATGGAAAATTGCATTCCCTCCGATGTAGCCTACAATCACATAAGATGTGAACCTTTCAGCTTTAACTAGAAGGATTCACTAGGTCAGTGCATCACTGTAACAATTAGCAAGGTATGAATTAATTTTAGGCAGTAATCTCAAGGTAAACCAATGTGCGTTGGTGCCAATAGACAGAAGATAAACTGCTCATTTAGTAATTCATATTCAAAAAAATGTAACTGAGTAAGAGAAAGTTAGCTTTATCTAGTTATCTTACATTTCTGAAGACTCATACAGCATAGCTTTGTCAAAAAGTTGAGCACCCCATGGGCCTGTAGAGGCTGGTTTCACGCTCTGCTCAGTTGTTCTTGAGAGATCAAATTTTACTGCATCATCATAGTGGATAGACCCCAAAGCCTCGAAGTAGATGGCATAGTTGGTGAGTGTTAGTCTACCTAGATAAAACAACAGCTACTGTGAGTTTACCAAATGGCTGCACTGGTCGTAAATTGATTGTTAAAAATTAGAGGCTAGCTCAAATTGATAACACTGCTCAATGACTTATGAAACCTGGCCAACTTGTTCCTCCAATATGACGGACTACTCGTTGACTACTTGCATTTCCCTCGACATGTAATATAAATTCATCATCAGCCAACTTGACTCCCTTTGGTGCTCCTAGCTTCTGCAGATGCTTCATGCACCTAAAGTATCTCCAAATACATCATAAGGGGAAAAAATATGTGTACTTGGTGCAATAAACAAAAATATAAGAAAACAACCTATGCCTTATTACAGGAGAATGTAACTAAGCTTTATCGCCTATAGACATATAACAAGAAGTACCCATGTAAAGAAACCCTATTCTATCATCTTTTGAGAAAGAATTATGACCCAAGAAGATGTCAATATATACATCCAATTGAGCTTAGTGCAAATTTAGGCTCCAGAAAAAGAAAGGATCAACCCCCGCCCCCCTCTACTCTCCTTAATTTCTATTAAAAATAATAAGTATCCAGGTACCTTATGATGCATTATTAGTTAATTTGGATTAGAATATTTTCTGAAACAGTGAACTCGTGATGGCAAACATAGCAGATGGAAATGGTCCCAAAAAAATTTAACATTAACAAAAATACAATTTAAGGTATCTCACTTGTCAATTTCTGAGAGAAATCTATTGTAGGCTGGATAATGGAGTATGTTTCCTGTAGGTGCCGTAAGCGTTTCGAAGATGAATCTACCATTGATTACATCTCCTGGCAAAGGGAGCATTGAAGCAAACCATACAAATGCATCTTCCTTAACACCTTGGCCATGATCAACCTACCAACACATCATAATGTAAATAAAATTCTTAGACTGAAAAGTCTTGGGTTATACTTGATGCATTTTTATTTTTTTTAAGGTCTTATGATAGATCTAGAAATTTTGGAATGATGACAATGTAATATTACTGCATAATGTGTGAAGATCTTACAAGGAGTGGCATGATATCAGAATAGAATAATGACACATCTTCATGTGGAGGGGCCACCTGGAGAGGTTTCTTCTCTTCTTTCTCTTTACCCAGAGATTCCTGTACATCAATAAAAACAGAAAACCAGGAGAGTTCATTTTCAGAACAAAAAATGCTTGTGATTTACTCCCTCTATTCTCAAATAATATTCCAAATGCTTTTTTTTCACGGTCTCCAATACTCCTCTTAATATCTTTAATTAAGGGTTTGAAAAATTATAAGTTGATATTTTTCAAAAGCACGGTGATAAAAGCTAACAAAATGCAAAGGGTAGTTCAATTCTTATAATATCAACACAAAGTGCTATATGGTTTTACTAATCCCTTAAGCCTTGAATTTTACATGTGAACAAACCAAGTAATTTACACCAATTCTTATGTAGTGATTTTTTTGTGTGGTTTATTATCGTTAGGACTCAATGTTGAGCAAGGACGTTCTTAATATTATGAGTTATTGTATAGTAAAAGTTTATTTCTTATTCAATTGAAAACTCTTTGTTTTATTATTGCAGAATTTAGATTACTACAAAATGAAAGTGCTTTAGGGCGTAATTAGTTTTAATGCACGAATGGGATTAATAGAGCATAAGATTTTGTGATTGTCTACATAATTATTTATTTATTTATGGTGTGATTGTGATCGATAGAGCTGTACAACGTGTGCAGATAAAGCTTATGTCAGTAAGTACGATGCTTATTAGGTCAATCCATCTTTTAGTTTGATTTATTGATTGATCCATGTGATCATTGTTACATTCAGGTTTATTTCTAACATTCTAGATTTTGTAAAGCTCGTTTGAACTAGCTAGATCATATCAAATTGTTACAACTAAAACTCAAAAAAAAAAAAAATCAAAAATCTTGCCATCTCTCTCTTACAGTCTTACCATACTTTTCAAGGGTAACAATAAACCTATGAATGTCTAAAAAATTCAGTACATTTTGGATATTTTAAGATAACTTCACATCAACTTCTTTCAGCTATACAAGCTATTGATATTGATCTGAAATTTGCATTAAATATCTGTGCAGAATATTTCATACTCTTGAGTGTGACTGCAAATTTAGAATGGCTATAGCTCGCTTTTATCGGATCGCGATTCGCGGATACTTTAGAGAACTATGTGACACCGATATAAACTGTTCTAAATGGACTTTGCATTTACCTAGAATAGCTGTGTATAGCATTTCACATTCTGACATAACAACAAATACAAGTCTAAACAGCATCACATATAAGTGATGTTTATTCTAACTTGATGCTGCCACTAATATCACACTGATCAAAGAGCATAATTTAAAAAAAAAAAAAAAAAAAAAAAAAAAACTATGCTAACATGCACAATAATTTACCGTGTATGACTCTTCATCATCGGAGCTTGGCATTTGCCAAGCTAGCATCATGTCAAAAGTAAAGCGGCTAAAAAAGCCATCACTTATAGATTCTTCAGTGCCACACGCGGGCCCTTGTCTTAAAGCTCTTGAGCAGCAATACACAACTAATTTCCGTGAATATTCACCTATCTCTGGCTTTAGTGCTTGCTTCTTGTATTCTTGCAACAGCGCTTCAACTGAGGTGTCTAATTGCCTAGAAAAAACAAAAGACATCACTACATTCAGCCATTGCTTTTGTAATTCAAATTGAAGACAATACAAGACTGAAATTATAATATAGTTGTTGGACTCAAGTTATTGACCACAGTACTCCTAAGAAAGAATCATAGTTTATGCAACGAAATATATGACAATTATTTTGCAATTTCTACATATTACAAAATCACAAAGTCATTCAAAATTATAAACTATACTACTTTTCCTTTCGTATTCAAGAGATTTAAAACGGTATATTACTATTTAATCCATCCAAATTAATTGCAAAACTGTCCCAATCACTTATAAAGTTATAACTAAGCATTGCCAATGATTTCACAAAATCATCCTCGAAGCCGCCATACAAAGATTAGTTTTTCCATTCACTTTTCTTCCTCGCTCATCACCCCGATACAAGTGGAGTTATGTTCATTGGCAGAGGCATTACGGGACATGGGGGTACAAATGTACCCCCATTTTAATGGGTGTACACTAATTTATTGCAATATGGGTACAAAATGATTTATTCCAAAACACAATAAAAAAATTGCCTTATAGAGATGTTGATTTTATTTATTAAGGGTAATATTTTTAGGCTAACTTTTATTCGTTATGCATTGATTTAATTTATTGTAGACCCAATATACACAAGACGTTTTCTTTAAAATCAAAAAAGAACAATGAAGTAATCTGTATCAAACAGAGCAAAACCTAGATACACAAAACAAAAGATTGACAAACAATAATTCATTCTAACAAGATCCAAGAAAAACATGAGAGCCAAAATCCAATATGACTCCATCCCTCCTGTGGTAGGCATCAGTCTGACGGTCTGACCTCATACTAGTCTGAGGTCGCTACCGTCTATGGTCTACCAACACTCTAACGTTCTACTCCCTCAGTCCCAATTTATTTGCAACATTTGCCTTTTCACATCTCCCAACACACAAATTTAAATAAAAATATCTTTAAATACATATAATAAAAAATTGTAAAAATTATATATTAAAAAAGTACACATTGAGCCGAATCAAATGAGATCCCATTTGACTATATTTTTTCTTATATGTATAAAATTAGAAAGAGTCAAAGTTGTTCAGTGAACAGTAACAGATGTCAAATTGTTGCAAAAAAAAAGGGACGGAGGGAGTATTTACCAGTTTATATTTGTGTTTTTCCACTACCGTCTATCCAACACTCTAACGTTCTATTAACCAGTTTATATTAGTGTTTTTCCACTTTATTTTTTAAAAAAATCGTTTTTGAACTTTTATGTTTCTTTGATGTCCAACTGTTTTTATGTGACCATTAAATTTGGAAGAACCAACCATTTTTTTTGTTATTTTTAATTTCTTATAACTCTTACTTTTTCAAGCCATCTATTAGCTAGCACTAACTACTAAGGAATGGAAATGGAAATTTAAAAATGGAAACAAATTAGACAAAGGAAAGAGCAATATTAAATGACACCATTTTTGGGTTTTTGTTTCCACAAGGTTGAAATGTTTAACAAAGGGTGATAAATAATGGTTATTCTCATCAAATGGGATACGTTGCTAACATTTCATATCAAACAATAGGTAATGGAAGAGTTTATTTAATTCCTTTTCCAACACCAAAAAAAACAACAATACCAAACATGCTATAAGTAGGGGAATTAAGATTTGGCAAAAGACAAAAAAAAAAAAAAAGAAGAATTATCCTACATACCCTCATTGTTGTAATGTGATCTATCCTTTATAAATTGCATATAATTTTAGGTTTGATTGGTGTGAAACCAAGTTTCACGAGTATTACTGAAATTACAGAGTAGTATGTTTGATTATGGTATGATATAAATATAAAACTATAGCAGAGTATCAACAAGTAGTTGAAAGATGAGCATTACACAGTGCAAGATGGTGAAGAAACTGTAAGTCTGTAACGTCGACTACACAGACTGTCATAAAAATTGATGAAATTAAATTCAATTCAAACCCCCCGAAAACATACAAATCAGTATCAAAATCAAAATTCCTCTTTATAAATCAAAATCAGATATATATATGCATCTTACAAGTAGGTTATATTTGATAATGCAATAAATCCTTTAGAAAAAGAAAGAGTGAAAGAGAGAGAGAAATTGAAATTACAGAGCACAGCGATGGAGAACAGAATTGGCAATTGAGGAGAGATGCTTGACGTCCATGGTGAAAATACATAAGACAGCAATATACAGTACTGTGTTGAAGAAGAATAATGGGGTTTGTTTATGTTACCAAAATGAAGAATGAATGAATGAATGCAAAATCATCTGTTTTTGGTGTTATTGGGTACTGGATCGTACGTTTCAGTAAGAGGCAAACAAACAAATAAAGAGGTGAGTGAGAGGATTAGGAAGAGAAAAAAGACGTGGCATGAGAAATAAGAGAGAATCATGCGGTTGGTTAGTAGCGATAGTTTGGGAGTGTATGCCACTTGTGTCCCATGCATGCAAACTCCCTCCCTCCCTACTAGCACCTCATGTAGTCATTTTTTTATTATTTATTTTTTTTTTAAGAAAAGGTTACAAGGAAATTAGGAGTTCTTCCTCTCGAAGAAAAAATCTGACTTATCTATAGCTAAAAAAAATAAGAAAATTTAGCTTCCAAAAAGGATCAATATCGACATGCGCAGGGGTCCAATGCCCGAGCGACGCAATATAATAAGCAGACTGGTTGGCTTTTCGGAAGATGTGCGATATTGTTATGTTATATGTTATATATTGTTATATTGTTATGTTATGTTATATGTTATATGTTATATATTGTTATGTTGGGGAATACTGACGTTTATGATTAAAATATTTGGTCAGACTGCTTTCGACACATTTTATTAAAATTAAAATTGAATTAATTGAATCTCAAATTTATTTAACTGAAATTCCTAATTAAAACTTAAATTTATTTAAATGAAACTCAAACTTATATAATTGAAATCTAAAATTACTCTATAAATATGTTGGATTATCCTTTAAAGTTACTTGTTTGGCTTTATTATAATTTACGATTGAATAAGTTAGTAGTATTGGTTTGTTATGATTCTTTGAATTAGTATTAGCAAGTAGTTATATTTCTTAGGTATGTTAGTGGGTCATGTTCTCATTTTTTTTTAGTTTGTGTTAGTTGTGTGCTTGTGTTACCTATATAAAAGCCTCCTATGTATTGGATTAATGCAATTAAGTTAAATCATCTTTTTCCCTTAATATATAAAATTATCAATATATTATTGAAACCCAAATATATGACTTTTAGTTATGTCATTATTGTTTCTAGTTATACCATATCGATCTTCAGTTATTTTGTAGAGTAGTTAGTTTTCTGTGCAACATGTCACACCGTATTACCGTAAAAATAAGTGCGGCCACGCATATGGAGAAATAAGCATTGCTTCTTCCAAGCATCTTCCTCACTCTATAATTTCCACCAATCACATTAGGAGGGAAGGAGTGAGAAAAAAAAAATTCAAAAGTATTTTTTTACAAAAACATACAATTCATATAGCCCATTGTTTTTACATTTAGGTGCGTTCTCTTTAACTTATTAGACCTAAACTTATATGAACTTATCAGACCTGATTTAACTTATTATACCTTATTTAACTTATTAGACCTTATTGGAACTTATTAGACCTTATTGGAACTTATTAGGCCTTATTGGAACTTATTAGGCCTTATTGGACCTTATTAGACCTTATTGGACCTTATTGGAACTTATTAGGCCTTATTAGAACTTATTAAACCTTATTGGAACTTATTAGAACTTATTAAACCTGATTGAAACTTATTGGAACGTATTTTATATGATTGAATAAAATAAATTAATAATAATAATGATGATGATGATAATAATATTCTATACATTTGAACTTATGTTTTTTTTATTGTTAAATTACGTTCAAAAAGGTAATAATAATTAGTATATCTTTTTTCAAACCTATTATTAATTAATATTATCAATTCCAATAACAACTTATCTACATATTTAATTTTTCTTAATTCACTTGTAGTAAAATTAACAAACTAGAACGGATTGAATAATAATAATATGGGATGGATAAAGTTTAATTTGGACCAAAATTAATAATAATAATAATATGGAAGATGGGTAAAGTTTAATTTGGACCAAAATTAAATCAAACCCAAAATAAAAAATAAGTTTTATTTTATAATATAAAAAAAATAGTTTAATTCAATCTAACTCTGATTGATTTCTCTAAAAAAATTATAAAACAAGAATGATAAAATAAAATTGGTTTATGTTGTGTAAGAGTGCTTTAAGTTAATTATTAATTTAATTAATTTTATTTGATCAATAATTAAAAATAATAATGTAGCCCTGAATTGAACTTATTAGACCTGATTGGAACTTATTAGAACTTATTAGACCTGATTGGAACTTATTAGAACTTATTAGACCTGATTGGAACTTATTAGAACTTATTAGACCTGATTGGAACTTATTAAACCTTATTGGAACTTATTAGACCTTATTGGAACTTATTAGAACTTATTGGACCTTATTGCAACTTATTAGACCTTATTGGAACCTATTAGAACTTATTGGACCTTATTGCAACTTATTAGACCTTATTCAACTTATTAGACCTGATATAACTTATTGGAACTTATCTGAACTTATTGAACCTGAAACTTATTTTTTTTAAGGTGAAGAGAACGCACCTTTAGACAAAAGAAGTTTTTTTTTCACCTTGTTTTACTCAAAAAATATATACTACCTGCTACCTTTAACAAACTTATTTGCACGTTTTTTGAGAAATAAATTTAAGGGTGTAAACAGACAAATTAATTTTCTAAAATATAACACCGGTAACCTCTAATTTCCCTCTTGCTTGTTCCTAGATTATGTTAATTAATTTATATGTTTATACTCTTAAATCATTTTCTTAAAATACATGTAAAATCATTTGTTACAAATAAAAAGAAACGGAGGAAGTATTTATTTTAATCAAAAAAAATTGAGATATAAAAATTGTATCATTATAGAATAATCAAAAGATTGAACTATTAAAAGGAAAAAGTGCAAAAAAAAGTTGCATTATTCAAAACAACTTTTCCTTGTTTTTTTATTTTAATAACATCTACAAGCAGTTCAAATTTATAGATCAAATAAGCAATTTTGAGTTTCGAATTTGACAAGTGAGCTAATTTTAAGTTCTTCATACAAAATAAGCAAATAAGCTTGCTTGTTCATTATTGCAGTGAAATATGTACTCTATATCTTTTCAAATATTTTTGCTCATTTCTCACACAAATGAACAAATATCAATACAATAAATGGCAACATCAATAACTATTGAAAAAACAATATACATTCAGATTTCATAAATTCGTGCGGCCAAAAACCTTGCTCTCGTAGGAAGCTGCACAACAAGCAAAGCGACATCTCCAACTCTCTTGCTAGAAAATTGATGGCATAAACCAAAAGAAGAAATACAAACGGAGAACTGACACACAAGATACAACAAAAAATCATTTCGTCTAACTTTTAGGTCATCTAGCTGCGTTCGTACACAATATACACCTCATTTGAGAAGAGTCGGATTGAGTTTCATCATTCCCTTCATCATCATAGTCATCATACTCTGAACCAAGAAAATCATCCTTCGTTTCTTTCTCGTCATTAAATTGATTGAGTGAATCCATGTAACATGTCATGTGATATGCATGACAACAAAAGAAAACGACGACCGAGACATTTAGCATCGAAAACGGATCAAAACACACACAACATCTACCTCCCGCCTTAGTCTTGGACTTCAGCTCCATGTTTTTCAAACTTGGTGTTTTCGTAAGAGAATCTTCCATTCTCTTATCATCTCTCTTAGATCTTGCTTCATCTTCTTCATTGCTTAGATAAACTGCATGCCTTGCTTCTTTGTAATATTTAACCAGAAGATTGACTATGTCAGCCTGTTGTTCCCAACAAAACACCATTAGTTTTAATGCTCAGTTATGGAATTCAAACTGCAAGTCTAGTGTGTGATGAATTGAATTACCTTTAAAATATCGTTGCAACCATGTCGAAGTGAGGTCTCCGTTCTGTAGTCAGTAATAATTTTTACCAATCGATCCCTGAGCCTGTAAAAGTATATAAAGTACGAAGGCTTAGTAGCAAACTAGCAACTGACACGTGGACCATGTGATGGTGGGACCCAAAAAGAGGAGAAAAAAAATATTCACAACAATAAAGGTTATCTTGCCTTGTGGTGGAGCATTCAATTTTTTTTGATGGCGGAGCACTCAAAATTAAGACAAGGGTATAAACTTATTGCTCAGATCCATGGGCTCAATAAAAGAGTTTCGAGATATCGTAGGAGTTTAAGCTTTTACATGTATTACCCATTTTTTTATAGTTCTATATACCTAAAAAATAGCTCTACTTTTGGTTACATGTATTCACAATAGATACTAGAAGGATATTATTTATATGGTATTACACAGACCCATTTAAAAGAAATTCTCAAGTTCTTTCTTTTTTAACTGATGTGAAAAGAAATTCTCAAGTTCTTTCTTTTTTAACTGATGTGAAAAGAAATTCTCAAGTTCCGTCAGCCTAATTATCATTTTTAAAAAGCCAAGCCCTTGAAGCTAATAGAGAACATTTCATTTAGACTCAACAGAATAAAAGCCATTGAGCAAAATTGTGACACATGCCTATTCTCACCAGTAAAGTAGTGTCTCAGCTTAATTCACAGAATGTTTACAAAATTCTCCTATAACACTCACTGTCTTGTATTTTCCAGGAGAAAAAAAATTAAAAATCCCATCCCATAGTGTTTGCACTAGTCTGAATTCCATGACATTAAAACACGGTAAAATTAGTTTTTAGATTTTCTTTAATTCAATAACAATTGAGCATTACTGATTCTGCAAAAAGATGTGGAAAGTGAAATGTTTTATGCATACATCACATACTTTGAGAACCATGTACAACACTATGTGGCGGAGAGAATATATTAAGCAAATACCAACAACAGGGTTGGCCATGTACAAAAGAAAATCCAGAAAAAAGGGGCTCCAAATGGTGCGAGACTTTAAAAAACCTCAGGCGGAAAAAACCTTTTAAAAGCTGATGGAAGAAAATGTAAGAAAAAAAATACAACAAAACAAAAATATGGCTATTGTTTTGTCTATGTAAGCCATCATATTTCCAAAGAAACAGGCTGAAACGGTTTCTCAACAGTCTTTTTTGGGTCAAGGCCATACCGAAGGATCATCTTTAACATAATTATGAAGTTTTTAAAATAGAATGCTGCTGGTGACTTCCTTGATACCAGTCAAAATTTAAAAAGATAGCACAGCCATACTGATGAAACCATTAAATACAAAACGAATTAGGGTTTACGAAAAAAATTGTGTCAACAAAATAAGCGAAAATTTTAGGCCACCATGCTCTAAGAACTCATCTGATGCATTATGCAGAGCAGACTCTGGACATTTAAAATAATTAAGGATATTGAAAAGGCCACAAACATGATGGGAAGTAGCAGATTATGCTGAAACTCAAGAACAAGGATGGTTTCCAATATTTAGAAGGGGAAATATAAAAAACTACACATAGCGATTTGACACGATGGGTTCCAGAAACCGTGAGCATCATAAAGATAAGCAATTGTAGCATCTGGCATTAGGATTTAGCAGGTACATGTACAATGACGAGTATCAAAAGGACATGACAATACTCACCGAGGTATCTCTAATCCATCAGGCACAACATTTACGATATGAAGAGGATCAAGATTGCCAACAGTATGCTCCAGCAACATCCCAACCTGCAAACAAAAAAAAAGGCACAAACATGCAAAGAACATAGAAGACAATTACTTCCTGCATTAATCATCGAGCAGAAATTGACTTTGAAATACAAAATGATATACCATTTCAGGATTCTGGGTTGATTGTTTGATCAATTCTTCCCAAATTTCATCATCATTCTGCATGCTAGCAAACTCTAGAGCCTACAAAAAAGAGCCAAACTTCATTCCCAGAAATATCCAACTGGAAAACCAGCAAACAAGCACTTACATACCCCCTCCCCCCTCTTCCAGACACATGCATAATATTGCTTTGTCAATAAACTGGGGAACAGCAAAATCCATAGAAAATTACCTCTTCCATATCACCTAATTCGTTTATGATAACACCAAGGGCCTGTTTTGAATTTCCCATTCGTCCAAGAATGAATGCTTTCTCTTTCAGTAGATCTTTACTTGCACAAATTTCATATGCCTGCACTAAAAAAAAATTAAGTACTTTTGAACTCATTCTGATGATAACTATAATTGAATAAGCTACTCAGTGAATCTGCATACCTTCTCCAGTGTGTAATGTTGGCTGCTACGAAGGAAAGGAAGTAGCATTTTTGAATCATAATCTGCATACAGCTCCACCTATTAGCAAAGAATTAAGAAACAATAAGGACAGACACTCAACAGCTTGACAACAAAAGCTGCACCTTTGAGCTCTATATTAACTAAAAATAAAGTGAGCAGCTAGAGTGTGAAGTATAAGTAGTCCCGTTTAAGCTGCACCTCAACCAATAGTTTACTCATCATTCTAACCATACCTCTTCCACCAATAGTCCACCACAGAACAAGAATACTACAAAAAAAAAAAAAAAAAAAATTGATATACGTAGCCCTTAACGATAGGTTTTAGGAGCTAAAAATGGTAACTTCTAATTAAATCATATAATTATTACACTGATTTACGTGTGATTTTGGCATGCATTCCCAAATTTTTACCTTTTTAGAATGTATATTATTAAATACTTATGCATAGCCCTAGCTATGTACAGCATTATCCTTTAAAAAAAACTGATTGGTATATATAAAAAGCAATGAAGGGGTGTCATAGAATATTCCCAAGGGACAGTGCTAAAAAAATAGCAAGAATGGACGCCTAACTTCATGCAGTAGAAAAAATGAACAAATATTGCTTTCTGAGACAAGTAAGCCTAAGTATGAACATATATTTATGTTCCTTGTGGATATACAAGCATAATTTCTTCAAACATGAACAAGAGAGTCAACAGCAGACTGAGTTAACCAACAAAAGAAAATTTGGCTCCAATGTATTCTGTTAGCAATTTACCATCTAGGACTGAAGCATCATAAAAATCAAAGAAAAGACAGCTAAACTACAGCCTGCAGACCAACAGACTAATAAGATGGTATATGAAAGATACCCTATACTGCATGAATGAGCAGTTAATGAGTTCTAAAAAAGAGAAAATCTTGAAAGACAAAGTACAAAAGCAAACACCTAACTGGAAGATTGTAACACATTACTAGTCAGATTGTAATCATACAGACATACACTCCAGAAGATGAGGCTGAGGAAAGTTGAGGCCTCAGTTTCTAAATTTCTGGCATAGATTCTGCCACCACAATTCATTCCCCAAACCCACATAAAAAAAGAAAAGACAAATAATAAAGGAGAAAAGAAAGGGCAAATGAAATTAACAGCATAATTGCCAAATAAAATATACTAGTATTCAAGGATTAAGCATCTTTACGCAAAATGTAAAAGTGATTTTGGGAACTGGTGCCATGATCATAACCCATACCTGCATATCATGAAATTCCCTTCCTGCATGAGGACTCGCCTCAAATAAAGCATGCAGATACAGATACATATAGTGTCTGAAATCACATTTATCTCCAGCCTTTAATAGCTGTGAAACTACATCAGATGGAGTAATCAAATCCCTTTGCTGGACCAGCAAGGATGTCGCACGTTTGGTGTCAAGAATCATCAGCTGGACAACCTGTTATAAGCAAACTTTCAGAGAGCAAATATAAATATGGACAGAAAGTATCAATACATAGACAGACAATTGAAATTAGTGTGTCTTGGTGTCCTAATGTGTTTTAAGCATATAAGCCTATAAGGGAAAATTCAAAATCGAAGCTTTCCGATTCCAGATTACAATCAATTTTTTTTATATAAAAAACAATACACCATAAGAATGAAAATCAAAACCCAGCTCATAATAACATCAATGTACCTTTTCACGAACAACAGCATGCAGATTATGCCTCTCAATGAAATCAAAAACATCTGGTTTCAGAAGCTGAAAAAAGGAGCAGCCACAAACAAATCGGAGAATTAGTTAGCTTTAAAACAGACTATTGCATTTCAACTTGTCTGCAGATAGGCCTGGATAAAAAGTTAAAAACTGTGTTACACATGCTTACATCAGCAAAGAATGAAAAGGCTTTCTCATTTTGGCCAGTCCTCACATATAACTCTGCAAGTGCCTGAAGTATTGACATAATTAAAAAGTGACAATGAGAACAACTCATATCATTAGTACGAAGCATACCATTAAAATATAAAACAAAAGAAGAAAAAGACCTCTTTCAGATCATCACTCATCATAGAAGCTCTAAGTTGGGGCTCAATCTCTGACAAGATAGTTGGGGCAGAATAAACTGACCGTGGCCAAGACTTCACAGCTGATAGGAAATCCTTGTGGTACACAGGATTCATCGCAAGAGCTACAAGGGCAAGCTAGATCACAACAGAACGGAAAGAAATTTCTTGAGTATAAATGTATGACAATTGTATCAACTTTAGAAAATTTAAGTGTGCAACAAACCTCGTATAAAGTTTCACTGAGTTTAGGATTCTCTGTTGGCATATAACGAGCTAAAACTGGCAGCTGACGAAGCTGAGCAAAGCGAATGATCCATCTACAAAGAAAAACTAATCGTCAATACCAAAGGAGCAAACTCGGCGTGACAAAATTAAATTATTAATTCATTATACCTTTCCCACGCCGAAGCAGAGCCTCGCAGCAATTTCGGACACAACGCTGCAGCCTCACCATATCCTTTCTCAGCAAGTAAATGCTCAAGATACCTTGATCCCACCTATTTATCTCAACAAGTACAACAAGGTATAAGGAACTCATATGAACTAAGAACGAAACTAGTTCCTAATATCAAAAAATAATAAAAAAAAAAATTATAGACTGATAAGCGCAATCCAATACTTGCAAGAAACAGACAGAAAGCTCGTTCAGGACTTTGATTTCAGATCCAAGAGGAGTACTTGGAAGTTGGAAGTTGGAACATAGAGTCATAGATATAGCACAGAAGCAAACAAGAGCGTCAGGAAGAACAAATAAACAGCAAATTTTCACAACAAATTTCATCAACAACTCTGCGTCCAACCCATTATGTGTCGCGATTTGATCTAGCACATCTGCGCATCACTAGAACATGGACGCATGAAAACTTGGAGAAAAGGAGAACTAGAAAAGGTAAAGTAAAAACCCCTGTAATTTTAAAGGTTGTGGAAACAAAGAGTCCTAGTAGCATACAATTTGAGAATGGCAAACAACAGATTCTTTATTTCACCTCAACTACGCGTGTCTTGTACTGCTAAGAGAATCCGAGTAACAAAGCAAGCAACAGAAAATCGATCAAGTTATTCTTGCCAGATGAGCAAGTTGAAACATCTTCTTGACATAAACTTGAAGCATCACTAGCATTCACTATGGAAAAGAAGAAAAAAGTAATGGGAAAAAAGGGACAAGACCTAAATATTCAGAATATGGAAAACACGGAGGATATGGGAAGCACAACAAATAACTAGGAAGTGTTGGACATTGTAGGAATACAAAAGATGATTCGTAAACAATGCAGTTCAAAAACGTAATAGTAACATGTACTCCAAGGTAGACCTTTACATTGAATTTGGGGAACAAAATATGAAGAGAGAGAGAGAGAGAGATGATATAGAATGAAGCCATCAAAGATTCCATTGTATCAAGGCACTTGCCTTGCAGATAAGGTGTAAACTGCAGGGAGCAAGACATGTGAAATTGTGTGGACACAGCTCCAAAATATCAAAGAAATCAAATTATTCAGGAAACAGAAAATCAACCTCTTCAAAGAGCTCCTTACGTCCTTGTGTTGCTTCAACTTCGGCTAAAGCTTTGTCATACCATCCATGTTCAAGAAGCCAATTGATGTGATCTTCCGCATCTCTGGTAATTAGTCACAAACTCAGATTAGATAAAGATAAAATATTTATTCTGCTACGAACAACTGAGTGTAATTGGTGAGCAAAGGAAAGCACTTTAGACTATTAGAAGATAATCACTTTTGTCGGGGCCTCATTGATTGGGTTGACCAGAGTTAGATTTCAATAGCAAATGTTTATAAAAGTTTACATTCAACTCCATAAGCTATTACTGAAACCTGCCCCATCATTGAACAAGCACCAAGCAGTCAGAACCGCAAACAGACTTTCAGAATATATATCATTGATGTCTAGAATCTTTAGCTAGTTGAAATTAATGCTTTTTTTTTTAACGATGACATGAATCTCTAAACTAGTTAATTTTTATCCTGATCTTTGAAACAAGAGAAATTGAAAGGCACAAAATCGATTAATTGATTGAAGGATATGTTTTTTATTTTTTATTTTTTTTTGGAAATACAATCATGCTTTGAGACATCGATTCTTTGGGAAAGACACTGCTGATCCTATTTTATTGGAAGAGACTGATGAGAGTAATGAGTGGCTACTTGGGAGAACTGAGGATAACTCAGGATTTGAAGAAGAGTTGCTGTTTAACATAATTGACATAGCATGTACTTAGCAAGTTTCTGGGGAGAATGGGTTTATGTATGCAACTATAGCATCAAGGATAATGAGGTTGCTGCGGGATCCTGATCTACTACAGTATTGGATGATGCAAAGAAAATGAGGTGAAAGATTTTTTTTTTTTGGAGCACATGAAGATTATTTGGGAGAAGAAGATGACCATGATGATGTTGATGATATGGAATAGTACTGTTCTCTTAGTTTTAAAAGGTGCAAGGCACACCAAGGCGCAAATGGTCCCTGAAGCCTAAGTGTGAGGTGCAAGGCGAAGGCGCGCGCCTTTTGTTTGCGAGGCGCATGTATCTATTTATTTATTTCAAATTATATTTTTCTTTGATTGTATTTAAAAGTAATTGAAAAGCTCCCAAATAAGTTAAATAATGATATATGTAAGCATAACGTACTCTCAATTTGAAAAAATGTCAATCATTCTTCAATTTATAACTTAAATCTTAGCTATTTTCCTTAAGGCGCAAAGGCGCGCCTTTCGTAGGTGAATGATTCTCGCCTAGCTAAAGCCAATTTCTTTGAGCCTGGGTGCGAGGCGCGCTTTTTAAAACCAAGATTGTTCTAGTGTTTTATTAAGCCATCAAACAAGCTTTAAGACGTTTGCTTTTCTTTCTATATTTTAATTTACGTATGTTCTGTTTCAGCGATAAAAAGGATAATTGGTGGCTGTTGTATGTCATTTAATGCATTTACAATATGTTATTTCATTAGTTTAAGTTCAATATATGGTCCATTTTTGGTTTTTTGGCAAAAAATAAAAGATAATGCCACACCGTGCACTTAGGCCCCAAATCCTATGCACCTTGTTGTGCCACACGCTTTTTTAAACTAAGGATGCAGAATTAGCCCCACTACCCAAATAAAATCTTGTACCATCATGCAATTTTAATTTTTTTTATTTAAAAAAAATTAAAAAAATTAAATAGTATGGTCCAAACTCAAGGTCCCCCAAAACAAATTGACTCATTCGAAATTTGTATGACATTGACATTCTTCTCAATTTCAGTACTCATGTTGAACGAAAGCCACTAAATTCCATCCTGCATAATACTATAATCTCACATTCTTGCATGCTCAAAAAACCAACTGTAATGCCAAGAAACCAAATTCATATACGACATTAGAATTGGGCACTCAAATTCAGAGCAAAAATAGAAACACTTTAAAAATATATCCTGAAAGGTTTTTAAGGTAGTAAAACCATCAATAATGAAGCACAAATGATGTATTCAAAGCCTTTTTTGAGTTCTCGAGGCCCTACCGTCTAGTATGGAAAGAAATATCATAACACTACCAGTAAAAAATTAATTTTACAAGAATAGAACCACACTAGAGTTACGCTATGGATCCAGTATATTCATCATGGTTAGCAAGTCCTGAGAAAATTATTGCATGTTAGACAGAATATGTTTCAAACTTTCAATCACAATGGTCATAGTTACTCACTTATTATTAACAATGGTTCATGTCCCAATTTGGCTTTTAAGAAAATGGGTGACATGTAGAAGCCGTACCCAAGGATCATCCTTAGCCCGACAAGTTGGATGGTAAAGGGGTTATATGGGTCAAGATGCAAGCTTTGTGGTTTCTTTCACTATTGATGGCTACAAGGACAAGTTGAAGTGTGAGCAATTCCTATGAGAAGTTTTTCATTGCTTTTGGAACCCTTGGCATTTTCATAAGGATACGTTTGGGTAAGCAAAACATTTTTACGGCTTCTTAAGGCGCCAAAGCAAAGACGTAGAACCGCTACCTCCTAAGTTCAAGAGCACAATGAGGTGTAATGAATCAAATATTAAGACAAGGGCAATTTAGGTATTTTATCATAATCTAAATATTAGGAGCTTCTAGGATGTTAGAGTAGTTAGCTAGGTTTTCTATAAATACACCTAAGGAGAATGAAATGGGGTATGCTGAATATTATTGAGTGATTACTTGTTTTCTTAGGAGTGTTGTTCAAGCCACTCGAAATCTTGATTAGGGAGAGCCTCCACCTCTCGAATGTGGATTATCTTGTTACTTTCTCAGTTTCTTAGCTATTAATACTCCCTCCGTAACAAAGATTTCAACATTTACTTTTTCAAGCATTTTGAGGAAGTGATTTAAGAGAGTAAACGAAGAAATTAATCAAAATGGTTTTAATACAAGTAAGAACGTGATTATAAGTTACTAATATCAAAATTATTTTGATTAATTTAGTCGTTTACACCCTCAAATCGCTTCCTCAAAATGCGTGAAAAAACATTTGTTGAAATCTTTATGTTACGGAGGGCGTACATAATTTCATCATCATCTTCTCTTTATTTTCACTTTAGCAGTTTAACATTTAATCCATCGGCTTAGTTTATAGCCTACTGTGTTACTGCTGCTGTACTGTTGTTATTGTGTTGTGAGTGTTGGTTGTGGTCAGGTCAGTCCATAACAAATTGGTATCAGAGTGGTACGGTCCGTGGTGGTCGGAGCACTCCTGACGTTAAGCTGGTGCTGATTTTGGCAGGGTTTGCTGCAAGTTTTGGTCTTTATCCAAAAAAAAGGGAGGCAGAAAGAAGGAAGAAGAAACTATGGAGGTGGTGAGAAGCTTGATCAGAGAAGGGTTTTTTGCGATTATACAGTGGGTCCCAGACTGGAGAAAGTTTTGTTGTGAGCTTCAAGTCCCTTTGTTAGATGGAAGAAATTCGGAGGAATGGATTCTAGAGATTGAAGACTATTTTCATCTTTTCTGGTTAAGTGAAGAGGAGAAGTTTGGGGCTGCTTGTATCGCTCTCGACGGCGAAGCATGAAGGTGGTTTAGTGGGGAACACCTGCGACGACCCTTATTTCAGTGGGCAGAGTTGAAGGTTTTGTTGCTGCTACGTTTTGGCTCTTCACTTGAGTTTTGCCAAGCACAGCAAGCTCCGGCGAGGTTCGGCAATAAGGGAGCGCAGCAAGTCATGGGTGGCGGTCTCAGTTCCCTGACTAGAGGCCCTGAGTTGGTCGGTACAACCACCTCTTGTTGTGGCTGGTACAGAGAAGGATTTTTGAAGGACGGATCGAAGGCAAGTAGTGCTGGTGGTTTGCTGTGAACTGGATGAATTTTCCGGTGATGAAAAGGTAATCAAAGATCTGGGTTGTTGGCAATGGAACTCAAGAGGTGAACTCCAGAAAATGCAAGAGAGGGGAATAGAAAGAGAAGCGTATGCTAGAAGCTTGGAGGAAAAGCCAAAACAATATAATAAGGGGAAAATTGTAAAAGGCCTTGAGGATGAGTCAGGTGAGAAATCAAATGCAAACAGGCCAGAAATACTAATTACACATACAGTTACATGTGAGATCATAAAAACAATTGGCCCTACCAATAGCCCACCTCATCATTTGAAGAAAACATTCCAACTCAGCCCATTTACTATACCCAAAATTGTCAACCTGATTGTTCTAAATCCCATCTCAATAGTGCTATGGACTGCCTTGTCCACAACCTGCTCACACACCCAGAAACACTCCACACAACACACCAAGCAGCAAGTATAATCTGGGAATAATACTCAAATGCAGAAAAATAACAATGAACAAGTAATATAAGAGTAGACAGAAAATGAGATGATATAATTGATAAACACAGCTTTTCGAGTAGCTTACACTCCCACTACACTAAAAACTAATCTACAAAACAAAACATAATTTTCATCTTCATTCATCAACCTTTTCTCTCTCATCCTACTTAGGTATATTTATAGAAAAACCCTATCTAGTGACTCTTGATCCTTCTAGAAATTCCTAGTAGCTAACTTATTTTAAACTTCCTAGAATACCCTTGCTAATATATATTGATGCATAACAAATAGTTGGGCCAAACTTAAGTCCCCCAACTCACCCTATCCATTTAGTCCCTCTCACTTTAGGCCCACTACAACTTATTACTCCCCATCTTCGGACTTTACAACCCACGACCCTTCTTTTAAAGCCCAACCAGCCCACCCCATCTCCTACTCCACCCAATTACCCTACCCAATTGGACACCCAATCCAAGCCTTCTCATCCCATCAAACCCTTGAAATGCAGCCTTCCCAAGTGGGTCCAAATCCATCCCTCATAATTCTAAGCCCACACCCTCCATCAATTTTTTTAATCCTAGATTTTCAACTCTTCAACTCACCACTCCACCAATCCTTCAGCCCAACCCAAGCTCTCCCACTAAAATTTTCAATTATCAATTCTCAACCTTACACCTCACAACTTCTCCAATTTTAAAACCCCATATCCCCACCCAATCTAACAACCCACATACTCACACATCTCACCCCCAACAAAGCACCCACTCACCCATGTCCAACTTCACCGATCCATCACCGATCGTGCACACCCAATGCCTGCAAATCACACTCCTTACTCATTCCATGAAGACAACTACTTTACATTATCTCCACTCTAGCTCACTCCCACAGTCCCACAGCATGAGCATGATCATCACTCTAGAGGCCGAGCTTTTCGTGCCAATTACTTCCCACCTTGGGGACAAGGTGGAACTTTAGGGGGCCAGTAATGTAATGAATCAAATATTAAGACAAGGGCAATTTAGGTATTTTATCATAATCTAAATATTAGGAGCTTCTAGAAATCTAGAATGTTAGAGTAGTTAGCTAGGTTTTCTATAAATACACCTAAGGAGAATGAAATGGGGTATGCTGAATATTATTGAGTGATTACTTGTTTTCTTAGGAATGTTCAAGCCACTCGAAAGCTTGATTAGGGAGAGCCTCCACCTCTCGAATGTAGATTATCTTGTTATTTTCTCAGTTTCTTGGCTATTAATACATAATTTCATCATCATCTTCTCTTTATCTTCACTTTAGCAGTTTAACATTTAATCCATCAGCTTAGTTTATAGCCTACTGTGTTACTGTTGTTGAACTGTTGTTATTGTGCTGTGAGTGTTGGTTCAGTCCATAACATGAGGCCTACAAGCAGAGAACACACAAGGAATCTAATTCCATTTTTTATCTACACTTGATAAGAAAAGTATGAACAAGAAGTAAAGAAAAAGCAAGGTAACCGAAATAGATGCTACATGCTAGGCATGATCTCACTTCATGTTTCTCTTACGGCATGTTTGATTGTTGGTAATAAATTGTGGTAATGAGAATAAATTAAATGTATAATTTTATAAAGAAACCTTATAATCCCCATGGAAAACATATATTCATTCCCAAGTTTGAATTTTCTTCATAATTTATATTATGAATAATTACATTAATAGGTACCAACTATTGCACTTTTTATTTTATAGGTACCAACTTTTGATTATTCACCAACAGCACGAACTATTACATAAAGTTGCAACGATAGGTAAGGATGACTTATAAATAGGTATAGATGACCTATAAGTTGCAACAATATTTAGGTCATATACTTATCATTGCAGCTTTATGTAATAGTTCGTACTGCTGGTGAATAATCAAAAGTTGGTACCTATAAAATAAAAAGTGCAATAGTTGGTACCTATTAATGTAATTATTCCTTTATATTATCATCCATTACTATTGGAAGGGTAGTATCTGATGGGAATGAACATTTGTGAAGAAAATTAGATAAATTGGAGTTAAGCTAGCACCACCATAGAAATAAATATTGATTCTCCTTCCAAAATTATGTAAAAATTCATTCAATTACCGTCACTTATAACCGGCCACCAAACGACTTGCTAGAATAGCAATAGACAAACACATAAAAGAATTGTCTATATGCCACATCATCAATTTACCAACCTCTCTTACAATATACCTTTTAACAACCATAGACAAACCTATTCAAGTATTTATGTTTGAAACCCACTATAACAAATATATAACATACTTGTATAAAAATAGATTACTACTAATAACCACTCTCAATCTCTCATAGTAACTTTTGATAGCAATAAGGAGGTTTGTTCACAAAATTCAAAAAGTAATTACAAATCTCTTATTGCTAGTGCCCTTAATACTATAACACTGCATACAACCCAAAGGGGAAGATGAGTCAATTGAAAGGTTCATGCATTGAAGGAACTATGATACTTATAATGTTCTTAGCAAAGGCATTTATGCTTTTTTTTTTGTACTTTCTCTTTGTGTATGGCTTGATTCCTAGTTTAGAAGAGGAAGCTTGATTCCTATATATTTGGAAATTGTATTTCAAGATGAATCTAACAAGATCCCACATGACTTCTTGTGCCTTTTGGAGTGTGTTGCACCTAGGTACTTGGAGGCACTCTAGATGCACATGTGAACTTGCCTCGCGCCTAGGCGCACCTTAAAGCATAGATTACAAATTAGGAAGCATTGAATGATTTCTTGTTCATATATTGGCATTCAATGCTTCATGTCCCCATCACTAAGGGTGCATTCTATTCACCTTAAAAAAAATAAGTTTCAGGTTTAATAAGTTCAGATAAGTTCCAATAAGTTCAGTTAAGATAAGTTCAGGTCTAATAAGTTCTAAATACACCTTAAAAAAATAAGTTTCATGTTTAATAAGTTCAGATAAGTTCCAATAAGTTTAGATAAGTTTCAATCAGTTCAGATAAGTTAAGGTTTAATAAGTTGAAGAGAACGCACCCTAAGCAAGGTGTATATTTCCAGGAAGAAAAAAACAATGACAATTTGGTTGTCGCAAAGAAAAATCAACTCCCAGAAACTAAGAAAAAAGGTACCAATACAATATAGTCAACTCTCACCACAAACAAGAAACAATGAAAACAACTACATATTCATAAGAATCCTTTTTTTTTGGAAGGGTAGACATTCAAAAGTAATGGCCACATATAGTTCAAAAGTAATGACCACATATAATTCAATGGAATAGTACAGTAACCCACTACACCCAATAAATTATATCTTTAATCTTTCCTCAGTTTTCCATAATCTATACCTAAACTTGTTTCCAATTTGATCAATAGAGAAGGGAGGAGGAAATAGAGAAAACCATCAACTTCAATAAGTCTGCCCTCATATGTAAATAATTAAGAGATGCAAGGGGAATTTATAGTGGTAAAGAAATGGAAGATGTTAGAATGATAGTAACTAACCTTGGCTTTGCAATAACTATATCTTTTGGAGATACAACATAGTATAGTGGCTCATCACCAGCTGCCCATCGACCATTAGTATACCTGCTCCCTGCATTAGCATGAATGGTCCCATCTTAGAGCACCCTATCAAGAAGTCTCCACCCCAAGACACTGCTTGGAAAAAATTGTGTAGGGTGAAGAATGTTTTTAAGCTGGATTTGTCGACAAGATTTATAATCACCATCATTCTGGTATTTAAAACCTACCTACTGCTTATAAGTTGCTGCTTAGCTCAAGTGATCCAATTCATTGCCTTCTATATGATCTCAATGTTCCTAGCTATAATTCCATATGTTGATTGAGTACTTTACATATAGACTTAATTCCAACCAGGGGCTGCTCAGTGGTGATAAAAAAGGAGCCTCCACCAACTACCTACCCCCACCCAAAATACAATGAACAAAAAGATAAAGCGAAGAGAATACAAGAACAGAAGGACTAACCTGAGAAGGGAGTGTGTGAAAGACAGTAGTCTTTGGCTTTATAATATTCAAAACCATGAACAGGTAATGCATCAGTTGCTAACTCATCATTAGTCCATGTAACAATGCGTACTTCTGGTCTTTGTGCATTAGCCTGCATATAAACATCAAGCCTTTTATTAGCCATGCTCCAAGAGTCCAAGAACACTTAACAGAAAATTTTAAAATTAAAAAAAAAATCACAGTAATAGATTAAATAGCCAATGCCAAATTCTTGAAATTTTCAGATTTAAGCACATAAAAAAAACAAAAAAAAAAAATTATAATAACTACCTAATGTTTTCAAAAACTTTGACATGACCACCTGTTGAATATTTTTATTAAACCACCTAATACTTACTTTTTGTTGAATATAGGCACCTAGTAACACAGATTCCGCTTGTGTGGCCCACATAAAAGGAACATAGAGGAAGAAACGTTTGTTAATATTGTGAAAAAATGAGGGAAGTGGTTTATGACCGTTGAGAGTGGCTCAAACAAACGATTTTTTTTTTGACAAATTTCGTTACAAGGTGCCTATATTCCACAGAATGGTAATTATTAGGCTGTTAATAAATTAAAAAAATAATGAATAGGTGGTTATGTCAAAAAATTTAAAAACATTAGGGGGTTATTATTATTAAAAAAAAACATTAACACCAAAGAATTAATTTATGGAAAAGAAAACAACACATTCTCCATTCTATATTACTCACTAAATTTCGAATATTACCCTCGTCAAAATCTTCTTTGACTATATTCAGTGGTTATTACTTATTAGTTAGAAAAAATAAGGTCATGTGAGATCTTCTAAGATTCATCTCAATGTAGAATTTATTAAAATAGATTATTTATTAACTTTTACAAATGTATAACTAAAAAATATTGACAGTTTCAATTGTGCATTAAAAAGTGTAAAATTCCAAAGATAGTGATTAACATGGAACGGAGGGGGTATATATTCATACCACCTTGACAAACTAATCTTCTCAGCAACACAAAAGATATAATTATTTATAGAAGTTACTGTTATTTCGCCAACATAAAGTCAGCAACATATAGGATAAATTCAGAAAGCATACACACTCCATAAAAGAGAACATAATTGTGTCTCTATAGACAATCTTAGAGTAGATGTTAATACCATGATATCTCTTCACCATACTAACTTGATCCCTGGGACAAATTCACAACAAACTACAAAGACAGTGCTAGTAAAGCATAAAAATATTAAGGTCTACATTTCTTTTTAAATGAAACTCTGAAACCAAGATGCAAATACAATTGCTGAATACATATTGTGCAATAACTGCAATCAGTGTATATTTATGTTATCCCATACTATATATTAAAACGCAAAGCGAAGTGAAGACATCTGCCATTTGTAAATCCTTCCAATAAGAAATGTAACGGGAAACATAGCCTAAATCTAAGAGAGATGTAACAAACCAAAAAAAATATATAGCAATATTGAACATTTAGCAATCAAGAAGAAACACCTGCCGTGGTGGAGCTGTACTGCTAAAGTCCTTCTCCCCATCTTCCTCTCCAGGGATATAGGCTAGAATAGCCAAAGAATCACCAAATGGAGCAATGCCGGAAATATAATAGTTTGTTTGAAAAGATGCAACAATGTCCACCTGCCTCGCACTTGATATAGGAACGGGCATATAGGACCCATTGGCTCCTCCAAGTTGACTGCCCCTTAGTGAAGCAATCTTTACAGATGTGCCCCATCCAATAATCAGAAGTGCATCATCCTGAATTCAACTAAATTAAGTAAGAAAAAGCATGATGTCAAAAGATGGGGCACAAATAACAGGCCTACAGTATCTGCAGACCCAATTGCACTGTAATATGGAAGAGAGGGAGGGGGGGGGGGGGGGGGGAGGAACAAGGAAAGCAATCAATTATTTCAAGTACTAGATGAAATAATGGAAACATAACAACCTGCCACACCAAGTGAGGAAGTATGAGCTCAGGATGTGGACTTCCTCGTGGTCTCTCAATAAATGTTACACGCTGATCATTGGCAGCATCATATACCTTCACGCCAGCATCATTAGCCCAAGCAATGAGACTCATCCTCCATGCCACTGCATGGATTGGACCCTCACCAGAGTGCAATACCTACAAGAAAAATACACATACATAAAATAGTTTCCAATAATAGATTAGATCTTACTATGTAACTATTCATCCTAAGAAAAGACTTCAAACCTGCTCGTGATATCCAAACCACTTCTTGGTGTAGAATATCAACTGACCAGCCAGTCCACCAGCGACAAATCTTCTTAAAGATTTTCTTGCATAATCAGGATCAAGAGCTATTGCCTTCATTGGTCTATGATACTCAAATCTGCGTTTTTCATCAGTAAAGAGACTGCTTATAACAACCGACCCATCATCTGAGCAACTCCCTACAAATTCACCTTCTAAGTCAAAGCTAAGGTCATTCACAGCAGCCTTGTGTACATGGAATTCCTTCACCTGTAAAAATCAATCATTGTTTCAAGTCAAGAGTTATTCAGAGAATAGCTGTAGTTTTTTACCTAATCAAAGAAACATACTATTCCAACAAATATTTCCCACGAACACCCAGCACATAAAAAGGGGACAAGGAAAGAACAGTATAAAGAAGCAAATAATAAAACTAAAGGGAAGTCCTCAGGCAAAAGCACGAATCAAACACTTTTTTTGGTGCGTGTGTTGGGGGGCTACAGGTACAATCTTACACATTTTAAACCCCTTTTTCCAGCTTATCAACTTCAGAGTTCAGAAAGTCCATTTCCATTAGGTTCAACAAGTGTCACCATCTTTCAAATTAGCAGAATTAACAATCAACAAGTAGGCCTTGAGATGTGAAGATGGACATGAAGCTTGTTTTTTCAAATTTAAGCTAGAATGAACACACAAAAACAAGTACTATGATGAAAGGAAGAAGTATCACAAACCTAAATGACTTATCTCTCTTTATTTCTCTCTGTTCGAGAATCGTTGTCTTAATCACAACAAAACAAGCTTAAAAAAATCTAACAGAAGGTGATTGAATTAATCCCATATGATATTTGTGTGAGTCTTTTCTTTCGTTCTTGTTTGGATTCTTACAGCTACCTAGAATTAGAGAATTTTCTCAATTGCTTCCAATATATAAGAAAAAACATTACTCCCTCCGTCACTAATTGTTTGCTCCATTTTCTTTTTAGTCCGTCCCTAAAACATTGCTCCATACCATATATGGTATGTGAGCCCCACAATTTAATCCTCATTTACCTCACTCCATTCTACCTAATATACCTTAATTAATTCACAAATCACTCACATAACCGCATTTAATACTTTTCTTTTTAACACCTCCCTCCATGAAACTGATTAAATCATTTCTCCTCCCTCCAGCAGTAAAGTAACTCTCATCCTCTTTACTTCTGGATGCTTCTACTCCCTCCCTAACCAGAGTAACCAACTAACCACCCATCTTCCTCTTCCTAATCACCATCACCATATCTAGCTCACCCATGTACCTCTCATCCATCAATGTCATTCTCTCTCTATTTCCCCAACCATTTACCCCCTCTTTGTGACCTTCAACCCAGTTTTGTGAAAGTAATTCCGTATTTCCGGGTTTGTGTTTAATCTACGATTTTCATCCGTTTATGGGTTTGTGAAAACAATTCCTAATGACATTGATGGTTTTCAGCTCACTCGAAATGCAACCCAGGTTTGTAAACAGTAAACAGCTTTCATCTATGGTTTTCATCCGTTTATAGGTTTTGTGTTTCGAATTTTATGGCTTCCATTTCTGTGACCTTCAACCCAGTTTTTCAAAATTCACAGTTTTTGCATTTCGAATTTTGTGACTTTTGTATTTAATCTGGTTACTGTTTTCTGGGTTTGTATTTTGAATTTTATGGCTTTTCCATCCAACAACTTTGATTTTGAGTGGATCGAATTTTATGGCTTTTGCATCCAACAATTTGATGCCTTTGGGCTTAATTTTTAGAATATAATTTTCTGGGTTTGTGTTTAATTTTTAGAGTTTAACTTTTTGGGTTTGTGTTTAATGTTTAGAGTTTAATTTTTTCGGTTTGGGCATGGTTTATAAAATTTCCGGGTTTGTTCAAACTTTCTACTGTGTTTAATGATTTATTTCTACTTAGTACTCCCTAACTCTAATTGTACTCACAAAAAGACAAAATCCCACCCACTTTTCAACCAAGCCTTAAAAAAGTAATACTCCCTCCATGGTGCAAAAAAAAGGGGACGGAGGGAGTATTATGTATAGTCTTGATTGATTTATCTTAATGAGTACTTTAAAATATAAATTGTTTATAGTTTTTATGGAGGCATAATTAAGGATTTTATTAGATAAAGAAGTACAGTTACAACCGCCCATATACTCCACTATCAAAAGAAGAAGAAGCCATGTAATGCCATATAAAAATAAACAGTTTAATTATTACTAAATCATCATGCGCCACTGTCATATAAAACTGTAAGGTTCAATAACTTCCTTAATTCCCAAGTAATTCTAGTAGTGTAACCATAACAATAATAAGCTTAGTGCGTTTCTGCAAAATCTTGATGCTATTGGATTATGGAACAGTTTATGAAGTGTCTGGGAATGATTCTGAACCAATTCCAGACATCATAATCATCAAAAGAGCCAAAAGATTCAAGCAATTCGTGAAATGGGATGCCTATAGAAATCAATTATGCTACAAATCACCCGCACGCAATGGATTTATCAACAAATCATCAAATTAATACACCAAAAAAAGGAACAAATTAAACCTAAGAGAAAGTGATCATACATAATCCCACACAACAACTTAGTTGCCAATTTTTCTTTTCTTTTTCAAACCAAATAAACTGATATAATACACCATACTATGAACTAGACAAAAAAAAATAGTAATTTAATAATTACTTAATATCTATTGTACATTACATAAATATATTACTATGAACTAGACAAAAAAAGAAATTAGTAATTCCATTATTACAAAACTTCTATTGTACAACATTACTCAAATATATTACAATTGTGGTAGTAAAGTTCAGTTATTGCTAAATCATCCTCACTTCATATCACTCCCACACACATAAAAATCAATTGATTACAAAACAACAAGCTTGAGGCACTGCTAACAATCAATTACTTCATTTATAACTCGCACACAATATACTAATCAACAAAACATCATAACCATCAAACACAGACATTCAAGGTATTAAATTGAGATGCAGAAAATATTAAATTAGACTACACATAAATGATATAACACACAATATACTTGAACGAAACATCATAATCATCAAAAACGCCAAAGAAATTCAAATACTAAAAGAAATGCTGGTACCATCAATTGCTCAACATATCACTGACACAATAATATCAACAAATAATAACCCAAACAAAATGAGGTCATGGAAAAAACCTGATTGCCGAGAAAATCCAGAATGTGAAGAGAACCGCAATGAGTTCCAAGCGCAATCATACGGTCAGAAACAGCAATACAAGTCGCAGCATCATTCGACAACAATGAAGATAAACTACCTCCCATTCTTTGATACTTAAGCTTTGGTTCATCATCTTCTCTTTGTTCTAATTCTTCAGATAAATCATCTTCATTTTCGTATTCTTCATCTTCGTCTTCTTCTCGTTCATCATCGCCATCAACGCCATTTTCAGAAGGAAATGGAGTCATTTGCATCAACGCCATCTTCTTCTCTTTGTTCTAATTCTTAACTACAAACTGATATTAAAACATAGAGCTCAGAAATTCAACAAACAACAATGAAGCAAAAATTGAAACATAGATCAACAACTGAAAACATTTAAAGTTTGAATTTACATTTTAAAATCGAAACCTGAACTACAGCGAGGCTGCTGGACTGGCAGCGCGGTGGCTCCGGCTGCCGAACGAGCGACGATCAGAGGCTTGCAGAAGAGAAAATTGATTAGGATTGATGATGAGAAAAAGGTGAGGAGACTAGGAAAAGGTACGTGAAAGACAGAGATAGTGAAAGATTCAGTTTTTTTTTTTCTTTTTTTTGGCTTAATTTAGGCGTTGTGTTAATCACTGATCTTGGTGATGTTTGTGAATTTTGGGGAAAAGGGGAAAATGATTAATGAATGCCACTTATGGAGTTATGGATTCATTCATTATAATTTATTTTTGTTTTTTTTTAAAGGAAAGGTATACAAGAAAGTCTTCATACTTTTCGGCTTGAGAAAATAATCGGACTTGTCAGAGGCTAGGGAGAAAGAAAATTTGGCTCTAATCAATCAAAGCCTTATTGCCATAAGTGGGGTCGGCTACATGAACCAAAGTGATTATTCTGAGGGGTCGTCCACATAGATTTCCCTCCTCCACCGCGCACGGTCAAGAGCCCCAATCTCTTGTAAATCCAACTGTTTCATATCTTTTCTAACTCTTTCCCACAAGTCATTTTCGGTCTCCCCCTACCACGTTTGGTGATGTTCATAAAAGGGTCGATATCGATATGCAAAGGGGTCCAGTGCCCTAGAGACATGATGTAATCACTAGACTTATTGGCTTCACGGTAGATATGTGTTGAAGAGAAATTGGCAAAGTCACGGAGGATGTTCCGGATTTCCATCATCAACAGTTGAATCTTCCATGGACAAGAATTTACCTTGTAATCACAGTCAGATTATCACCTTCAATAAAAATAGAGGAGAACCTGAACTCACGAGCTAAAAAAAAAAACATTCCGGAGGGCCGTCACTTCTGCTACTAGGGGGAGGTGTTGCCTAAGAAGAAAGTCCGAGCGGCGAGACAAGATCCCTAATGATCACGAAGAACCACACCAGCGGAGGCCGAATCACCTCAAGAAGAACCATCAAAATTTAACCTAATGGTACCAGGACTAGGAAGGAACCAACGGGCCCAGCGAGAAGACTACGAGGAGACCGGATTATTATGTAAATACCATATTGCATACCATACCATGTGTAAAATGTAAAATATATTTTTTTTGGTTTTTTTCATTGGGTTAACGTTTTGTAAAATTCAGTATGTGCTCATGTAATTTCAAAAATTCACCATATAACCTTTTTCAAAAGAAAAATATTTGTAGAGGTGAATGATGTAATGGAGAAAGTTGAGGCAAGATTGGATCAAGAAATGATCTTTCATTGAAGATGAAATAGTCAAGGAAGCACTCTTCCAGATGCACCCAACAAAAGCCCCGGGACTTGATGGGATATCTGCTATGTTCTTTTAGAATTTTTGGGAGGTGGTGGGGAGGATCTTGAGGTGTATAACCATACTCATATAGTGGTGATTCCCAAGAAGAAAATTTGTGAAAACCCGAAGATTTCTGTCCTATTAGTTTATGCAATATTCTATATAAGATGGTGACAAAGGTGCTGGCAAATATACTAAAGAATGTGTTATCTCATCTTAAATTCTTATTAGTAAATCAGAGTGGTTTTGTTCCAAGACGATTTATTACCTGAGGAACAAAAAGAAATAAAGGGAACAAGGGTGATATGGCATTAAAACTGGATATGAGCAAGGCTTATGATTGAATTGAATGGCAATTCTTGGAAGAGTATGATGGATAGGATGGCATTTCCCGCTCATTTTGTTGATCTGAATATAAGGTGTACGTGTCTCTTCGGCGTGCTTTTCTATTCTTATTAATGGGCAACCGACTCGACGGTTTAGTTGAAGTAGGGGATCAAGGCAATGTGATCCTTTATCGCCTTTCCTCTTTGTGCTACGTGCGGAAGGTTTTTCGGCTTTGTTAAGGGATAATGCGAAGAGGAGAAAACAAATTCATGAGATCAAGATTGGTAAGAGAGTAGAACCGATGTCATCTTCTTTTTCTTTTTTACAAATGATAGTCTGTTGTTTACTAGAGCAAATGAGGAGGACCACGTGAGTTTATTTTTATAATTAGTGTTTTCTAGTGATATTTAATTAATTTGCTAGACGACGAAAGATGTAACTTGAGGTTCAAGCATTAAAACATTGATTTTAGGGAGAATCCTCTGCTTAATGGTAGGAGCTAGGGACATGAACTAGGGAGAGACGAGTTAGATTCTTCTTACCCCCTCCCCTAAGAGAGGGGGGTCCACAGATGGACCATAGTGGGTATTATAAGGGCATATGGCATCTTTACAACCTCATGGGCAATGTAAGCTTAATAGTCACAACTCACATGATAAATTATAGAAGTCATGCATTGGACCAATCACCTTACGGTGTAAAAAAATTAAAACAGTGATTTTAATGGGCACCCAGTCTCTGAAATGTGGGGTCCAATCTTATTTTTTGTGGTAATGTATGTTAGTGTGATATTTCTTCTTTGAAGAAAAATTATTTATTCAACGTTCTATGGTTCTGTTAAACTTATTCAATGTTGTAATGTCCGTTTAGGTTTGGTTATACATTGTTGAATCTTTCCTTACATAATATAGTTTCAGTAATACTTTTTTTAAAAAAAATCAATTTTTTTACACATTTTAATCACTTAAAATATAACAAATACAAAGATATGAGGAGAGAGAAAAAAACAAACATGGTTAATTGGTTATGGATCATCGTTGTGAATTGGTGAAATTAGTTAAGTTTTTTTAGAGAAAAAGGGAGAGAGAGGATGAAGAAGATTCGATATTCCTTACAACGGTATTGGGTTAGACGTCTGAATGCTATCAATAGTTTATCCATACTTGAATGACAAAAGATTAACAGAAGTGGAACCTCTTTAAGAGGTGGTACAAGGTAATAAAAGTGAAAAACACAACGCTAAAATCAACCATGGATGAAAATTGAAGATCACAAGTTAAAGATATTAGCCTCGAATTGATTCATCTTCCCAGGTTCAAGACTTATCCAAGCATTAACTCCACTTCCTTTCTGCTGGGCATTATTCCCTTCAGAAAGCAACAATACAAATTCATCATTTCCACTAACAATTGGGCTTACATGTTTTGGAGTTCCAAATCCAAAATCCAAATCCCCAAATGGAAGTTTCCACCAAGCTGACACATAAAAATTCCCATTACTTGTTGCAGGAACTCCTTTATAAATCTCCAACCAATCAATCACATATCTCACATATTCTTCCGTAACCCTTTCTTTACCTTTCTTTATCAATTTCACCCCAAATGAAATTGGATTTTTAACCAAATCAAAAACCCTAGATGACGCAAACGCAGTGATGATTGCATTTCCGACAAAACCCTCAGGTAATGGCGGCGAAATTATTGATCTTATGTCTACTGCAAATAACACAATCGAGATCTCGTTAGGGTTACTGAACACTACTTTGGCTCGTTCTTTCCAGATATGAGCTACAATGGCTTCGAAAGTCGAGCAATTCGCCGCCATTGTTTTTGCTTTAAGGCGATTAATCATTTCAGAATCAAAGGTGAAGAGCTTTTGGGTGTACTTCTTAGCGAAGATTAATGGTGATGGAGATGATTCGTATGAAGTAGTAAAGGCAGTTGCCAATGAAGAAATCTTTGGTAGCATTAGATATTCTTTATGAGGAAATTTGATTATAGGAGGTTGTCTTGCTTTGATGTGTGTTCTGTCATGGTATATGAATGGGATTTTCAAACTTCCATTTTTGCAGATTGAAGCAAGGTTCAAAAACATGTGACTTGCTGCTTTTCCATCTAGAATTGCATGGTTTGTTAAAAACCCTACTGAAAATCCTCCACATTGAAACCTTGTAACCTGAAATGTTCAAACATACAAATAAAAATAAATCAATGAAATTACATGCATGATAAATCAATCATACAATATCAATGATATTAAGAAATAAAACTAAGTTACATAGATGGCATATGAATATGTGATTGAGGTACATTGATTGATTAGTGCATGCGAGTATTTTAACAATGTACAGTGATATTTCGATAATTTTACATGCCAAATTAAAATTATGTGTGACGTGTGTCATATATTTGTATTTGTTTTTATTTACAAAATTAACTAAATTGTCATTTTGCATTGCTTATAATTACAAATGAAGCATTTAATTAGACATTAGCCGTAATAAATGTAACATTTTTATTTTGAAATTTTAATTAAATTTAATCATTTTTAGATAGATAACAAATCCAGGCCAAGGAGATTATATATTTGTTACGTTGATAGAACATATGGTCAGATGTGTAAAATTTGACTACTATATATTTTATATTGAAAAATGCTAAAGACAAACATTACTACACCGAACAAGACTATATCTCTATTATATAAGCCAAGGGGGAGCTATGATGTCCCCCCTGGAAAAGTCATTGCTGCCCCTCAATATTTTCCAAAAATTTAATTTGCATCACTTTAACCTATTATGGAAAGTTATTATAATTTTTCAACTTTTTAAAATGAAAAGATTACAAAATATAAAAATTGTAAAAATAAAATAAAAATACCAAAATTCATATTTTTGAATTCTCTATAAATTGATATCCATATTGATATAGTTTGTCACATAAAAAATTTACCTGTCAATTATCGTAGAAATTTGATAGTCGATAGAATATAATAAAAATATCCTTTTGTTTTTTGTTCATTGTTGTGGGATGGGCTGATGGAAAGAAAAAAGTTTATTATGATTATGTGAATTAGTGTTGATTTTTTTTAAAAAAAAAATAAATTTTCAAACAAACAAAGCAACTGAAACAACCTTTTTTTTGTTTGTTTATACAAATTGAAAGATACATTTAAAAGATCATCGCACGCAAAGCGTGCATAGAAGGCTAGTACTTGTTATGTTGTTATCTTTAAGGTGGCAAAAGAATAAATATTAACTCAAATAAAACATTTATTACAACGAACGACGCGTGATTGACATATATTCTAAATTATTAGGAAATATATATTAAATACTTATTTACAGCTCTAAGAATTCCTCGCAAAAAAAAAAAAAAATTACAGCTCTAAGGATTGTACGTATATAGAAATAGTCTTTTATATTCTACATTATTAGTAAAATCTAAATTAAATAACTAATTAGAGAATAATAATGTCCATAGCATACTACTAGTGAGAAATTAGTGTCATATTTATTTGTCTATGAGAGTATGAGGATGGATTTTCACTGTATTGGTATACTAGTGTACTACTTGATCAATATAGGAGCACCTAAAGAGAAAAACGTAGGATCAAATCATATAGTGAATAGTGATTCTCTTATATAGTTATATATAAGACTAAAGTATGAAATTGTGATGGAAGCCCTACTTAGGGTGTGTTCTCTTCAATTTATTTGACCTGAACTGATTAAATCTATTAAAGTTGATTTGATTATAACTTATTCGGCCTGACCTGACCTGATTAAACATGATAAATTCTTATACCTGATTAAAAAAAGTTGAAGATAAAGCACCCTTAATATCAAGCTGTTCCGGGCCCACCAGAGTGGTCAGCCCAAGATAAATGGGCCCAAACCCTAAGCCTGATTCTGCTGGGGCTAGGGACACATCAGATATTCTACGACAAATGACGTGATGATACGTGCCATGGGCCAGGCCCACATGTCAACACAGTTGACTCAGCTAAACCCTAACCGGATAGCCTACGCCTATATAAGGATCAGTCAAATCATTTTTCAGGTACACAATAGAAAATACTCAATTGATAATACTCTGACTCCTTACTTCCGATATCTGACTTAAGCATCGGAGGGGTGTTCCTGGGTTCCACCCCCGGATTAGCAACCTTTGACTGTTTTGCAGGACTTAACCCTAGCAAGGAGTACTCGGAGTCAACATCAACACATCAGAGACCATTGACTATTCAGCCCAGAACAGGAACACAAGCTTTTCTTAGAAGGGTGGATTAATTGCCATAAGAAAATTACTTATAACATAACATATTTGAGTTTTTTTTTTTAATACATATGTGGGATAGGATTCATAGGAATTTACAAATGTATGTTCAAAATATTGATGTAAACTTTGTCACTTTGTGATATTAAAAAACGAACAGATGATAACACAAACTTCTACAGTCAAGTAAATAAAATGATGTAAACTAACATTCTTTCATCGAGTAGTAAAAAAAACACTCATACTGGTAATTATTATTATTATTAATAAATCATTAAAATTTGGCCTGAATAGGGATTGTGATCCAATGTATGTTGTCTGAGGGACACATGCTAACAAGCAATATATATATTTGTAAAATTCTAAGGTAGTCTTATGACTATTAATTCAAATTCTAACATATTTTAATTTGTTTTTAGCAACAAATGTTTGTTTTATAACATATTCTAACATTAACTTTTTTAATAATTTAGATTCACAAATGTTAATTCTAATTCAAATTCACATTTCCTTTGAAGATATAAATGTTTGTTTTATAAGTTATTGGGAAAAATAATTATAACATGTGTGGATCGTGTTATTAGATAAGAAATAAAATTGGTTTTAATTACCTCATCCATTTCTTTTTTATTTGCACAAAACAGTTTTGAACACATTTTAAGCAAGGAATTTAAGGATGTAGACGTACAAATTCATTAACAAAATTTAAACACAAGCAAGAGGCGGAGAGATTAGAGGTCGTTATCAGTTATAATTTTTTAAGAATTAATTTGTCAGTTTCCACCCTTAAACCTCTTTCTTAAACTACGTGCAAAACAGTCTGTAACAAATAAAATGAAACAGAAGGAGTGCATTAATCATACATTGATGATTGACAAGAACGAAATTAAATATCAAAGGCGGTCGATGGAGTTTACCTGGACAGTCAAGAGTGTTAGTTCGGCCAAGTTCTTATACAAGCCTTGACGATGAAGAAAATGACCAAATGAAGGATTTGGAAGAGAAAGATTTCCAAGTTTTGCAAGTGTAAGTTTTGATGTTGCACTAACAAATGAAATTCCAGCATTGTTACAAATAAGTTCTAACCTTTTAGTTTCATTATTAAAGTGAAGCCTACCAGCCATAAAATAATATGGGACAAGAAGTTCACATGTTGCCTTCTTAATTCTCTCATGTATGTCATTTGTTGATGATTTTTCATCTTTATTTTGTACTTGGAAAAAAAATAGGGTTTCCACTGGAAAACTAACTGCTTGATCAATATTTGATAAGAACATGGTTTCTTGAGGAAATGGATGTTTTGGAGAAACTAGGGTTATTGCCTTATCTTTCATGACATCTTTGTCACTTACTACAATGGTAGATTCCATAATGAAAATCTATGTATGATGTGTACTTTTAAGTGTACAATCTAACTCTATTTATATTGTTGCTTTTAAAAGAAGGTCTAAGCAAAGGTACGAGTCTTAGCCTACTGACAGGGCTGTCCCGATAATATTTGAGGCCCTGTTCTAAAATTGTAATTTGGCTCTTTATATTTTAATCAATGCTAAAATTCAATACTATTTTGACAACACATGTATGTATCTCAAAGTTGTTTCATATATAATGATATATTTCTCTAGAAATATAACAATAACTTGACAAAAGAATGTTTTTTATAAAGAAAATAGGTCATTTGAAAAATGGAGCCCTGTGCAGAAGGTCTTCTTGCATACCTACCCGGCACAGCCCTGCCTACTGATTAAGTCTTTAATTTCAAACGTCAAGTTTTAGGTTTTGGGTTCGAAGACCACCGCACGCATTTGCGATGATTTTTTATCTTTCCCTTTCAGATGTGTGTGTCGGTCATATTAGACTGGGTGACCTATAATAAGGTCTGCTCTAAGGTCTGGTTTATTAGGGTCATATTACCAGACACAAGTGTATACATGTAAGTACACGTACAACTAAAATAAGTCTAATAAGTAGGGCTTGTGGTTGGTGGAAAAATGCATGAAATATGTATTAGGGTTAAAAAAAGGGTGTTGTTATAACATTCATTACTCATTGATCCTACATTATGGGCATGACTTCCTCATTTCTTTGGGGGTGATAGGCAATTCAATAGCATTTCTTTCTTGACATGTATATATAGTGGGAAAAAAATATATGTAAGCATTAATAACGAACAATTATTATTTATTATGAAGTAAAACTTTGAACAATCCTTAGATTAATAATACAGTAAAAGATACTAAAATTGACATTAATAATTTTGAGTATGTCCATATTAACATTCTTATGAAAAACAAATAAAATAGGTTACTACGTAGAAAATATATATAGGACATAACCACTCTATTATGACTTGTAGATTTCATTCTTGTGAGTTGTGATGATCATAATCTTTCTCTCCTTATCCGGAATAATGCAATTGATTAGCCTTTAGATAAAAAACTTCAGCAATAAAGTCCTTAGATTTTACACTTGTGTCTAATGGTCTTGTTTAGTATACATTGACTTATCAAATTTTGATTCGAAAATTTTAAAATTAAGATTAGGCATGTGTAATGGAAAAAAAATATTCAATTATACTAATAAAAAATAGTAATTTTTGAAAGTTAACAATTGAAAATTAAATAACAATGATGCCATTATTTCAGTTTTCAAAATCTATATTTTTTTTAAAAAAAAAATTCTACAAAAATTGATAGTGTTTAAAATTCCACATCAAAATTTTAGATTTCTTTGTGTCTTATGCTTGAATGATCAATATATTAAATGTCATTGGTATTGTACGCATGACTTGTACGTGCTAAATAAGTTTGTATATCATTCAAAAGTTAACGCATCTAATTATATGATTAGATGAGTTTGACACAATCAAATATCTCTTTCCCTCCTCCCCTACTTGTTTCTCTCTCTTTGCCTCGTTTCTTTCCTTTTTCTTTCTTTTTTTCTAAAGAATTGGATTGATACAAGTAAGCAGCAATAGATAAAAACTTATTCCTGCAAAAGATTTTAAAACGATATAGAATTTATTTTATCAAGTCACATAAAAACTTTGCTAAAAAAAGTCATATAAAGTTGCATTGTGTACAATTTCATTTAAATCCTTTTTCTCTAAGCACCCCCGCCCCCTCTTTTCTTTCTCTTTCTTCTTTTGTTCTTCATGCTTCTTTCCTTGTCCTTTCTTCATTTACCAATGAACAAGATTGATACGAGTGGGGACAACGACTAATACAAGTTTTTCAAATGATATACTACGTGTAACTTTTTTTAATTAAATCGCATAAATGATGGAAATAATGTTTTTTCAAAACTACATATATAGTAAATAAATTTGATTAAAAAAAAAGCGGTGGTGTGTCATGATAATTAGGACCAATGATTTAAAAACGATAATATGGCGCAACCAAGGTGCACATACATTGTATTCGCCGAATCGTTAATACACCTCTCTTACACAAAAGCGTCCTTGGGGGTGAGAGAATGGAGTCAAATAAACTTATGCCCAAAACCAGAAGGAAATGTGTATATTGAAAATCATGCTCATACTCTTTCATTCAATTTTATCATGGAAATCTGCATTACAAACAGGAACTCAATTTGCAAGTGTTAATTTTTTTTTTTGTTCATTAATAATTCAGCCATGGCTTCATTTGTGTACAACGGTTCAATACTACAACAGTACCTAAAATAGCAACTTTCTCCCATAAAAAAAAATTTCCTGTTCCAATTAATATGGAGCGGGGGAAGTAGCAACTTTCAAATCCCCATTCTGCATAATGCATTACACTCCCCAACAACATCACCATTTTACAGGGAAAAAAAAAACAAAAAAAACTAGCCAAATTTAGCCATTTCCAACTTCTTGTTCTTGAACTTCATCTTCAGTAGTTTCTCTTCCAGCCCAGAATTATAAATTAGAACTTGTTCAATTCTCACTGATTCCAGCAGAAGAGCAGGACCTCAAATCAGAGTTTACCAGAGTTTTAGAAAAGGAAAGTCAAAATTTAAAGGAACCAGAGAAGATAGAGATTGATTACAGAGATGATGAAACAAAAGCGTGTGGTGCAACCATAAAACAGTAATAATAACAGAATGATCAGCCATCCAATCAGAAATCTCCTTTCATTCAGTGTGGCCACATCATCACAAGTTGTTGCTTGTACTTGGGTGTACTGCAGAGGTAGAGGATTAAATCCCTCATAGCCATAGTCAGCAATCTTCTGAATGCACTTCCCTTCAGTATGATCATCAGTCACCAGTCATGTCAGCCAAGTAGTCCCCATAGCTAGCTCAGATCTAGTGTTCACATGATCACATCAGACTCTAGCAACAACAATAAACCCAAAAATTAGGTTTCCTAGAAAGTAAATTTAACCTGAAAAAAAAAATTACTGAATTCGGAAATCTGCATTGCATTTTCGAATTTTCGAATTTTCTCCTTGAGCCCATTGATACCGATTATTTTTTGTCAGCTGCCATCCTTTTACGTATCTCGTGAGCAGTATTAAAGATCCCTAGGGTAGGCTGGTTGCAGACAAAGCATTTTTTGTTCCTAGAATGATGCTGCAATCAAGAGGAAAGAATAAATTTACTTCAACACACTTCATTTAAGAGACAATAACAAACACACCAGCACTATCAAAAACCTAAAATCTGTAATGCCCATTGAAAATTTTGAGGGATCATCATTTATATAGCCTTATCCAACTAGTATAGAAAATCTTTTCAGCATTAAAAAAAAAAAAGGAAGCTGAGGTCATGACATGAACCAAAGTAAAAATACTATTACTTGTTCTAAAGAAAGCATTGATAACTCACAAGTCACAACCAGGTTATGTACAGGCAGTTAGTTCTGCATTTCCAAAGTTCAATAATAAACAGATAAATGAAAATAGAATAGATTGATAAAAAAGAGAGGGAGAAGAGAATGTGTATAAAGTTCTGCAATTCCAATTTTATGTACCCAGATAATAACTCCTAAAACTGCTCTGTCCGGGTGCCCGACAGCCACCACAACCAAGTTAAACACAGATTTAAGTAAATTTCTGACAACAATGTGAACCCTTTATCTTCCCCGGGGAAGGAGACCGGTAACAGAAACTTCTTTTTTGGTGCATGTGGTGTTGGTGGGGGAGAAGTGGAAGAATAGGCATAAAAAATAGGTGCAAAGTTATACCATTATATCCTTCAATGAGTTCATGAAACATACATGGCCACCACAATACGGGTCTGAATCTAGCTTTATTTAATCACTTTTCCCAACCAAAAGGCCACAACCCATTTGCTTCTTTTACTCAGCTATCTTATTAATACAAAATCACCAAAAACGGCCATGGTAATATAGGCCTTGTACCTTGCTCATACGCTACGCCGCTACGGAACAAAAAAGGCATGTTCATAAAATAGAGAAAAAAAAGTTTGGTAATTGTGAATTGGTTCAGCTACTTATAGTAAACAAATAGCTTAATTACCTTCAAAGATTCAGGGCCAAAAATATTTTAAAATCACCTAAAACACATGTAACTTATATCGAGAGGTTAGTCAGGGTGTTGGAACTAGCTTCATAGTTCACAGTATGGGTATAAATAAGTTCAGGAGAATTCATAATTTGACAAAAATCATAATACTGAGTCATAGCATATAAAAACACCCAAAACAAAATGATAAGAACATTCACTTACCTTTAGAGCACAATGTTCACAGAAGTAGTGCTTGCATTTGGTCATCACTGGATCGACAAAAGGTTGCCTACAAATAAAGCATGCAAAGGGCAAACCATCGTCATCATCTTCCTCATCATGCACCGCATTGTCCTCGTCACTATCATGACCTTTCAAAGCCAAATTTCTCTTTCTTGTCTTCTCTGCTTCATCCCATTCTTTTTCCATCAGCCATCCAGACTTGTAATCCCCTCGATCATGCATAAATTTACACGAGTCACCATAGCCACAATAGCCTGTTTCTTTGTAATCCTTACAAATGTCTGGTTGATAGTCAAATCTTGCAGAAACTCTAATATGAGCAGAGGCTCTAAGAGGCCCGTGAGCACCACCGGCTTTTTCAGCAGCAACAGTTTGCTCCCGACGAAAACCCGCTCTATAATCGGTGTAACTGTGCATACCCTTATAAACCTTTTCACCATCAGCAGTCTTATTCTTCCCCTTTAAGCCCTCTTCTGCTTGCTTTAGAGCTCGCTCACGAATAGCCCTGGCATCTCTAGAGAAGTCTGTCTCAGTTTCGAGAGTGGCTGTTGCTTTGCTATCGTTTTGTATTTGAATCTCTTTAGAAGACTCGTACTGAAACAGCATGTTTTCTGAGTCATCATTTGATTCAACAGGCAATGAGCGCTTGGATGTCCCAGAAGAGAAGTATAGCTTGTTGTCTGTTTTTACAGACCTTTTGCCAGCAGGTAACACGGAACTTTCATCACTCCCATCTTCAATTTCATCAGTAGTTCGTTTTCTGATGTTCTTGTTCCTAATTGGTTTTCTAACAAAGCTGCAAACTTTTGTATCAGCTTCTTTGAGTTCAGGTACAGGCATCTGTGGCACATTAAGTTAATGGTTTAAACATAAAGAATAATGATGCAATGAACCAACCAATTAAAATTAGTTTTCCGAATTTATTATTTTGTTTTATTTACTTTTACTCTTGTACTTTTTACTTGTATTTTGTCTTGCTAGCTTTTTAGTGATTTTATCAGCTTTTGGTGATTTTATGTACTAGAATGAGACAAAATCAATTAAGGTAGAGCTATATGTATAGGTAGGGGGTTAGGGGTTAAAAAATAAGAGAATTATTTTGTAAGGAAAGCTTGGGCTTTTGAGAGATTTGTGACCTAAAGTCACCCTATTGGAGACTTGCAACCTCAATTTGCTAACTATCTTTTGTATTACCATTTCTGAGTTTATTAATCAAATTTCCAGATTTGTTATTTGAAATTTCCAGTCCATAACAAATGACTCAAAGATGAATAAACAAAATTATAGCTAAAAAAGGATCAAAACTGGATTACCTGCTGAGAATTGCTTGTTTTTATTTTACTATCTATACTGGTCCCAGAAATTCCAGCTTTATTATGCCCTTCCATCTCATCATCACTGTGTGCCATCCTTGACAAAACGCAACAAAACTGAAAAAGTCAAAAAACAGATTACAAAATCAGCAAAATACCCCTTTATTTCTTTCAATCACTAAGAAAAGGAATTCACAGCCTAATTACTCAACACACATATGCATGCAGCTACAGCCTACACGCCTACACAAGCATGCATATGAACAAACACATACTTCAGATGTGTACAAACATTGGCTTACATACACAAATCATCAAAACTCACACTTTGAAATTCTGACATGTAGCAATAATGTAACTCCATTGAGCTCATGCCTCGTGGACAAACATTATTGATACACCACCATATGTGCATATCATTTCTTTTTATGCAACTAATAACAACTACTCTGTAACAGCCCCCAACTTTGGGCAACTGTTAACTAACATAAACCTGTAATTACAACAATAAACACTATGCACTCACAAGTACTCAACTATTGCCAACTCAGATTGGCCACACCGTCTGACTTGGAAAAGATATGGTGGTTGAAAATAAAGTGTTTCTTAAGTAGAAAGAATTTTTTTTATCACATATAAGTATATAATAATTGAAGAACACATCCTTCATAATCCATAAAAAAGTTCCTTGGATAATCTTAGCTTCACTGTAATCTATTTTTAAGTAACATTTAACAATTAGGAGTATTTCAAACTCCTTTGTTTCAGTAATCAATTCCATTCCCATACCTGGAAAAACATTTATAGTTCAGACAGATATTTTTAGTTGGGAGAACGAACAAGAAGGGTTTCACCCCAACCCAACATAGCGGTTACCAAAACTATAATAATGGTCATCAGGACCAATGGTCACCAAGATCAACAGTTAAGCTTGCAAGACTTACCAGAGTCAACTCCCAAAGATGGATCACAGCGATCCCGGCCACAGCGGCCTAAATTTTGTTCACTCCAGATAATTATTTAATTCAGCAAATTCATTAGTTACACCAACTTGTAACATATTGTAAATTGTAAGTTATTCATAAACAATAAACCCAAACTAAAACATTTAATATAGTTCCTTATTTGCAAGTACTTGTTTGCACAACAACTCCAATGAAATCATTTTCCGGGTTCCAGGCCCACATAAACATTATTTAATATATACTTGAAACAATATAACGAATCCACATTAACCCAGACATTTGCAAAAGAAAATGTATTTTATATGCCATAAATACTTTCTGCAATCCCTTTAATTAGCTTATGAACCTTGATCCCTATGTTCTAGCCACAATCCATGCCTAGGTTTAACTTCTTCAGGAAAGCCTCACGATCTATAAAATGCTTGTAAGACAATTATACCATCGAGCACAGGTCAAAACCAAAATATAAAAGCATTTGTGCTTACAACCTTTTCCTTTCACACAACTATTCTAGGTAGGATTAACACTTAGGGACGAAATAAGATTTGTTTATCTGTTTATAGAATATGTCACTTAAAACGGCTCACGCGTGGAGCTTATAACAACTGTTCGATATATTATATAAATCATTTAATCGAAGAATTTAGATTCTAGAACAATTTTCGAGTCTAAAATAATCGACTCCAGAAAACATTGTTAAAACTAGTCAAATTAATAAGATCGAATAATACTCAAATCAAGTGAATATTTATTTGCAAGTAGAGGTCAAATCCTTTTCATAGTACTGTTCGAAGACAAAACTCCAATCAAGCTAAACTAAGGTTTCAAGATAATAATGAATTGTAAAAATTTAAGATAAAACTCAATCCATTTGGAATTATCGTTCAAGATACTTCAAAGCTATGTCAAACAAACTAAAAGAGTGAAATCCAAATCAATATTCAAAGCTTTGGGAAAATATTTCGTTCAAAAAATGTTATTTCAAACCCAAAACCATTTTATCCTTTCAATAGTAAACATGCCAAATTAGTATTTAGGTAATTCTTATTTTGATCCAACCTTTCATTTAAAGACGACGCTCGAAATATTCCGATTTAAAACTTATAGTAAAGTTTTTATTTATTTATTTTGTGAACTCATTTTCTTTAAACTTTGATCAAATAATTTAAAGAGTTTTTCTCAGTTATACCCATGAGGTATTGGGATTTCCCACCTGTAGCCACGAATTTTGAAAATTCTTTGTTATACCCATGAGGATTGTAAAAAAATTTAACTCTAGCAAAAAAACATAATTATAGGTCACAAACGTTAGCACTGTTTACTTTGCAAAAAAAAAAGTGAGGGCGTGGTGGACTTTTGTTAGGTTGGTTTGGTAGTTGTGGTGGTGAAAATTAATGTTAGTTTATTGTTAGCAACTTAACCATGTTAGCTATTATTATGTTTGTTAGCTACCGTTAAGAATTTTTAAAAACGTCATGGGTATAACAGAAATTTTTCAAAATTCAGCAGCTGGGAAATCCCAATACCTCATGGGCATAACTGAGAAAAACCCTAATTTAAATTTCTAGCCTCGAAATATATTTCACAAACTTTGTACAAGAGAATTTATCTTGTAAACGTTTACATACCAGTGTTTGAAAAGGCACGCCTGAGGCGCTGAGGCGATAGGGGGTAGGCGACTAACTTGGCCAAGGCGAGGCGCTTGTGGCTAGGCGCACTAAGGCGCAACCTGAGGCGCATCGAGGCGCGCCTAAGGCTCTAGGAATTTCAATCGTCTTGGTGCGCCTTGAGCCTTTTTATACATTGTTACATACATACATACATACATACATACATATATATATATATATATATATATATATATAAATTCACTTTAAGAAAACATCTAACTATTCTACTGTTTTAGTCAAATAAAACAATTATTTAAAAAACCTTTTTATTTAAAAAAAAAATCCCATGAACCTCCGGGCAGCAGCTACTAACAACCACGGAGGCGGCCGTCAGCGGCTGCCACCAGGAGATCCACGCGGCAGTAGCTGTCCAGGTTGTGCCATGCAGCAGCAAAGCCAGCCATGCAGAAGCATTAGCATCACAGCTAGCCACGCAGTAGCAGGGGCTGCCCAAGCAGCAGCAGTAGAGCTAGCCACACCCAGCAGCAGGGAGAAGTGGCAGCAGCCACTGACGGTTGTGGTGAAAGAGGGGTTCTGCACACCCATGGCAGCCTCGTCAACCACAACTCCAACACCGTCCCGAAACTTATTTCCTCGTAAAAAAAAACATTTAAATTCCATGGGTTTGTGACTAAACTTAAGGGCAAGTTATCAAATACAAAATATCATCATATAACAACACCAAACCATATTCAACAAGAATTTTGACAGCATTTCACCCTAATTTAACAAAAATCAGAAGCACCATAAATCAATTTATTAACTGTAAAGTCTGTAATTTACCATTACCCAATTCAACAACTAAATCCCAAAAACACAACCAGCAGTCAAAACATCAGTAAGTTGGTTTTTCTTTTCCAATTAAACTAAACATGCATTTGTTTTCAATAATCTAGCTTATAAATCCAACATTCATAAACAATATAATTTCCCAAAACAAAATTCAGTTGAAAGCAAACTCAAAATGGGTTTGGTTGTGTACCTTCAATTCGTTAAATGTCCCTTTCACTCTTTCAGAGTCTATCATTGAAACTTGCTAGAACCTTGAGGTCACTTGGATTATGGGGTTTTCCTACACTTGACCTAAATCCCTTCGATTCTTCCATCTTGATAATCCTAAAAGAGAATTGGGTAAGAAAATTGTATTGCATCTGAAATTTAGAGCGAAAATGAGAGGCGATGCTTACCTTGGCTACACAAGGCTATGGATGAAATCGTTTTTTTTTTTTTTTTCGTTCTTTGTGGGTTTCACGGCTGGGGTGTATATTAGGGGAATATAGGGGGGTTTGATTTTTTTTTTTTTTTTCTTCTAAGCTATGTCTTGAGGTTTTCGCCTTTTTGAGTTGTGCCTAGCGCTGTCAGATTGGGTCAGAACTGATTTAACTGAACTGAACTAACTGAAACTGAACTATTTTGGGTCGACCTGAAATTACCTGAAACTGAAAGTGAACTGAACTGAATGAACTGATAACTGAAGGCAACTGAAAAATATCGAACTGAACTGAACTGAATCTGAAACCAACTGAAACTGAAGTTAACTGCTAAATATCTGAAAATAACTGAACTGAACGGAAACTGAACTGAAAATCGAGTATCTGAAAATAACTGAACTGAACTGAAACTGAACTGAAACGGTGTATCTGAAATTAATTGAACTGAACTGAAACTGAACTTAAAAGAAAATAACTGAAACTGAACTGAAAAGATGATAACTGATTCTAACTGAAACTAAAAATGATTTGAAACTAATTTAATTTGAATATTACTAAATTGAATAATAAAATGATACAATATTATCCGAACTGTTTTGAAACTGAACTTATATTGCTCTAAAACGAAATTGATCTGAACATTGATTACGTAATTAATAATTTATACAACCATGTCAATATGATCAATTTATTATAAAATTACTTGTGGCTTGTGACATTTGTGAGTTGTGACTTGTAGTATGGTTGGAAAAATTAATAATAATTCAAATTTTATTTTAAAAAATTATTTAATATCATTAATTAAATCAATATATTAAAAGTAATCATTGAAATTATAATATTAATTGGTTGTTTAATGGGTAACATAAAATTAATTAATGAATGTTACATTTTAATTTTGTATAACATTTGGGGTACTTTATTTTGTTTTCTATGATGAATAGGTACAATTTAAAAGTAAGTCCTAACAACAATTTAATAATACAAAATAACACTAAGTATAGAGAAAGCCAGAAAGGGAATTGTTCTATAGATGTTGATTAAAATACCCATAAAACTTACAAGCTGCTTACAAAAATGTACAACTACAAAATTACAAATATTTTTGCTTCTTTTTTTTGGGTTGACTTAAGATCTTTAGGTAAAGTTGCAAATATAATCCACAAAAGTGTTGTTTATATATGGGCTCTCAGGTCAAATAACAAAATGAAAGCCAAAAGGCTTAATTATTATTATATGAAGACTCATCATAGAGCACTTGTCCAAAAAAAAAAACTCCAAATAGATAACCAAATAAAGGCTTCCAACTTAAATACTATGGGCATAAGAACTCTTTGCAAAGAATATCAAAAACTGAAAATCAAAAGATATAGAGTTCCAAAGCATAGGTTCTTAAGGGCATCTCATTATTCTCAATCAAATGTTTAAGAGTTGCCAGCAAAAGAACCTATGGGCATCTCTAATTAACCAACCAATCAAGCATAACAAAAATGCAAAGCGTTCCCACATAGGACTTAAGGGCAACACTTTAAATGACTAACTAAGGAGATTTTTTTTAGACTTATTTCGGAAGGTACCAAGGGGCAAAGGCATCAGTAAGCCCGTCAAACATCATGTTTAGCAACAAACCAACCTAGACAACAACCCAAAAATAGAAACAAAAACCCAGAAACCAGCAACCATCAAACCAAGGCCCAAGTGTGGCAATGTCTCAAACCACTAAAAAAAGGCAATTATACATGCCATAAAAAAAATAGTCTGCAACAAGTGATATACGCCGCTGAGCAGCAAACAAAAACCCAAACTGATCAGCAACAGCAAGGGGAAGGGACCCAAGTTATCCGGTACAAGTTCGACAGGTTCAAATGCTCGTACATATGTAAGGTTGAGTCATCCTCCTAGGCCAAAAAATTAAAAAATAATGTTAGTATTTAACTTTGAAAACAAATCATAAGGTAGAAAAATTTAATAAATACAATTAAGTATCTTACCCGAGGGAGAGAATCATAGTCAATGTCATTAGGCATCACTTCCTTCATTACTTCAAAACAGCCCTCCATTTCTTCCTCTTTCATGTACCCAAATAACCAATTTTGGGTGGTAACAAAAGCCTCTACATTATCAGTTCGCAATGATGACCTATATTTGGTCAACACCCTTCCACCCATGCTAAATGAGGACTCAGAGGCAACAGAGGTAATGGGGATTGCTAGGATATCTTTAGCCATTTGTGAAAAAACAGGAAAGAAAGCTGCTTGGGATTGCCAATACTTGAGGATGTCAAAAGAAGTGTCGTTGTTACGTGGCATGCGAGGGGAGTTCAAGTAGGCATCCACATTCGATTGTGCATCACCAATGATGGCACAATTCGAGTCCAAATCCTGAAACACAAAATTACTAACCAAAATTAAACATTTTACCATATTGATTAAAACAAATTTAAAAAAAATAAAGAACAAAGGGCACGTACATCATCATATATACTATCGACATCAAACTCATCACGGGATTGCCGAGCATGTGAAGGGGTAGAAGTAGAAGTGTAACGACCCGGAATTTTGGGCCAGAAAATTTCACGGTTATTAATGATATGTCTTAATTCTAAGTCCAAAAAGGCCCATTTAATTTTGGACTGTTTTACTTTTTAGCCCATTCTTTTTCATCAAATTGGGCCAAGGACCCAATTTGTTCTTTTATCTACCCTTGGCCGGTTTTTAGTCTCCTTTTTGGGCTATTGGGTATTTCTAGTTTAATTGGGTAATTATGCTAATTACCAATTAAGAAGGCTTAAATATTTTTCAACCAAGCCCATGACTTGGCCCCTATACTTAGTCCACATGGCCAGCCCTCACTTTCCCTTATTTTAGGATTTGCAACACTTCATCTTGTTCTATAAATAGGACTCTTGTCCCTTGTGTTGCTATTATGCATTTAAGCACTTAAAACTCCAAACTCTAAAGATCATTTTTCTCTCCTATTATCCCCTCAAAAAGTCGAACCTTCATTGTTTTTCCTTGGATTAATTAAGCGAATCCAGGTAACTATGCTCTCCTCTTTAATCTATGGGTAGAAAAAACACATAGTTAATTAGGAATCATATCATGAAAATTGTAGGAAATTTAATATTGTTTTACTTGGATATGTCGAGCATGAAGCATGAATTTCTTGATTGATTTTTATGTATTTTCTTGATTTTATGTATGATCTTGTATGAATTTATTTACCAATCAAATCTTGTTATTTCTTGATGAATTTTTCGTGGCAGTTTGTTTACTGTTTTATTTTGAATCATAATTTATTTCGTGGCAAAATTCGATCTTTTCTTGCTTGAAATAATTTAATCTTTCAAACTGATAAAACTGTCCAGTTTTAGTTTACGAATTAATTAGTATACTTAATCAAATCTAATGGCTACGAAATTTTAGGTGGAAGTCAGTAATACTGTTTTAAAGCTTTTGTAATTTTTTCGTAATTTTTAAAGATCGTTTGCTATGGCAGAAAATTCTGAAACCGAATTCAGCCTAATCTGACTGGTTAGTTATAAAATCACTTAAAAATAGTAAAAGATGTTATTTTTAGACTAAATTTATGCATGTTAATCCTTGACCCCATATTTAGCTCCCATAAAAATTTCCAGATTTTTAGAGATCTTTAGATGGTCGTTTTTAATTTAATTCTTTAAAAATCAGATTGTATAAAATAGGGCAATTGAATTATTAAAATATGCTATTATTAATTATTGAATTTTCGAGTGACCTAAGTATTAAAAGGGAACTAAAAATATGATTTTTATGATGAATCTTGATAGTATTGAATTATATTGATTAATCTTGAATTAAAAATTAAATCTTGTTATTATCTTCTAATTGTCGAGTGTATAGAAATTAAAAGAAGAGTTAAAAATATTATTTTTATGTTAATCTTGATGAACGTTGTTGAAAAATATGATTTTTATCTTATTTTGGTAATTTTTTGTAATTATATTGATTAATTAAATTAATTCAAGAAAATAGTTAATTATTGTTGTTATTTTAATGTTGCCGTGTGGGATATATGAAATAGTCAAATTTTAGTTAATTTTGGATTATTATTAATTCAGGGAATAGTTAATAATAAAAGTTACGGACAAAATAATTATTAGGGATAAGTTGTAAAGTGTAGGAATTAAAAGGAACAATAATATTAATACTATTTAGTTAGGGCCGAATTGTTTGGCATAATAATATAATTATATATTGGATAATGTTACAAAGTTAATATATTATATTAAGGTGAGTACCCGAAAGGATAGGATTATAAGTGTATGATTATTATAAGGGTAGTACTTTATAAGAGTTTAAGATGCATAAGATATTATTAGGGATAAGAAAGGAAACAGAGTAATAGCTATACATGTTATGTCTCGGTCTCTGGCTAGGAAAGACTTGGTATTTAAGGTGGCCAACATACGTGCCGCACCTCTCTTTCCTGGGACTCCGAACATTTCATTTCCTATTACGGTCACCTAGTATTATCCTAATATATGATATGAATAAATTTAAATGAAGATATAAGATACAATACGGACGCCCACCTGACGATACACGAGTCGTTAGTGGGTTAAGTCAAAACCACTGCTCAATGGGACGAACACACGAGTTCCCCCGAGTAGTTTTGAATCTTAGAACATGTAGTCGTCTGGTAGTGGTACACGAGCCGCTACTAGGAGTTATGGCCATAGCTTAGGCTTAGTGGTGAAACACGGGATCCGCTACGGGTTGAGTACACGAGCTCCTCCCGGCATGTTCTAGGAAGTTATGGTGAAACACGAGATCCATAACGAGTTATAGTGACCGGTCCAACAAAGATGTTATATTATGATTATACGATTGATATGTTAAGATGAAATCATAAGATGAAGATTAAGATGATTTCAAAGATGAAAAAGATGATATGATATGAATCGATACGATTATGATATGATATGAAATGAAAGTTAAGATGATGATAAATGAAAGGTACGATATGTCATGAATAGAATATGATAAGATAAGAATATGAATCGATAAGGTATAATATATGATAGGTTACAATATAAGTTAAGTATATAATATGAGTTATAACATAAGATACGATGATATGATAAGGGGTATAATGTAAGATGTAGGTTATGATTTGATAAATATGTGTATTAAAATGATTTAAGTCTTCCGCTGTGTATCTGTGTACGTATGTATTTGAAAAGCATGTATGTATGAATGTGTGGGTATGTATGTATGCGAGTAAGAATGCATGTATGTACGAATGTTGAGTGTATATTTGTACGTATTTCTAACCGTATGTGCAGGGTTGATTGTACGTACATTATACGTAGATTATACGTATTCTAATCGTATTTCTGCAGGTATATTTATACGTATTTTGTACGTATCCGTATACGTAGTTTGTACGTATTTTTATACGTAATTTGTAATGAATGAAGTATAGCATATATTAGATTCTCTTATGGTTTTTATGATCTTTTCTATGCTATTATGTGTTTGGTGGTCCCTCGATTAAACGGGACAGCCTAGTTACTCGCCACTGACGGTGGACCCCCCCCTCAGTTTCAGGTGACGATGCAGCAGCGTAGAGCGGGCTTCGTTGGATGGGCTTGAGTAGTCTAGTTAGTTTCTTTGAGTATTTAGTTTATCCTGAACAGTTTGAGACATTATTTGAGTTTTGATTATGATCCCAGCCTGTTGGGAAGACATTTATTTTAATTATGTAACTTTTAGGCTAGATGCCTTGACTTTGGATTTTAGACTATTCTTTTATAATAAAAGTTGATTTATTCCAAATATATATTTTACATTTATAGTTTAATTTGATTAAGTAATGATCCGAATGTCGATTCCCTTCGTAAATCGACAAGTCAAAAAGTCGGGTCGTTACAAGAAGTATGACCAGAATCATATAATTTATACATTTCCACAAGAGTATCACTTACTTCCTTCACCCGTGACTCTACCTCCTCAGGAATATACAACTTTGACAACCCATTTCTAACAACAACCATCTTGCACCGTGGATCAAGTACAATGGCTATTGATAGAAGTGTAGAGTGATCTCCCCAATACTTGTCAAATTTTTCCATCATGGCGGAAGCCATGTGTTGAATGCTTTCAACTTGATGTTTATTGCCTGACACTAAAAATCTTTCAATTGCAACAACACTAGCAAAATAGAGGTTAGCAGTAGGATAATCAGAACCAGAAAACATCTCAGTGATAGTGTGGAAAGGCTGAAGAAATTTACAAACATACTCAACAACGGTCCACTCTTCTGGAGTAAGAATAAACCTATTAAACTCATATGACGTATCAAGAACAGCAAACAACGACAAGGCATCCTTGGCCTCTAGTGCTCTCTTTAACATCAAATAAGTGGAATTCCACCTAGTTTGGCAATCTACTCTCAATTTCTTCTCTTTAAAATCAGAGTTGGACTCACTAACACACCTCTCAAAGTCACACAAACGACTATCAGACCCAGAAATGTAATTCACAGCCTGGCGAAGTTTCAAAACGCTTATATCTATCACTTTCATGCCCGATTGGACAATCAAGTTCAAAATATGAGCGCAACAATGCACATGAAAAAAACGCCCTTGTAAAGGAAGTGTACCAAAAGAAAGCAGATCAGATTTCAACCGAGCTACCATCACATTCATAGCTCCTGCATTATCACAAGTAATAGACAATGTTTTCTTTTCTAACCCCCACTCCTTGATGAGTCCAATAACAAACATATAAATGTCTACACCTCTATGGGGCGGGGGAAAGTAGCGGAAGTTAAGAATATGACTCTTTAAATTCCAATTACTATCAATGTAGTGGGCTGTAAGAGTCAAAAATCCCCTAGTGGTGCAAGCTGACCAACAATCACAAGTAAAAGATATTCTATTGGTAGCTTCGGACAAGGTCTCACGAAGGAAGGACTTGAGCCTTTTATGCTCTAACCAACAATACCTAAGAATTGTGTTCCTAGAAACATGTCGGACTTTGGGGTTTAGATAAGACAACATTTCCCTTAGTTTAATATGCTCAACTATTCTCAATGGATATGAATGATACATTATAGCTTCAGCAAACTTACTTACAAAAACATGTTGATCAAAATCAACGGGTTGGGAAGGATTATTAGTTTGGAATGCTTTATATGCCTCACATGAATTAATATGTCGTTTAGCGTTAGAAGTGCCATACCTGCCATTACCTTTGTAATTTGCTGAGAGACAATACTTACAGACAATTCTGTACTCGTTTTTTGTACCACTTATCTTTGTAACATTGTAGTGTTCCCACACAGGAGCCCGCATTTTCCATTCGCTACCAGAACTTTCTCCTCGAGACCTTTTTGAAACCTTGGACTGACAAGTTGAGGGATCGTTAGACCCAACTACTGTATTTTCATGCTGCAAAGTTGCCTCGGCATTATCAATGGGATGGCCATGAGGGTCAAACTCTGGATCATAATCCCTTTCCATGCTATTTTGTACATGTAACATATTTTCAAAATTATTAGTTTGGATATGATAAACGAACACAGAAAAGCTAAAACAATTAAAATAAAAATTAAAACACGCAAATTTTCAATATTTTTCAGAAAGTGTAAATATGATAAACAAACACAGAAAATGTGATAAACAAACACGAACACAAAAAAAGGGCATGGAACGAACACAGAGCATGTGATAAACAAACACGAACACAAAAAAAGGGCATGAAATTCGAACTCAAAACTCAAAAACAGAGAACTCATATTTTTTAAAAAGGAACCCAAGAAAAAAAACTCATAAACCCATATAATTGAAACAAAAATAGAACCCTAAAACTAAAAAAAAATAAGACAGAAATTCGAAAAAGCTAAAACACTTAGAATAAAAATAAAAACACGAAAATTTTCAATATTTTCCAGAAAGTGTAAATATGATAAACAAACACAGAAAATGTGATAAACAAACACGAACACAAAAAAAGGGCATGAAATTCGGACTCAAAACTCAAAAACAGAGAACTCATATTTTTTAAAAACGAACCCAAGAAAAAAAACTCATAAACCCATATAATTCAAACAAAAATAGAACCCTAAAACTATAAAAAAAAAAAATCACACAGAAATTCGAAAAAAAAACCCGTGCATAAACCAAAAAAGAGCCCAGAATTTTTTTTTTTTTTTTGGACTTTGGTTGAATCTTCAATTCTTCAAATCTTTAACTCTTCAACTCGGAAACAAAAAAGGAAAAATTAGTATCAGATCTTGAAAACACGAATCCTATCCTAAAACCAAAAGATGTTAAACCTAGAAAATCAAAAATCAAACCTTGAAATTTAAAAAATAAAAATCAGACAGTCAACAAACAATAAATCAAAATAAAATTAAACAAAAACATGATTTTGAAGGAAATCTAACCTTCAACAAGATGAACTTCAAAGTATAAGCAAGAACTTCGGTTCACCTTCAACAAGAGAGGGAAGAGAGGGAAGAGAACAAGAGAGTTAGAACAAAATATAAATCAAAATAAAATTAAAAAAAAAAAGAATGAAATCTGACCTTCAAGGCTTCAACAAGAGATTCAGAGGCAGAGAGGGAAGAGAGGAAGAGAGCACGGCGTTTTTGGTGTTTATGAGACAAACGATTTTAGGGTTTAGGTTAGGTTTTATATAAATCAAAATGAACGACTCAGATTTAATCAACTATAAATCTAAGGGCTAAGAATTGTTCAGAAAATAAAATCTGATTTTAAATTATTTGGGTATTTGAGGGCTTAATCCTAGGGCTGAGATTGAATCTACTACAAATCTAATGGCTATTATTAGTGATCCATGTGCTTTTGATCTTAGGGCTTAGATTTGAGGAAATAAAAATATAATAATGGCTATAAGCCTATAAATGAGTAATTTATATTTATCATTTATGTTTGTGAAGAAAATAATGTATAACTTTATATGTAATTTATGATCAAATTAAAAATCATGTATTTATTTTTTTTATCATATAAATGCATAATGATATTAAATCTAATATATTAAATTACTAATTACTATTAATCCATTATAAATTTATAATGATACTATTAAGTAATATTTATGATACATATCTATATGAGTATATGACTATATGTATATTGATATTATTTTATTTGTTATAACATATGTGATAAAATTATAAAGTAAAGATTAACAAGAACAAACACAGATCTAACATAGTTTGATTAAAAAAATTGTAAAACAGATTCAATGCATATTACTTCTTTATTTATATTAACTAGTTTTTGAGCCCATCTTTTTAAAAAAAAATATATCAAAAACTAAAAAAAAAAATGATTATGATGCATTGATGCTTATTTTGTTGTTGATAGTGACAAATTGATTATGATGATGAACCTATGATGGATTGATGGTGATGACTAGTGATGTTGTCGATGAGGATGATGAATTCATGACGATGAATGAATAATAATGGTCATGAAGTATTATTACTGATGAACTGGTGATGGATTGATGGTGATGACCAATGACTATGATGAGTAGATTGATGAATGATAGTCATGAAGGATTGTTGTTGATGAACTAATGATGGATTATTGGATTATATTAGTGGTGATCTGATGACCGATGACTATGATGAATAGGTTGTTGAATTGTCATTGTTGATGATCATGAATGATTAGAATGATGAAAGATGGTGATGGGGATGCATGGTGAATCGATGACGATGAATGATTAACGATGGTCATGAAAGATTGTTGTTGATGAAATGATGATGGATTGATAAAGACGAGTGATGACTAATAGCTATGGTGAATAGGTTGTTGTTGATGATCATGAATGATCATATGATGATGGCAAATGATGATGGCGAATATATTCAAAAAATAGTATAATATTAAGTTATTATATACTTATATTATTATATACTTATAATAAGTTATATTGTTATATATCATATATTTATTAATTATTATATATATATTTTTTAGTATATTACTCCCTCCGTTTTTTTAATTTACTCACTACTTTTCACACTTGTCGAGACAAAACTTTGAAGATTAATATCTTTAATTGTGTGTTTGTAAAAATTATAAAAACTAGATTATAAAAAACTACATGTTGAAACGAATCCAACAAGACCCCACATGACTATTTTTTTCTTGTGTATAAATCACAAACGATAGTCAGTAAACTTATCAATAGTGTAACGACCCGACTCGCATAAATCGGCGCGGAAGAAACCGACGAGTCAAGTAGTTATAAAACTAAACTCAACACTTAGAAATAAACTAAAAACCTCAAATTATTATTACTAAGCCATAAATGTACAATAACCCACAATCTTGTACAAACTAAGTCCAAAAATCAAATGAACTAAAATAAAAGTAAAGTACAACTCTAACCACATGCTAGAGTCTTATACAACAAATGTATATCCAAATCCTGAATCAACGTCTAACAAGTCTAATGTTAAGAAACAAATGAAATAAACAATAGAAAATAAACACGCACAGCGCCGCTCGCCCAACCCAAAAGCTAAGCAAGAGCATCATCGTCAGATGTACCTGAAAAACACAACATATCCACCATCAGTGGCGAGTAACATAACTGACTCACCCTAACGGGAATACACAAGTACATAGCAATAATCAAATAACATCACACATACAATCCTCGAAGACACGAGACATCCTCAAACTCGTAATCCCAAAAATCAACTCATCACCCGACATCATCATCATACGACATCTCACAACTCAATTCTAACTCGGGGCAGTCATTCTAGTTCTAGACCGGACTATGCTCGTACGGAAGCATCTTACGCAACCGAACTTCTACTATGTCAGGACCGGGCATAAGCCATACACCCAAATCCCACGAACCCAATACTTGGAAATTCGTGTTCCTAATCCCCAATTATTCTGAGCGTACTAGGAATAACATAGTGAGACTCCAAAACTATTCCGATACCGCGGACGGAAATAGTGGCAACGTCTTAACCCAGAGACTTAGCATAAGACATACACAAAGTCAAGGGCGTCCAGAAAGAAATCAAGCTAAAGGTCTCATCATATCATCGAAGTTAGTTAAAAACAAGAATAAGCCATACTCTTGAAATTAATAACCCAAAATATCGAAGTTAACCCAAGAACTGCCTAAAGCCATGATCTTGAGACTAACCAAACATCATATCATCAATCTTTAACTAAATCTTTAATCAATATATCCCAAATCTTTAACTTCCAAGACTCTTTCAACATCTTTCTTTAACTTTCAAGACTCTTAAAGAACTCATCAATCCTCAACAAGAACTCTAAAGAACTCAATCAAGAACCTTAAAGAACTCACCTATTACTCAAAGAACTCATAAAGAAACTATTCAAGATTCAAGAACTTCAATCAAGAACTTAATCAAGATTCAAGAACTTCGATCAAGAACTCATACAACAACAAACCACACGCATGAAATCATCATCAATCACACGAAAATCTCAACATTCCTTTATCAATATTCAACAAACTTAAACCCAAGCACCATGATTTCAAAATATCATGAAAACAATCTTAAAATATGGAAAACCACCATTAAAACATCATCACAATATTTCAAAATCAGATTTAAAGAATAACTTCAAAACCATGAACAATCATCATCAATTCAATCAAACATGCATTTAATTAAGGCTATAAACATAGTACTACCAATTAAGTTGAGTTAGCATGTTACCTTATTGAAGATCAACACACAAATTCAACACACAATTGCAGTCCAAGACTCGACCCACACGGCACACACACACGAGCACACGGTTCGAACACGGCCTGCACACACGGTTCACTTGCTCGAACACGAACAACACACAAATGCACCCCACACACGGCCACCGCACGGCCTTTGCACCACGGCACCACAGCACGGTTCTGCAACACGAACCACCACACACGGCCACTCGAACAACCCACGAACAACCCGGAAACAACCCCCAACAAAAGATCTTGATTGAAATAATGTGTTTAGGATTGTGTTTAGGATGCTTAAAGATCAATGATGTTTGAATCTTTAAGTTTTGGGCAAGGTAAGAAGATGAACAATGGAGGTTCAATCCCTCTAAAATGGCGTGAGAATGGCTAGAAGAGAGAGTGTTAAGTGCTTTGGCAAGTTGATGGCAAAGTAGAATGGCAAAATGAGTAAGGGGCCTTACTAACTCTCATATAAATAGAGCTAGCATGGTGTGAACACAAAGCAAGTGGCAAGCCACCCTTGCACATGGGAGAACCGGCCTCTTGAGGGAAAATGGGCCAAGTTTGGGCTTTAAATGGGCTCTCGGGATCCATTGGGCCAACTATAGAAATTTACATGAAAATCATGCAATAAATCGATTTTGCCCAAAATTAATATTAAATAATTAATTAGAAAATTACATAATAAAATTCTAATTAATTAAATAATAATTAAAATAAATAATAAAAACTGAGAAATAACACATTTCGATTAAATCGAAATTATTCACATAAAAATTAAAATAAATAGTTCAAAATAAATTTGAACTAGCAAATAAACACATAAATACACAAATAAATACCGGCAAAAATACCGATAAAAAATCTGGGTCATTACAACCTCCCCTCCTTAAAGAAATTTCGTCCCGAAATTTCAAGGCGCAGGAGATTGCTCCCCATCGAACAGCTCGGGGTACTTCTGCCGCATGGACGCTTCCGTCTCCCAAGTCGCTTCTTCATGGTGTTGATTTCTCCACAACACCTTGACAAGCGGTACCTGCTTACGACGCAGGGTCCTCTCCTCCCGATCCAAGATCTGGACGGGTCGCTCCTCATAAGTCAGATTCGGCTCGATTACGACCGGATCCACTGAAATTACATGAGTAGGATCATGTACATATTTCCTTAGCTGGGAAACATGAAACACGTCATGGACATTAGCCAAACTAGGTGGTAATGCCAATCGATAAGCCACCTCCCCAACTCGTTCTAGTATCTCGTAAGGTCCCACATATTTCGGTCGAAGTTTACCCTTTTGACCAAAGCGTACAACTCCTTTGAAAGGTGAAACCTTAAGCAAGACTTTGTCACCTACTTCGAATGCCAGTGGTCTACGTCGATTATCGGCGTAGGATTTCTGACGACTCTGAGCGGCCTGCATCTTAGACCGAATGACTCGAACCTTCTCGATAGTATCGCGTACCATCTCAGGTCCTAAAGCCACAGAATCACTAATATCATTCCAGCAAATCGGACTCCTACATTTCCTGCCATACAGGGCCTCGTACGGAGCCATCTCAATGCTAGAGTGATAGCTGTTATTATAGGAGAACTCTATCAAGCAGAGCATACGTACCCAAGACTGGTGATACTCCAGAGTGCATGCTCGGAGCATATCCTCTAAAGTCTGGATGGTCCTCTCAGTCTGACCATCAGTCGCCGCGTGAAACGCGGTGCTCAACTTCAATTTCGTTCCAAAGGCTTCCTGAACTGATTTCCAGAAACGAGATAGAAACCTCGGATCTCGATCAGAAACAATCTCCCTCGGAACTCCGTGAAGTCGGATTATGTCCTGAGTATACGCCTCAGCTAGACGCTCCATCGACCAGGTCATTTTCATCGGAATGAATCTAGCGACCTTAGTCAACCTATCCGCAATGACCCAAATAGCATTCAAGCCATTGCACGTGGGTAAGCTCACTACAAAGTCCATAGAAACAGACTCAAACTTCCAGGTCGGAATCGGTAGTGGCTGCAACAGACCTCCTGGTCTCTGATGCTCAATCTTGACCTTCTGACAGGTCAAACACCGAGCAACAAACTCTGCTACATCCCTCTTCATCTTAGGCCACCAGAACTGGCCCTTGAGATCCTGGTAAAGCTTATTACCACCGGGATGAACAGAATAAGGCGAGTTATGTGCCTCGGACATGATCCTGTTCCTAAGATCAGAACAGTCCGGTACACACCATCTCCCTCGAAAGTGCATACTACCATCAGAAGAGATCGTGAAACCAACGGCTTTACCTTGCCGTATAGCCTCTCGAATCCTAGCAAGCTGTGGGTCGTTCTGCTGACCCTCACGCATTTCCCGAATCAAATCAGGTTCGGCACTCATCGATGTCAGACGAAGTCTGACGGAACCACGGCTTCTACTGAAGCTCAAGCGATGTTTGCGGCTTAGCGCATCTGCAACCAAATTCGCCTTGCCCTCGCAATAGTTGAGCGTCAGGTCGTAGTCCTTAATCAACTCAAGCCACCGCCTCTGCCTCATATTGAGGTCTTTCTGAGTGAAGATGTACTTGAGACTCTTATGATCCGTGAATACTCTACACGAACCACCATAGAGATAGTGCCTCCAGATTTTCAACGCGAACACTACAGCTGCTAACTCCAAGTCATGCGTAGGATAGTTACGCTCGTGCACCTTCAGCTGTCTCGATGCGTAAGCGATGACCTTCCCACCCTGCATGAGCACGCAACCTAAGCCACTCTTCGAAGCATCACTATAGACCTCGAAGCCCTCTTCATCGTTCGGAAGAGTAAGAATCGGAGCAGAGACTAATCTCTGTTTCAACTCCTGAAAAGCTTGCTCGCAAGCCTTTGTCCAAACGAATCGGACCTCCTTCTGTAGGAGACTAGACATCGGCCTAGCTATCTTGGAGAAGTCCTGGACGAATCGTCGATAGTATCCGGCTAAGCCAAGAAAACTACGAACTTCCGCCACATTTCTCGGGCTACTCCAATCCACTACAGCCTTAATCTTGGCTGGGTCTACCTTAATGCCTTCTTTGCTGATCACGTGACCTAGGAAGGCTACTTCGCGAAGCCAGAACTCACACTTGGAGAGTTTCGCGAACCACTTATGACTCCTCAATATCTCAAGTACCATTCGGAGATGTTCCGTATGCTCGGACTCATCTCTAGAATATACCAAGATATCGTCAATAAATACTACGACACACTTGTCGAGTAAGTGGTGAAATGTCCGGTTCATCTGGTCCATAAACACGGCTGGCGCGTTAGTAAGACCAAAGGGCATCACTTCGAACTCGTAATGGCCGTATCTAGTACGAAAAGCAGTTTTCGGAATGTCTTCCTTCTTAACTGGGATCTGATGATACCCAGATCGAAGATCTATCTTCGAAAACACTCCTGCTCCTCGCAGTTGATCGAACAGGTCCTCAATCCTAGGCAACGGGTATTTATTCTTGATAGTTACCCGATTTAACTCTCGGTAGTCTATGCACAGACGCATACTACCATCTTTCTTCTTCACGAAGAGCACAGGTGCTCCCCACGGAGAAACACTAGGCCTAATGAAGCCTTTATCGATCAAATCCTGGAGTTGCGTCTTCAACTCCAATAACTCAGATGGTGCCATCCGGTACGGTGCCTTTGAGATTGGCGCTGTGCCGGGAACTAAGTCGATATGAAACTCGACGTCGCGCTCAGGTGGAACGCCTGGTAGCTCATCAGGAAATACGTCTCTGAAATCCCTCGCTACAGGTATATCGTCCAACGGAGACTCATCAGTCAAGTCTCGTACCTGACAAAGAAACACCATATCGCCCTTCCGGCGATGCTTCCTCATCTTCAAGGCTGAGATTACCTTTACTCCTTTCTTAAGGACGAACCCAGAGTAGGTAACTCGGTTGCCCTGAGATCCTCGGAATGTCACTGACTGATTTCGGCAACGAATGATTGCTCGATACCTCGATAGCCAGTCCATACCAAGTATAACGTCAAACTCCATCAACGGAAACTCCTTCAGATCGGCCGTCGCTTGCTCCCCTGCTATTACGATAGGCACTCCTCGGAACTCCCGCTGACAAGTAAAATCCTCTCCTGAAGGGAGAGTAATAACTGAACGAACAGGTAGACTGCCACGAAGATCTGACCTCGAGGCAAAACTACTAGCCACAAAAGACACAGTAGCACCAGAATCAAAAAGAACTAATGCTAACACACCAGAGACAAGAAATCTACCTGATACAACATCGGGCTGAACCTCGGCCTCCGCCTCGGTCATACAGTAGACTCGGTTCTTCACCGGAGTCTTTGTCGGTGCTGGAAGCTGCTTAACCTCTGAATCTGGCCTCCTCTCGGGACAAACTGTCGACTTGTGGCCTACCTTACCACACGTAAAGCAAGTGATCGGAGAACCGTCGCACGTCTTCCCCGGATGGAAGTCTCTACCACAGCCTCGACAACTCGAACCACCATTACCCTTATGCGAACTCGTGGTCGGAGGGGTACGGCTAGGTGCGCTGAAACGGGGCTTCTTAAACGAAGCCGTAGTCACCGGAACCGGAGCTCTCTTCTTGCTCGAATCTTTCTCAGAAATCGATGACTGTATCTCGAGTGCCACATCATAGGCCTGCTGGAACGTCGTCGCTCCACTACTGATCACGTGAACTCGGATCCTCGGATCTAGCTTCTTGATGTAGCGCTTGACTCGATCCTTCTCCGACGGAACCACAGACGTAGCGAACCTCGATAACTCCGTGAATCGATCAGTGTACGCCTGGACAGTCATCTTACCCTGTGTCAGAGTAAGGAACTCCTCCTGTTTCTGCCACCGCAACTCGTCGGGGTAGAAACGCTCCTGGACCTTATCGATAAAGTCGGTCCAAGTCATAGCATGCAGCGGCTGGTACGCGTCCTTAGCTAGTGCCCACCAGTTATCGGCCTCCCCACGTAAGTAATATGCGGCGATCTGCACCCTCTCATGATCGGGACAACACGTCGCATCAAAGAGTTTCCCCATCTCGCGGGTCCAGCTCTCTAAGGTAGTAGGGTCGGCAACCCCATCATATGTCGGAGGTCGGTGACGCGCGATTCGGTCGAACGTCGACTGCGTACTCGGCGTATGACGATTATGGTGTGCCAACGTAAGGATTGCCTCCTCAAGGGCCCGCAACCTCTGTCGTCCAGTATGCAACCGGCGAGGTGTAGACATGCTGCAACGCATCACAACAACAGACATAACAAGAGTAGTAAGTCAGTACAAAACCTCACCAAATACATACAAAGAAAATACAAGAAAAGGAGAAATAGAAAGAATCCTATCCCGGTCTTTCTACCCAACTCTCCTCCCTTCACATAGTCCTAGAAAAAGGTTTTAATCACTCGGGAAAATAAAGCTCTCATCTCCCGGGTTTAACTCGAATTCCTAGAACTTCACTTAAACCTATTCGGCTCTGATACCAACTGTAACGACCCGACTCGCATAAATCGGCGCGGAAGAAACCGACGAGTCAAGTAGTTATAAAACTAAACTCAACACTTAGAAATAAACTAAAAACCTCAAATTATTATTACTAAGCCATAAATGTACAATAACCCACAATCTTGTACAAACTAAGTCCAAAAATCAAATGAACTAAAATAAAAGTAAAGTACAACTCTAACCACATGCTAGAGTCTTATACAACAAATGTATATCCAAATCCTGAATCAACGTCTAACAAGTCTAATGTTAAGAAACAAATGAAATAAACAATAGAAAATAAACACGCACAGCGCCGCTCGCCCAACCCAAAAGCTAAGCAAGAGCATCATCGTCAGATGTACCTGAAAAACACAACATATCCACCATCAGTGGCGAGTAACATAACTGACTCACCCTAACGGGAATACACAAGTACATAGCAATAATCAAATAACATCACACATACAATCCTCGAAGACACGAGACATCCTCAAACTCGTAATCCCAAAAATCAACTCATCACCCGACATCATCATCATACGACATCTCACAACTCAATTCTAACTCGGGGCAGTCATTCTAGTTCTAGACCGGACTATGCTCGTACGGAAGCATCTTACGCAACCGAACTTCTACTATGTCAGGACCGGGCATAAGCCATACACCCAAATCCCACGAACCCAATACTTGGAAATTCGTGTTCCTAATCCCCAATTATTCTGAGCGTACTAGGAATAACATAGTGAGACTCCAAAACTATTCCGATACCGCGGACGGAAATAGTGGCAACGTCTTAACCCAGAGACTTAGCATAAGACATACACAAAGTCAAGGGCGTCCAGAAAGAAATCAAGCTAAAGGTCTCATCATATCATCGAAGTTAGTTAAAAACAAGAATAAGCCATACTCTTGAAATTAATAACCCAAAATATCGAAGTTAACCCAAGAACTGCCTAAAGCCATGATCTTGAGACTAACCAAACATCATATCATCAATCTTTAACTAAATCTTTAATCAATATATCCCAAATCTTTAACTTCCAAGACTCTTTCAACATCTTTCTTTAACTTTCAAGACTCTTAAAGAACTCATCAATCCTCAACAAGAACTCTAAAGAACTCAATCAAGAACCTTAAAGAACTCACCTATTACTCAAAGAACTCATAAAGAAACTATTCAAGATTCAAGAACTTCAATCAAGAACTTAATCAAGATTCAAGAACTTCGATCAAGAACTCATACAACAACAAACCACACGCATGAAATCATCATCAATCACACGAAAATCTCAACATTCCTTTATCAATATTCAACAAACTTAAACCCAAGCACCATGATTTCAAAATATCATGAAAACAATCTTAAAATATGGAAAACCACCATTAAAACATCATCACAATATTTCAAAATCAGATTTAAAGAATAACTTCAAAACCATGAACAATCATCATCAATTCAATCAAACATGCATTTAATTAAGGCTATAAACATAGTACTACCAATTAAGTTGAGTTAGCATGTTACCTTATTGAAGATCAACACACAAATTCAACACACAATTGCAGTCCAAGACTCGACCCACACGGCACACACACACGAGCACACGGTTCGAACACGGCCTGCACACACGGTTCACTTGCTCGAACACGAACAACACACAAATGCACCCCACACACGGCCACCGCACGGCCTTTGCACCACGGCACCACAGCACGGTTCTGCAACACGAACCACCACACACGGCCACTCGAACAACCCACGAACAACCCGGAAACAACCCCCAACAAAAGATCTTGATTGAAATAATGTGTTTAGGATTGTGTTTAGGATGCTTAAAGATCAATGATGTTTGAATCTTTAAGTTTTGGGCAAGGTAAGAAGATGAACAATGGAGGTTCAATCCCTCTAAAATGGCGTGAGAATGGCTAGAAGAGAGAGTGTTAAGTGCTTTGGCAAGTTGATGGCAAAGTAGAATGGCAAAATGAGTAAGGGGCCTTACTAACTCTCATATAAATAGAGCTAGCATGGTGTGAACACAAAGCAAGTGGCAAGCCACCCTTGCACATGGGAGAACCGGCCTCTTGAGGGAAAATGGGCCAAGTTTGGGCTTTAAATGGGCTCTCGGGATCCATTGGGCCAACTATAGAAATTTACATGAAAATCATGCAATAAATCGATTTTGCCCAAAATTAATATTAAATAATTAATTAGAAAATTACATAATAAAATTCTAATTAATTAAATAATAATTAAAATAAATAATAAAAACTGAGAAATAACACATTTCGATTAAATCGAAATTATTCACATAAAAATTAAAATAAATAGTTCAAAATAAATTTGAACTAGCAAATAAACACATAAATACACAAATAAATACCGGCAAAAATACCGATAAAAAATCTGGGTCATTACAAATAGTGCCAAATTCAAACTGAGTAAACTAAAAAAAACGGAGGTAGTATAAGTTTATAGGACAAGGACAAAGAGGATTAATAGTTCTATATAATATAAGCATTTAAGTTAATGCTTAATAATTATAATAATTATTTAATTTTTTTCTTAAAAATAGAATAAGAGAATGAAGAATCGATCTTATTGATATTTTGCAACTTTTATTGGAAAATTTCAAATCCGCCACCATCTAAAATGAGACTAAAAGTAGACGAAATGAGACAGAACCGAAGATAATTGTTTTAAACAAATTATCTGAAATAATTGAATTGAAACAGAAAATAACGGTTAAAATTCTGCATATAAAAACGGAACTAAAACTAGTCGAACTAAAACTGAAACAAAATTATATTTATATGTTCAAAATTTGTATCCGGAACTGAAATTAATTGTTACAAATTTATAATCTGAAATGTCCTGAACTGAAACTAACCAAACCGAAAAAACTGAAACCAAAACTGAACTAAACTGTCCACATTTTGAACTGAACTGAATTGCACCTGTTCGACTAATAAACTGTTTGGTTAAACAGAACAATTAACTGAAACTGAACTGAACTGAAATACGTATGTACAAAACTGAACTGAACTGAAATCAAAATTAACTGAACTGAACTGAACTGAAAAATAAATTAACTGAAATTAACTGAACTGAAATGACCCAAACTGATTGGTTAAAACCAAAACTGAACTGTTGACCTGAATTGACAGTGCTAGTTGTGCCCATATTTTTTCGCCTTTCGATGTTAATAGATCAGTTTAAAGGGCTTGCATTTCATGGGTAGGTAATTTCCCTTCTAAAATTTTAGGGCTTTTAGTTGATTTATAAGGCAATGCATCATTTATTTTAGTGAAATACATCAATTATAAATAGTGAAAATCAGCTAAAAACCTTAGAATTTTAGAGGGGAAATGACATTTCCATGAAATGCAACTCCTTTTAACGGATCTATTAACGTTGAGTTAACGGAGTGGACAATGTTAATTAAAAAACCTAAGGGCTTGTTTACTTCAGATTATATTAAGTTCAGTTTAGTTAATCTCTATTAAGTTCAGTTCAGTGCGAGTTCAGTTCATTTCTATTCAGCTAATGTAAATGAGCCCTAAGTTGAGGGGCATAACTTAGAATTTTAAAAAAACATGAGCACAACTTAGAAAGCCGAAAAACTCAAGGGCAAATATTAGAATAACCATTTTTTTTTCTAAGCGCTTTTCATTTTTTTTTATCAAAAGGCAAGAGATTATATATTAATGATAAAAAGCCAAAGCACACTCACATATTTTAACTTCAACTTCACTAATTGTTTCGCTTCCGACCGATTGCAGAATCACCAGGTGATTTTTGTTCGATTTTAATATGTCATGTCCAACTGCAACCACCTCCTGTATAGATCTGAGGAAGAAAATATATATTTGAAGCCCTAAATCTTTGCTGATGATAACCATAACTCTCCAACCCAATGATTGGATGTAAATCATTTGAGGAAAAATAACCCACATATCATGGGAAATAACAACCAATAACAAAAGGAGAATTACAAATGGGAAATAACAACTTACACAATATGGGAAATAAGAACCCACACAAGATGGGAGAAATCAATCCACCAAAAAAGTAGACCAATAACCATCATTAGAGATAGAGAGTAATTATTAAAGGAAAAAAATAAAAGAAAACTAAAGAAAATAAGAAATTAGAATTAAATTGGGGTTTTCCACCGATTAAATCAATAGAAGCCCCTCAAAATCATCAATGGAGTAAGAGAATTGAGAGAGAAAAGAGGAGACAAAAAACTAGGGCCGACTAAAATGCTTTTCGCTTTTTAAAATTGTGCAGATGTTTTTTGAAACTTTTAAGCTATACCCTCAACTTACATTTTTTATTTAACAGTGTCCATTCAATTATCCTATCATTAATGATTTGTTAAAGAGTTGCATTTTGTATGAGGTAAATTTTCGCTCTAAAGGGGAAATTAACCTCCCACGAAATGCAACTTCGTTTAACGGATTCATTAACGTTGAGTTAACTGGTAGGACATTGTTAATTAAAAAATCTAAGTTGGGGGCATAACATAGAAGTTTGAAAAAAACATGGGCACAACTTAAAAAGGCGAAAAACTCAAGGGCATACCTTAAAAAACCCTTTTTCACATTTTATACACATGTCCTCCTTCGGGTTTTGGTCCTATCTAGTTTTTGGCCACTCGATCCTACGAAACGAACCTAACAATCCAAATTTAGGTGAAGGTAAATCATTTCAAAAGCTTGCTAATTAGATGCTCGTCTAATATCCAGCCATTGGCTTGTACTGACATAAGATTAAATTTTTTTTTTTTTTTCAAAACAAATCACTTTGACCCAGTTCTCAATTTTTAATTAATGCAGTTCCAAAATTTGACTTAATAAAATCCTATATCATCTAACTAAATTACAATTAACTTCAAAAAACTTAATTTCTCATAAAATCCTCTATATTTAGACTTAATAATATAATTATTTAGAAATGACATTATGGTAAATTCGAATCGGATTGTGGTAAAATCCTCTATATTTAGACTTTAGAAATATTATTCAAACCGGGTCATATTTCGTATTGAGGTTTAAGAACAAATCAAAATTATGGAAAATTCGGATCAGATACCGAATCGCTTCGAATCTGCTGATTTTGGATCAGCTCGAGGATAATAGTGATAACATTTTTTTATTTATTATAATCTTTCTTTTGGTTCAACAATTATAGGTAAATAATATTTTCGTATATGTAATTGATAAAATTGATATTCTTTTGAATTTTCAAATAGTTTATGGTTCCTAATTACATGGCCCAAATTTATTTTTAAGTAAATTATTCTTAAATTGATTTGTTTTGGATTGGATGGGTTTGCATTAAGTTTGGATTGAACACGTACGTCCCGATCAAACATATTTGGATTTGGATGAATTTCAGGCAAGAAGATGTTCGAATTAGATTGGATTATTTTGAATTTCAGATGATGTTTCAGATTGTTCTTTCGGAGCGAACTCATATATTTTGGATCGGGTTTGAGTCTCGGAACAAGTTTGCCAGGTCAATGCTATGTACATTAGTTCAATTTAGATGAATATTAGTATGATTGGAATTAATATATCAAATCGTTGCAATTAATATGTTACAAATGACGTACATACTAACTAGTAACTACAGTGTATTGGATATTGAGTAAAAAATTTTTTAGTGTTGAAAGAATAATAAAAATAATTAAATTTTAAAATTAATCACATTGCCATTTTTTAAAATTATAATTTGTTCTACATCACCACCGCCGCTTATATAATAGAGATTAATAATTATGAGCAATTAAACTCACCCCCTTGGAGTAATTAATCAATATCCATGATGGAAAAAAATAAAAAATAAAAACAGAAAGACACAATCAAGAACGAAAGAAGAAAACAAAGAGCAAAAACAAAAATCAGATCTATAGCAAGTTTGCTTTACACTAGTTGTCAACAGCACCAAACTGCAAAAATCAAATTGACATAATGCATGGGAATCCAATTTCTGAATCCCCAAATTTCATTCTGAACTGAAATGCATTCAGGAAGTGGAGCATCATCATCGTCATCATTTCCATTTTCATTTAGTCCACTTCCATTTCTACACAGTATTAATGGCGAATTAAGCAATAATTCTGTTGAGGTTTTTGATAGTTCTAGGGTTTTGTTCTTGGCTTCTTTGTGGTTGTTTCAAGGTGGTGGAGTAGGAGGTACTGGTGGTGGTGGTGTTTCAATGGATTTATCTAAAGTTGGTGAGAAAATTCTTAATTCTGTTCGTTCTGCTCGTTCTCTTGGTCTTCTTCCTTCTACTTCTGATCGTCCTGAGGTTTGAATTCTCTCTTTAATTTGAATTATTCTTTTTTGAATAATGTGGTTTGGTAGTTTGATCAGAATTCCAGGGTATCAACTTTTTGTTTAATAAAAGATTTAAAATGTTATATTGGAATTTGTTTTAGGTGTAATGTTCGTAATTTTCTGGGCTTATTTGTTAATATATATTGGAAAAAGTTCTGGTTTTGAGTATCTTATACGCTTTATTTCCAGCTGATCAAAGTTTTCAATTAGAGTTTGATGAATGTTTAATGTTAAAAAGTTTCTGGGTTTGTTAGTTATACGAAGTATCATATATTTGTATGGGATACCTGTTGTTGGCTAATTAAACGCCTGAATTTGAGCTGGTTGTATTATGTAATTTCCCCCCTTTTTTGGGTTCATTAGTTAATGTTAACATTATGGATTCCAATTGCTAGCAAGTTGAAGTCACGAATTTAAGTTGGTTATAATTTCATTATTTTTTTTGTGTTTGTTAATATTATATGGGTTGCCATTTGTTAGCTAATTCAAATAGAGGAATTGAGTTTGTTGTAGGGGCAGGTGTTTAATCTCAGCCATTGGTAGTTTGTTTGCTAACAATTCAGTGCTTGTAAATAAACCTTGTAGACTCGGGTGTCGGCAATGTCAACGGATTTCAATTATTAATTATCTCTTACTTTTGGCGGGTTTGGTAGTTATTAGTTCTCCTACCTTTAGTGGTATTTGGCAGTTCTGTTTCTTGGAAAATTGTTTCAGAAAGTGGATACTAGATTGGCCAAGTTCCTGTATCAAATAAAAACTAATGTGTGTGCAGCCCACAGCTTAATTAGAGGAGCTCAAATCTTCTTTAACTGCAGGTGTGAAGTTCCACAAGGCATAGTCGTCTATTGTGTATGTTTGTGCTTTTTAGTGATAACAGGAGTAGAACTCCTGTGTACTGTTTTGTATTGATTTCATTTTTTGACTATTGCAGATCTTTGTAACGTCCTGTTGCCATTACTGTTTTTATCTTTTTTAATTTGTATTTTTAAAACAAATAAAATCCAAGAATGGGTCTTAATGAGCATATTATTGCATGAATTTGTTAATAGTTTTTCTATTGGTTTATAACTTTTTTTGAAGGTTCCTGCTAGGGCAGCAGCAGCAGCAGCTGTTGCTCGAGCTCTTGCAACTCTACCTCCTGATCAGAAGTTAAGTCTCCCATCAAGTTCTGATGAACTGTGTTCCATATATGGAAGTCGGACCCATGATCCGATTGTTGAGGAACTAGAAGAAGAATTCTATGAAGAGGTTTGTTCTTGCTGCTTTGTTTCTTAGTTCTGAATTCTATAGTTATCTCATGTCTCTTGCTATATACTCCATGCAGTATCGAATTTGTTATTTTGGTATCTGATAAAGAACCGCTGTGTTGATTTATTTTTCTTTTTATGTTGCCTTTTTTGTTGTAGTAGAATATGATTGCGACATTTCCTTGATCCACCAGAGATTGGTATTTAGGACTGGCCTGTTTTGGGGAATACTCAATTAAGATGATGAATCTAGTGTGTTTGCTCATATTTTTCTAAGTTAAACATAAAGGTAGATTGTAGAGAATAATAAAAAAAAAAGAAGAGGAGAGCATAGGAGGGGGACCTATCACGTTTGTGCATAAGCTTTGGTAAAGATTATTTTTCAGGGTCAATGGTGATGCCTACTTAGTTACAACTCTGGATGGATAGACAGCTAATTTGAAAGCTTCAATCCTAAATTGATTTAAGGTTTTTCTATATTTAATGTACACGTAAAATTTTATACAACATGGTGTTTAGAATTTCCAAACTAGAATTAATGTGAAACTTAGATTATTGAAGCAAAAATTTGCTTGGGAAATTCTTAATTCAATTTATCAATTTAGTAGAGCATATTAATGGGGCGTTATATTTGGTAGCCTAAATATTGAACCATTCTATCCTTAAAACTTGTTATATCAAAAACACTGGAATGATAACATCTCAAGTCCCTTAAACACTGTTCTCATGGATTTTCTTATATTAGCTGAAATTACCACAAGAAAACTAGCCCTAATCAACATCGAAAACAAGCTAGAAATACAGTTATCTTAAGCTACTAGGAACTATATATGTTACCCATCCTCGGCTAGAAGTGTTACACATTTAGGGCATGTCCAAGTGCTGGACATGGCAATTTGATGAAAATTTGGCATAATTTCGATTAAGTGTCATGCCAATGTCTAAGTTTCTCGTGTCGGACACGAGTACTTGAGGTGGAATGCAAAGTTGGGAATGTGTGCTTAGGTTTGTGTCAAGCACAAAAACGTATAATTCATCCAAAACGCGTAACCTTCAGCCTTTGCCATCTCAAATTATCTCAAGCAAAAGTAAACCCGGCTAGCAAAACGTTACAACATCCAAAACATTCAGAGCCACTACTCCATACAACTGCTATGCCACAAGGGCTCTGGAACCTCATTGCAGCTGCTGCTCGTCATTGAATGTTCATGGGATGGTGTCAGCATCTGCACAACACCATGCGATGCCATGCACATGTACTAAACTGCATGGGATGCTTATAGCCTATCACTCTCACATCCCAATCTTTGGAATTTTCTTTTGAAAATGGATCAGTTGTTTTGGGATATGTTTGAGAGGAACTAATGACTATAAGATGATTATCAGTTTGAGGACTCAGGACTGTCAGAATCATGCACTTGCTGTTTTTAGCCTTCATGTAGTCTTAGTTTTGTTTTGAACTCTTGTATATGTAGCCTACATGTGTTGGTTAGACAAGTTATGTGCTTTGTATTCGAAGAGGAGCATAAAACCTCTACTTTTTTTCCAAGAAATCCTTTTAAAGGGGGATATACTAACCTTATTAAAAGAAATCAATTTGTTAGGCAATTTTTTTTTAAATTTTAAATAGCTAACAATTTAAAAAAAATTGGATTAGAAGATTTTGGTGAATGGTAGAATGGTAGAATGGGTCTACTACGTACCTGGGTGCACGTAGAGGTATGTGCCCAAATGTGTTTTATTGCTCATTTAATATAATTTGCTCATTTTAAATTTTAGATTGAGCAAAAAAAAAAAAAACTATAAAATGAGCAAAATTACCCTTTGTTGCTCCTTACACCAGGGCGTATATAAGTATTTCTGGTGGTGTTATGGAATGAGTCAATTGCGATCATTGTTATTTGGTAATGACACCTTTTCAAAGAGCCTTGTCTAAATCTTTTGTTTTAAATATGCGCGATGCCATTTTCTATGAAGCATGGGAACTTTTCCCTGATATAGGACAATAGGAGAACCAGAACCACCCCAAAAGCAAGCCTAAGAGGGGGAGAGCCCATTGTCCTATATAAATCCCACATCCACCCCCAATAATATCAATGTGGGACTCAAGCCCCAAACCTTGCAATGGGATCAGTCCTATTCCTTTAGCATTCCCAAGGTGACATTTCCCTATTTCAAAAACAAGAAACTTTGAAAATTCAAGGAAATTTAATCCAAAACGTTTTATTTTTTGAAGCAATGAAAATGTTTCCAATGAATAATGGGATTCGTGCGCTATATAGAGGCCCTAAATCTGATATTATGACCATTTTATTGTGAAATGAAGTAGATGAATAAATTTTTGATTTTTTTTCTATATAATTAGAACAAAATAAATTCCAAAACTCTTTCATGATGTAAAAAAGCTATCAACGTCCTTCATTTCTTTAAATTTTAATAAAAATATACATTTTTATTATGTGTAAAATCTTATCCCTTTTTCTGGTTTTAAATTATCAAGGCTTCCTCTCTTTTTTTTTCCACTTTGGAAAGCCTTGTCATAGTTGTGTTACAAAGGCCATTATTACTACAATGAGCATCTTGCCCTCCCATTCATTCTTATGTGAACAAGTATTCTCAAGTAATTGAGACCTTTATATTAATAGTTTTTTTTTTTTTTTTTTTTTTTTTTCCATGCTCATGTGCCATGTTAATATTTAAGCTCTTGAATATTTGTCTCATCAATCACTTACTGTGGGAAATGTCCTGTTCAATTGCCACTGTCCTAGTAAGACAATACTCATTCATCACAACTTGACAGTATGTCATGGAATATTATTTTCGAAGTTAATGATTCAGAAGTATAATATTCTCATTATTGATGGTTCTTTTGCAGCTACCCTGTAAACATCAGAAGGATAATTTACTATTGAAGTTTCATATCTTCACTCTAGTGTGCTATATTATCTGCCTATTAGATAATTACTTGACATCACATATAGATTGCTTCTCAACTCTTTTTTTTTTTTTTCTAGTGTAGGCTTTTGATTGCATGACATGCCATATGCTTGAAAATTGCAACAGTTTAATATCGTCATTATAATCTTTTGTGCAGGACTTTGATCCTGTTATGCATATTCTAGAGCATATTCCATCAGAAGAAGACGAATTGGAATATTATGAAAGCAAGGTGCGATTTTGTCGGCTTTTTGATATCTTTTTTTTTATTATGAAAATCGTTAAAATTTTAATTGCAGCTTCTGGCAAACTAGAGTAACGAGGTTTGCTAAACTGTGGTCTTTTGAATCTGAACTTGCCTATTGACAGCATCAGAGGTTCTAAGGTTGCTAATATCTTTAAAGTTTAAACTGAGATCTGAAACAAAGAAGAATTTTGCAGTTATTTTGCAGTCAGTGATCTATATGTTCTGTTCTAAGATTTTTTTGTGCTTTTGGATTTTTAGTTTGTTCTATAAAATTATTGCTCTCCTTCCTAATCAGAGGTCTGAGATGAATAGGACATGTGGTTAAACTGACCCCTTCTCCACCCTGATCAGACTGCTAGAATAAACATGTAAATGATTAGGTATTATGAAGAAGTAAACTAACTTTTCATGGTTAAGATGAAAGGGAAATGTTATGATGATTGGGCACATACCAATGGTTGTAGAAAGGAGATTAACTAGTAAAAAACACTATTGGGGACATATAGATATAGAGTCAATGCATATGAGAGGACTGGAATGGATGGTGTGCCTCATATGAGAATCTAGATTAAAACCAATGAATCTAGTTTAAGACCGATAAGAAGTAATTTTTTACATGGGTTCATAAAATTATGATTGCCGCAACAATTTATAAAGGAACATGTCCTTGTGCTTTGTAACTTCTAAATTAGTTTGCCTGATTGCCTTCCTGATTTTTTTTTGTCAACTTACATTTTTCTTTGCTATCCCTTGATATGATCTTTCCAGGTCCCCTCATGAAAATGTCAACATGTCTTTTTTTGACAAGTGTGCACCGTTTGGCCTTTGTTTTATGAATGCTATTTTGACACCCTTTAATAATGGTATCGACCATCTTTTAGCATTGGCAATGGCTACATTATTGATATAATCTGTATCAGTGTGGTTGCACTGCCTTGAAGCATCTGTCATTTTCTCCACCATAAACTTGTAAACGTGAAATTAATTTTTAACATCTTTTACTTGGAAGAGCGAAGTACTGATACCTTCGTAGCCATTTAGTATTTTTTCTTGACTTATTTGTTGATGTGGGAGATGCTCTTCCATTTGTCTATAATTAGTATTTGTTGAATTTGGTTATGCTATGCTTGATTTTTTTAACTTAAGTATTCTGCTTTGTTTCAGGCAACTGTTAGATTAGCTCAGCTGGAGAAAATATCTGCACATCTATCCCGCCATGTTATGGAGCATCATGAAGAAATGGGTATGGTGTTTCTTTATTTTCTTAAAATACTTTTTGGGACCTTTTCTCTTAGCATATGAACCGACTGCACATTGATAAATAAGTCATTTTGTAACTATGGCATATGATTTCGGTTGGAATATTATTAACTAAAATGGATATATATATTTTTTTTGTCAGTTAGGGGTATGCAATTGGTAAGAGAATTAGAGAGGGACTTGAAGATTGCCACTGTGATATGCATGGTACCTTTTCAAATGCAGCATTTTAATTTCTTTAGCTAATGTCTTCTAGTCATGTTGATTGCAGAATGATTCCATTTGTTTTTGAACTTTTAGTTTCTAAATGGACTATGTTTTATTGCCATTTGCAGAATGGGAGGAGGCATCTGACCTCATCTATGCATGAGGTTTCCAGGGATCTCATTGTTACTACAAATTCAAGAAAGAAACAAACTCTCCTGGTACTGACCTTTTTCCTTCACATGCAATGTGATTTTTCAACAGTTTAACCTCCCTTTTAGCTAAAGTGATCTTGTTCTTTGAAAAAATTGATATATGAGGGGTTGGGATAATTTCATGAAAACGTTCTTTCTACCTAAACACTCTAAGAAAGAACATGCTCTACATGAATTATGCTATCTGCACATGCTATTGGAGTTTCAGTCAAAACAAAAGCATTTGCCAAGCACTCAGTGCAATGATCAAGCAAGACGAATCAAATTTTGGAAAAAAAAGAAGAGAATATGAATCATTATTCATTAAGAGTAGATATATTCCTGTCTCTTCTGATCAATGTTCAAGATTTGCTTCCATAATGTGTTTGAATTACTACTAAAATTTGATAAAACAAATTCTTATGGTTATTTTCTGCGGATGAAGATTATATGGGCACATGATCCATATATATCATATAATGCTGCTTCTCATGAGAAGGCCTGCCAATTTCTGACTGACTTGGGACCTCATTTGATGCATGCCAATTTATTATTTAAAATCTAGAATTACATATAGATAAAAATTATGAAAAGTTGATGTTATGAGAGACGAAACTAATGAGATTCCACTTGTATGTTTTTCGTTACGTGTAATTCACAAAAACTTGTTAAAAGTGAACACTGTTATTAGTGCAAAAGTTAGGTTGGTTGCATGTTTTGGTTACGAAGGAAGTATAAATATCTAGAATCAGATACAAATATATCATGTTTGGGAACGAAAGGAGTAGACGAGAACTTTGGTTTGTTTAGTCTTTTGTTTTCATAAAAAACATGGACCTTGAGTGAGAAGTTTGTTACAGGCGTAAATTTTTTCAAAAAAAAATAAAAAATCTGGAATAAGGTGTTCAGGATGGCACCAAGAATGAGAGTCATAAATCTGAGTAGATCAAAATCCACTACGACCTATACTTGCCTTTGTTTGATTTTTTTTTTTTTGGTGCAAACCTTTGTTTGAAAATTATAGTCACATTTTTTTCTACAATGCCATATGGAGTTATCATTTAATGAGTGAATCCCTATAGGATGAAGTAATTAACGATAATCCTAATGTTATGAAGGGCCTTTGTAAGTAACATTGTGTTCATACTTCATACTCTTAATCATGAATGTTTGAAACAGCATGGCAATTAATTAGGGATGAAAAAAGCATTTATAATGTGTATAATATCTTTTACAAATATGCTACCTTTTATTTTTGTAAATGCATATATCACACTTGGGTATAGCCAGCCATATCATAGAGCTTGGACTTTCTTTCTTTCTGTTTTTTTTTTTTTTTTTGTAAAAAACTACACAGTTTTTGTTTTTTTGGTCTTTTTGCAGGATGTTATTCCATTATTAACTGAACTACTTCATGCTCAAAACATGCGAAAAGAGCTTGAAATACTTGTTGAGGAAGGGAATTTTTGTAAGGTTTGTTTGTCATCCAATTTTTTTTTTATAAACTTTTTTTAAATGTACCTCACTATTACTCTGTGGCTAGGTGGTTATCAACTCAGCAATTCCTTGTTATATTTTAGTTCCATATTCCAATTTTAGTTCTTACTGGATACTAACCTACTGCAGGCGTTTCAAGTACTTTCTGAGTATTTGCAGCTTTTAGATACTCTTAAAGATCTTTCAGCTGTACAAGAAATGACTCGCAGTGTGGAGGTAAACATCAATGTAGTTTAGTCTCTTTGATTCTTTTGCCTGACTTTGATTCTGTGAGTGTGTTGTACAGATTTAGAGCTGGGAAAAAGGCTTCCTATGCATGTGATGTATACACTGTTTAAATACGATATTCCCCCTAAGTTGTGTTGGAGGAGTCGGGGGGGGGGGGTGTTATTCTCCTAGCTGTTAGTTTTATTTCCTCAATTCTTACTTTTTTTGCATGCAACTATTAATTGGTAAGAGTAATAGGTAATTAGGTATGTAATATCAACTTTTGAGTTTTGAGAAACCTTGGTTACCAGTCTTAGCACTCCAACGATACTTCATATGATTATGTTTTCTTCTTATATATAAATCACAATCGATGGTCAAAGTATGCTTTGTGAATAGTGATAAAAGTCAAACTCACCAAATTAATAAGAAACGGAGGTAGTATGATATTTGGTTTTATCATTAGCTATATACGGAGTAAATGATAATGAGAAGGTGAGTCGTGAATGTGGCTGTGTGCAATTGCTTTTTTTGTTTTTTTGCAATTGCTTTTTTCTAATCTGTGAATAAAACACTATTATGAAATACAAATGCAATTTTTGAAAATAATACTTAAAAAGTGTAAAATCAAGTCTTCAAATTAAGTATTATTTTTTTTGCGTTGAACATTTCTTGTAAAAATGTCAATTCTTCTTTTTAGTAAGTTCTCCCTCCATCCTGTTTTGTTAGTTAGTTATTGTACCAATGTCGAAGGTAGGAAAGGAGAAAGATTATATTTGTGAAGTTTGTGTAAGAAATGTAGGAGAGAGAGTTGTATTTGAGATTTGTGTAAGAAAAGGTAAAGGAAAAAATATTGTATGTAGGGATGTGAGATAGAAGGATAAGGTGGGAATAAAAATATTTCTCAAAAATGAAATAAAGAAAAATATAACCAAGCACAAATAAGTGGATGAAATCGAAAAGCAATGGAGTGCAAAAGTATTTCCCCTATATTTTGAGAAATATCTATAGAATTAAATGAATATGTGACAACATGACATATATGCTTTTGTAACTAGTAATTGTAATGCTTCCTTATGCACAACCTAAATTCTTTTCAATGGAATGTCTGGACCCCTTCAATTTCCGCTGCTTTACCCATACATATTACGTAAGATAACACCTTTTCTATTCTTGTTCGGATATTGTGCGGTCAATTTTTGATGCAATGTTTCATTTCACATATGCGCACAGGTTTGGTTGGAGAACACTCTTCAGAAGCTGGATTCCTTATTGCTACAAGTTTGCCAGGATTTCAAAGAGGAGAAATACGTAACTGTATGTATTGTTCCTTTTATATCTGTTCATGATTGAGGAAGTTACGAAGTATGCTGTCATCTCAATCTTGGTTCTTTTGTGTTGTATACAGCATTTTGTTTTGATGGGATAATTAGCTATTAATCTAGTATAGTGATACAAGTAAATGCATATAGCAGCTTGTAGTCTCCATGGGTAAGGGAGGGTAAAAGAAAGAGAAATCATTTACTCAATTAGGAAAAATAAAAAAAAGGGAAGAACTTCATGGAATACCCTAGAACAGAAACCGAGAAGAGCTTTATTAGATGGAGGGAGTATATGCATTTGAGAAGGGTTCCTATTTATTGCCCATTCAAACCAATTGCTTTGCTAAACCCTAACACATATTGTTTCTGCCAATCTCATGACTAATTGCTATTTGCTTCTAATTTCCACTGTTTCATCTATGGTGTGATAATAACTTAAGCTTCTTTGTTAGGCATATCATGGTCTATCGTTTTATTTTTCGAGTGAAAAGGGTCCTGAAGTTCAAGTTTGGCTTTGAGATTTCTTGTGTAGCCTGATGTTGTGGGTAAGGAGAGGTGTAATGTGATATGAAAGTGTTAGGCTGGCTAAGTTCCATCTCTTGCGTCCAAGGGGAAGAAAAATATGTATTTTCTTTATTTTGTTCTATTAATTTCTAAGTTTTTGGAATTGAAGGAGAAAATTATCACGACGGCATGTGAAGATAGTTGTATGGCATCTATTGACATGATTTTATAATCGATAAGTAGATCTAAATCTCAAAAAAATTATCTAATTTTGTAGCTCATCTCATTAGAAATAAGTCTCATATCACAAAAAATTGCATTTAGTCCTAGAAACTTTTAGGCATTCCATATCCTTGTTTCACTTTTAACATATTAATTAATGTATATACCCTATTATAGAAGGAAATTCAATGAAGCATGGAAATATTACTGTTTTAAAGTTTCCTTTAAAATGGATGTGTGATTCCTAACAATGCCAGCCTTTATGCTGAAGCGTCTTTCCCTTGCAAAAAGTCTGGACAAAAATTGTTTCAATTGAAATTTGGGTGAATTGCACATATTTTTATGGACAACAACCTTTTCTTTTCTTTTTTTAATTAGGAAAATTTGTCAGAAAAGACCTTTTAAATTATTACTCCCTCCGGTTTTTTTAGTTTACACACTTCGGTTTTCATTAAAACCAAGAAATCAATTGGGAATAGGAGAAAAAAAAAATAATGATTAAAAGTTATATAAAAAGTAAAAGAGAGTGTATGAAAAAAAGAGAAAAAAGTAAGAGAAAGTGTATGAAAAAAAAGAGAAAAGAGGGTAATTTTATTAAAGTTAGTCAAAAGTAAGAGAGTTAGTATGGAAAAAACACTTTGGAATCATAAATTAATAAATATAGGAGAATAAATGTGAGAACTGAGAATTGGGTAAATTTAAAAAAAAAAAATCAAAAAGGGAAGTGGGTAAATTAAAATAAAAAACTGATGGAGTATTTTTTTTTTGCGTGAAAAGACCTTTTAATTTATTTTTTTGGCAGAAAGGGACTTAAACAAAAAAACTTTGCGAGAAGGAACCTTTCTATCGTTTTCCGACGCAAAATTTTCTTCTCGAAATCGTCGGAATTCTCGGAAAAGGATGGAAAGATTCCTTCTCACAAAAGTTTTTTCTTTTTTGGTTTAGGTCCCTTTCTACCAAACAAAATTTAAAAGGTCTTTTCTCACAAAAAAATTCTATATCCATTATCCAACGCTCAGATTTGTATCCGCCAGAATCGTACAAAATTCAATTGAAAGATTCAAAAGAGGAGCACATTAAATACTTGAATCTGTTGTGTCCGGTATCTTCGTTGCATTATATTTTCACTGATCTGTTTCGTCCTTTGAAAAATGTGAAAATTCTTGCATTTCTTCCTTGTGTTGTGTTCTTCTGTCCTTTACTTCACCATTCATCTATGATGTTTTGAATGTCTTACATGATTTAAATTTAAGGAAAAGATAGTCATGTGGGGTCTTATTTTATTTATCTCAATGAATATTTATTAAACATATAATTTTTTATATATATTTACAAATGCATAACTAGAAGGCTACATTGAATAAAAATGTGTTCGTGCAAGTGTGAAAAGTGAGAGTTCGCATTTAAAACAAACAGAAGTACAATTTGTCCTCCTGTAATGCCTGATGTTGTCACTAATATCTCTCTCTCGAAATTCATTTAATTTTGCGGACTGAATCATATTTTATTTTCATTATCTTTTGTAGGTGGTTGATGCCTATGCATTGATTGGAGATGTTTCCGGTCTTGCTGAAAAGATACAGAGCTTTTTCATGCAGGAAGTGTTTTCTGAGACTCTTTCTGTAGTGAAGAGTGCAGCTCAAGAGGTAAGATGGTTAGAGAAAGATTTGGATATTGAGCGAGTTTTTGAAACTTTGTGATCTTGTGGTGTTCCATATTTCAAGGAACAGAAATTAATAACTTGAATGAACTATTTCTTTCTTGGTTGAATGTGCTTTCTGCTTTGTGAAACCTCTTCATGGGAGTTTGAGCTACAGTAAAGAAGACTGTATACAAAATTGAAGATATTCTTGTTGTATGTGTGTGTGTGTGTATATATATTATTGTTATAGATTAAGTTGGATATGTTGCCTATTGGAAGACATTATCTGCCCAATAAGTTAGGTCATCCAAGTCTCCAAGATGGTTAGCGAAAGATTTGGATACTGAGTGAGTTTTTGAAACTTTGTGATCTTGTGGTGGTCCACCATATTTCAAGGAACACAAATTTATAACATGAATAAACTACTTCTTTCTTGGCTGAATGTACTTTCCATTAATGCTTTGTAAAACCTCTTCATAAGAGTGGTCCGAGCTACAGTAAAACTGAATGTATTCAAAATTGAAGATATTCTTGTTATATATATTTTTTTATCGTTATATCTTAAATTGGCTATGTTGTCCATGGAAAGACATTAGCTGCCCAATAAGTTAGGTTGTCCAAGTCTCCAAGCCATATGAAAAGTTTAGGAGGGATGAGATGGTGGGGGAAGCACACTCATGTCCTCAGCATTCTTTCTCCTTCATTTGTTGCTATCTGAGATGCATGCTGTTATTGTTGGTTTCAGTTTTCTGATAGATCCTTGTGATTTCTTCAGCATTTATTATTTTTTCTTTTCTTATTGAATGCTATGTTTATTTATTTGACTATGTTTGACAGGGTCAGGATACAGAGTCTCAGCAAATTATGTAAGTAGGCAATATTGATCACTTAATTTGTTCTTTTTTCTGCATAAGATTCTGATATGCTTGCTTTTTCTCAAAATTCAGTTCGAGACTTACCTACAACGACCTATGTCTCCAGATACCAGAATCTAAGTTCAGACAAACTTTGCTGAGTACACTAGCCTTACTGTTTAGGTTGATGTCTTCTTATTATGCAATAATGAGCTTCCAGCCGAAAAATGAGGTACTTTTTGTCTGATTATTTATGAGTTGCTGATCTCATGGACTTGATTTTGTTCTTAATTTTCCATGTGACTTGATTTTATGAGTTGCATATGATCATGGTCTTCTGTTTAAGTTCTTGCATATGCATGTAGTTCCGCAATACTTGATGAAACCTAGATATGCGGTGGGACACAAAGTGGGACAAAAAATAGGACAGTAGATTTTTCTCCCTTCCAAACCCACTTTCTTCGTCATTTTTTTTTTTTCGAAAATAATTTCTGCATCCAAGATCTCTTTGGCTTGCATTGGTTGTTTTTTATTTTAATTTTTTTATTATTATTATTATCTCTCAATTATTCTCCTCTTCTCTTGCTTAGCATCTTATGGTTGATGTCACACATGTCCATTCTAGTGTTGCGCGTTCTCCCTCTTCTTATCCTTATGACTTCATCTTCTGGATATCTTCTTTCCAAACTCTATCCTTTAAGGTGTTTACAGTTTACGCATCCATTTCAACATACTATCATTGCTACAATGGTCTTCCTTTGTAAGGTTGATATGGAATAAGTTTCATATTGCGCGGTCCCACACCCTGTCTCTTTTGTTGCTCTTTTTATTAAATAAAAAATTTCAAGTTCTGCAACTATCAAATAATCAATTGACAAATTATCGGCAATTACATCTTTATGTATTAGATTGGGCATTTTGGAATGTGTCTTATGATTAAAAAGCCTTCAAATGAATGAAACATGAAGATCAATGGTGTAAAGTACCCTTCTTAAACATTGCATTAATAGGGTAATAATGGAATAAAGGAGGATAAACTGCAAATTTACATTGTGCACTTCATTAAATTTGTGAAAAAACTAATAATGTGATTACTAGATCCCTTGTTATGATAATAGGGGTAATTCTATTTGCTCATGTAAAATCTGAAGGATTGAAAAACTATGTTTCCCTACCATCTCAAATCTTATAGATTCTAAAACCTAATAAGTACTAGTATTAAGGGTTAGGTAAGTCTTTCTATGTCACACCCTCTCATGTAGATTTGCAGAAGAGGTCATACTTACTAAAAAGTCATTTTTAACGTCTTTGATTTTGTTTGATTCATTTTAAATTTGTATCAAAAATATCAAATATAAAGATGTTAATATGTGCATTAGAGACTGCTTATTCTAAATGTTCAAAACGAAAAGGTACAATATTTATTTTACGTCTTCAGCTTTTCTATACTAAAATACATGACGGCTCAGAGTGTATCTTGTGACTTTTATCAATTACTGTGTCATGTCTATTAACTGTTAGCATACCCTTTCCATATCCTTTACACATAAATATGTTAAATGAGGGAGGACCAACATAATATAAGATCTGAAAGGTTTAAAGTTTGACAGAAATCCTCCAAAAACCGACGCTAAGGTTTTCTAACACCCCCCCCCCCAAAAAAAAAAAAAAAGGGCCTTGAGTCTTCTTTCTTTTTTTTAAAAAAAAAATAAATTAAAAATTGAGGGATTGTGTTATCAAGGAGCTGGAAGTGGATGGTGATGGTTTGGTGTGTAGCAGAGAGATATTGAAGAGATTCTTCTTTTATTGTGAGGATTGAGAAATTGGAAGAAAAGTTGATGCAGGAGGGGTTTCATTGATCTCTGATTTCTAGTAATTTAGTCAGGGAATGCCGGAATGGTTTGGTGAAATTTTTAGGAGTATGAGGTTCATTCTGGACGTTCAAAGAATGAAGGTAAATTGATAAGTCCTGATTATTTTATGTGATTTCTAGTAATACACACGAATGGAGTTAGGGTTTTTGAATTTCATGTGAATGTGGAATCAGTGTTCGTTGTCTGCTTGATTCTTATCTTGTTTAATGGGTGGGTGCACTGGGTGATGAGGGGCTTCATCCTGCACATAAAGCCCTTAAGCTGCTCTATGTTTTGTCTTTGTATTGGTCATTAATGATTTGGCCTACATCTTTTCTCTGTTTCTTTTAATATCTTCCTTTTTACATTCGTGTATTAATTGTTGAAAATCTTGTTTCCATTTCCTGTGTCCCAGATGCAAGAGAACTTGGACAGGCAACATGATATTTCTCAGAAACAAGAAGTGGTTCAACTCATGAATTTAGGTTCAGGGACTTATCACGATAGAGTGGATAATGATTCTTTAGCTACCACTGCAGAGATAAATACTGCTGATGCTTCTAGTGATGGCCCCCTTCCTGGGAATTCTAAGAACTTGTCTGATTCACCACTCGATGGTAATCCCATGTCCAACAGTGGGTCTCCATGGTATGAATTACGAAGGGATGCTACAGCTCTTGTTTCTCTTTCTCTTCAGAGAGGATGTAAAAACTTCTGGCAACTAATGACAAGTCGTGTTTCGGTATTGATTTCATCAAATGCATTTTGTTCAACAAGTATTCACCAATTTCTCAAAGATTACGAGGATCTGAACACATATGTTTTGGCTGGAGAAGCATTTTCTGGAGTTGAAGCTTCTGAGTTCAGGAAGAATTTTAAGGCTGCATGCGAAAATTACTTCAGTAATTTTCATAAACAGAACATACATGTAAGTTTCTCTTACATATATTCTTACTTTGAATTTATGTTTTTTCGTTTTCCATCATCCAAAAATAAACTTCCACATTTTAATGAGGGATGACGGATAGCTTCCTGCATGCTTTTCAGAAAATTCCACTCATGTCTTTTATAATCTTTTTGTCTCTTATTCCTGCTTTGGCTTTTCAGTAAGTCAATCCCGGACATTGCAGGGATAAATTAGTGTTTTTGTTTTTTAAAAGAGATTCATTGCTATTTTGTTTGGACTTTGGAATTTGTAGTTCGATTTTTAATTAATTATTGAAATAAGTATTTTCAGTCTTGGAATTTGAAAGGATAAAAAGTACTCCAGTAGAAAAAGAAAGATAATGTCATTAACTAGTTTAGGCGGATTTTTTTTAATACAAAAGTGACTAGTGTAAATAATGATATAAGCATTGGTTTGTTTTAGTTGTAGTTATAGTTTTGTTTAGTTATATAAGATTTTTCTTGCATTTGATTTTAAATCACGTGTAATTTTTTCTTTTCTTTCCTTGACAAGGTCAAACAATCTCATTTTTTTTTGGGGGTTTATAGGCCAAAATCAAATCCACTCATACCCTTGGTTTTGGATTAACTATCTTTCATTATATAGGAGTTTCTCTATACGAATTTGATACTCCAAATACTTCTTGGCATTTTGCTATTGATTGTTTTCCTTGTACTTCCACTCTTTGAATAGAAGATCAATGTACATTTCTCGCATAACTATACCACTCAGCCAGAAGATATTGGCTACTGGCTAGCATTTTTTTAAAGAAAATTAAAATGCTAATGTAATTTATCATTGTTTTGATTGTGGGAGGTGGCATTGTGATTTTTGGCTATGATATTAAAGTAACATACGTGCAAATATGTTTTTTTTTTACAAGTAAGAAAGAAATTCATTCAACAAACCACCCAACATACACCTAAAGGTAACTTCAAGATGACAACCCCTCTAGGAGGGCTCCCCATCAAAGAAGCACCAAACAAGAGTCTAAATTACAAGTTTACAACAGATCAATCAACAATTTGTCCTGCTGGGACAATTTGGAACCTAAAACATAGTAAATTCTAGCTTTAACAACATCTTGGATGAGAGATAACACTCTTTCTACACGCCTGACTTTCCCTTGCCATTCAACCTCATTTCTCACCCTCCATATAAAGTACAAGGTAGCAGCTGAAGCAGCACTAACAATAGCTTTCCTCACCTTGACATACATTCCTTATTTATCTTGATTTCCATATAATCAGCTGTACCCTCCACGATGATCTTTATGTGCCAATTATATTTTATTTCCTTGTATGTTCAGGCATTGAAGATGGTTTTGGAAAAGGAATGTTGGCAGAGATTGCCACCTGAAGCTATTCAAGTAGTAAGTTTTTCTGGCCTTGTTGGTGATGGAGCACCTATAATTGATTCCTCTGGTGTTGGTTCAATGAATGATGGGATGCTTTGCTCTAACAAATCGGTGCCTTCTTCTGAGTTTGGACCTAGAATAGGTGGATTTTATCACTGGTTTAAAGCTGGAAATCCTTTCTTAATGAAAGTTTCATCTCCCATATGCTGTAATATATCATCCCCATTTGTTAACGGGGAATCCGGCTCTGCAGAACCTGATGGAACCCTTACAGAATTTGAATCTCAGAAGTCATCCAATACGAATCTAAAAAATGGTGAGGCTTCTATCTTAGATGATGAGAATGAAGATCTCCTTGCTGACTTCATTGATGAAGATAGTCAACTCCCTAGCCGGATATCGAAACCCCATCTTTCACATAATCCATCTTCTCAATGGAGAGATGATGAGGCCGCCGCACAAACAGGATCTTCACTTTGTCTCTTGAGGTAAAATTTGTTTGCCTTTAGATTCTTAAACTATGCTGACTTTTTTTAATTTATATATATAAGAGTGCTTTGCTGAGAATCTTTTTGGTAGGTTCATGGATAAATATGCAAGACTTATGCAGAAGTTAGGAATGGTCAATGTTGAATTATTTAAGGTGTGTTCTCTCAGAAGTATATGCTCTATTTGTAGGCTTTGCACCTCTAAAAAACTGTAATTCTACTATTCTATTACTATAGGCGATGATAATCTTTATCTTCACCCCCCTCCCTCTTTCATTTCTACGATGTGATTGATTCACTTGATTAATTTCTTGTAGGGATTGTGCGAATTCTTTGAGATCTATTATTACTTTATCTTTGACACATTTGGCCATCAAGATAGTTATATAAATGGTAAAGGTGTTTCTGAGACTCTTAATCGTAAGTTCCTGTGTTTTGTTTTGTGACATAAGTTACTCAAAATCCTGACTCTGAATTTTTTGTCACTGCCTTTATCTTGTCATGTTTCAGTTCACTCAGAGATCATTCTTAATATTTTCTTGTAGATCGTTTGAAGACTGCTGTTAACAGAGTAACACAAGACTGTGAACAATGGTTAAAACCTAAGGCGCTTACCTCCTCATTATCGTTACCTGTTTCTCTAAATTCATCAATGAAGAACATGGAACTGACTCCAACTGTTCCTCCTGGCACAAGTATTAGTCAATCTCCAGGACTCAAGGTGTTTACTTAGTAGGGCCACTTATCTTTATCATTTTCATGTGTACTTTAGGACTGAAATAGGGAAGATGCACAAAGAAGTGCCTTCTGCCTCATCCTTCCAGGGTGGAAATTCTTCACAAGGAATGCTGGCTGGGAATAACAAATTTTATCATTTAGTGCTAAGGATCAGTTCTGGTTAGCCTGTTAGGCTGTTAGCCCTTCTGATAGTAGTCCAACCATGAGTTTTGCGTAGATTAGGCATGGATGAGACATTGCTCCTAGGTTTTATACATTTCTCTACCCAACGAAGTAATGAAATGTCTCCTAGCTCTGTCATATTACTATTTTCTTCCCCTTGTGCTGTATGAAGTAGAAGACTGTCAAATTGTTTTCTATGTCATTAGGGTCTCATTCTGCACTTTATCAGTTATCCTATAATGCTTTGATAGATTAACAGTAGTTACTGATTTTTATTAACTATATATTTCTTCGTCACTCTCTCCAATAGATTTTCATTTTACCACTTTACATTGTTCTGTATCATATTATGCATGTGACTATTTTGATTTTATTCCATGTGCAAATGATATGTGTTCGGGATAGATTTTTTAAAATTCCCCTCATTTGACATAATGCAACTTAATATTTAGCTTTTCTGTTAAAAGCATGCATTTATCATTTTATAGCTATGAACTGTCCGTCTGCAGTTTGTATCTCTATTGCCTAATATCTTTTTTGTGCAGGAAACATGTGCTGCTGTTGACACTATGTCTCTTGTTGCTCATATATTGCACAGATCAAAGCCTCATCTCCAGTCCATGCTTTTGCAAAATAACACAGTTATAGTTGACGATTTTTTTGTGTATCTGGTATGCACTCTTTCTGCTTGGACTGATATTTGTCCTCATACATAAGAAGCATGTCACTGCTACATGCTAATCTTTTGATCATGTGTATTACTGTGTAGTACGTATTATTTTATCATTTTATTGTATTACTGTTGTTTTTGTTTTTGTTGTTGTTATTGTTATAGTTATTGCTCTGTTGGCCATACAGAAACATGTAGGCTCATTATTGAAAGCTTTCCTTTTTATTTGCTTCTTAAAATGGTTTGTAGATTTTGCTACTCTTTATTCATACAAGTATGTCATGCCTGTCTAATTTTTATCGCCAGTACTCTGTAACTGATAATGATATGAGAGCTTTTGGTTTCAGGTTGATTCAGTGACAGACCTCACAGAGCACATTTATAGATCAACTGCTAGATCGCTTCTTCACATCAATGGGTAAGACAATCAGTATTCCAATTAACTCGAAGTTAATCTCAGGGTGTTAATTTTAGATGATTTTCATGATTATTTAAATAGTGAATGAGTTACTGTGTTTCGATCATGCTCTGATATCAATCCATTTGTTCACAAGTTTTTGTTCCTCTTCCCATTTCTCTTGTTCGAATCCTTGAATATTACTTTTTGTTACGTGTTGAGGATGATGGGCAGAAGATTCATTACATCAATAATGATTTTAAAAATGAAGTAGAATGATGGATAAGATGGTCTTCTGTCCTTTATTTCCCAGAAGGCACCAAGAAAAAGGTATCAGTTGTACTTGTTAGCTTGGTATGTGGCACCACAAACAGTAGCTGCACTGTGCGGTAACAAAGCACAGTTTCAGAAGGGATTTGGATGTAAAAAGCCTTACAACAACAACTACAAAAACAACAAAGCCTTAGTCCCAAAATAATTTGGGGTCGGCTAGACATGAATCATTATATGGAATTGTAAAAATCGTTGGCACAATTTTCTCCCTCTATATTTCCCTATCTAACACAGGCTCCTCCTCCGGCCCCCAAAGGCTCATATCCCCAATGAAAATCCTCATCCAGGTTTGCTTTGTTCTTCCTCTACCTCTCACATTCCTATTCGTTTCCCACTCCCCCAGCGTCTTTAATGGTGCATTAACTGGTCTCGTCTCACATGACCACACTATCTTAGTCGATTTCCCTTATCTTATCCTCCATAATTGTTACCCTATCTTCCCACTCAAGATTTTGTGGCATACCTCGATTGCAAAGAAAACCTAAAGCTCTTTTCCACTTTAACCAACCTGATTTGATCCCATGAGCAACATCATCCAACTCACTATCTTTTTGAATAATAGATCCTAGATATTGGAATGAGCAGAACCTTCAAAAATTGATTGAGTTTGTCCTACTACTACTTATCCCACTGCATTTACATTCCAAATACTCTGTCTTACTTCCGCTTAATTTAAACCCACGAGATCCTAAAGCAATCTCCACAATTCCAACTTACTTTCCACTCTATCTTTTGTCTCATCAACTTACACAATATCATATGCAAAAATCATATATCATGGTAGTATATCGTCTTGAATTGACCTTGTCAATTTGTCCATGACTATTACAAAAAGGAAAAGGGCTAAATCACTAAATGTGGAACCTTGGTGTACTCCAATTGTGATAGGAAATTACTTACCAAAAAAAATAAATAAATTGTGATAGGAAATTCTTCTATTTTCTTGACACTAGTCCTCACACTCGTGCTAGCACTTACATACATATTTTTAATAATGTTAGTATATTTCTTCAGGATGCCCTTTCTTGTTAAGGCCCACCAAAGAACTTACTAAAGCACCCTGTCATACGCCTTCTCCAAATCAACGAAAACCATAAATCCTTCTTTTACCCTTTAGTTGTCTCATAAGATGAAGTGCCTCCATCGTCTACCTTACTGCCGTAAATGCAAATTGGTTCTCCAATACTAGCACACTTCTTGACCTTAATTCTATCACTCTCTTCCATAGCTTCATAGTATGGTTCAATAATTTGATCTCTCTGTAATTGGCACAATCTTGTACATCACTTTTTTTTTTTAATATATTGGGATTATATTAATTTTCCTCCACTCCATAGGCATCTATTACCTCTCCAAATTAAAACTGTCAACCACTTAATTCCTCTTTCACTCAAGCATCTCCACACCTCAATAGGAACAACATCCAGTTCAACTGCTTTCTTGGATCCCATCATTTTCAATGCTCTTTTGACTTCCTCTTGAATTTTCATAAAAACCCAATTTAATATATCATAACACTTAATCACTTATATCCCCGCTATCTTGCTCCCTACCTTCAATTAAATAGGTTATCGAAGCATTATCTTTCTATCTTTTATTTCCTTATCGTCAACTATCTCAAATGAAGCAGGCTGACATAACTGCAGTTCATAGGGAGGTTAACTATCAGAGCCGTTAATATTAGAATAGAAAGTTTTATTAATCTATATGCCTATATCAAAGTTTTTATCACTTAATATCTAAACTTGTAAAGTTGTAGTAATTATGCTGTAACAATGAATGTTATTTCTTGTCAATCACATGGTGGAATGGGGGAGTATGGGGACAATATGACTGTCATAATTTTCCACAAACCTGCACTTGATGTTTGTCTTCATTATTTTAGAGTTAGTAACTTTTTGTTACGTTTAAGACCATCAATAACAGTTGCCTGAATCCTTTGATATGGTTGTTTATCAGTCTATTTCTGCTGTAGTGTTGTTGTTACACATTTATTAAATATATATATGGCTTTCTTCATGCAAAATTTTTTCCAGGTACGTTGATCGCATTGCCAATGCTAAATGGGAAGTCAAGGAGCTTGGAATGGAGCATAATGGGTAAGTTTGACTTTGTTGTATGAATTTTTAACTTTTTTTTTTTTTTTTTGTATCTTTTAGTTGTCCATTACTCCCCCTACCTTCTTCTCCCTCATACGTAATGAAAGGAGCGCTAAAACATGGATTGAAAACGTCTGTGCAGTTTGTTGAGATTAGAAGTCTGGTTTTCCTTTCTGGTTATTTTTTCCTTTGTGAGAGATATGGTGGAATTCCTTGTGCACTAGGACATTTAACCTATGAATCTCTCTATACAGTTGATGCACTACATTATTAATCACATGATTCCAACTTACGGGAAGAAAGCACATGTGTGGTTCCTGGTGAATGAATGTGTGAGTAACCTCTTTTTGGCTTCGGCATTCGGCCAGACACTTTATCTCACCTTTCAAGCTTTCTAGACCAAAAAAAAGCGATTCGAGAAAGTGTTCTCTTGTCTAAGCTTCTTTCCGTCACATTAGCTTTTTTTATCGTAGATGGTTCAACCAATCCTGGTGCCACAAAATGATTGAAAATTATGGCGGCATCGAAATGAATTTTGTTCATTATATTCAATAAGTATTGCATGGCCAAATAATTCAAGGAAGGGCTTACTACAAGGAGGGTCCTTCTAAGTGGATGACTTGTTGGGCTGTCGTAGCGGCATTTTTTTTTTTTTTAAAAAGAACTTGAATAACTTAGTTTGTTTGAATGAATAATCATATTCTATCATAAAGGTTATGTCATTTACAACCTCAGCGTATTTGCCAAAGCTTGGCTTTCTTCTCTCCAGTAATGGCTTGAGAGGTTTTCTTTTCAAGTGGGTGGTGAGAGGTAGATATTCACTGGTGTAACTTTTTCTAAAATTTATAGAATTTATCTTGTTCACAAATGGCTGGCTGAAATTCTCTTCTGGATCCCTCAAGACAGGACATTCACAAATCCACCCTTTTCCACTTTATAGCACAATTTGTTTAACGGTTATACAGTTGTTACATAGCAGCAATTATACAGAAGCAATGCCAATATGGTAAAAACGAAATCTTGAGAATTCTATGATTGATAATAAGCGGGAGAGAGTCAAAGGACAATGCTGTTACCTTGATTTGCAACCTAGTAAGCATCTTCTCATGTAGAGAAAGAGAGAATAAAAATGTTTCTTTTGCTAGTTGCTCAACCAAAGGTGAAGAGCATGTTCTGACATGGTTAATAATGTGGCCTGAAAGGAGCATTTTTTGAGGGGATCCCAAAGCCATTAGGAACCCCGTTTTAATTTATTTTGACCCCATCAACATCCTGGCAAGGTGCTTCTTTTATTTGTATTTTTACTAGAGACGGTATCCTGGTGCTTTCCTGTACAGTAAATCTATCAACCTGAACGCCAAAATCTTTTCAGAATTCGGTAATCGTGTCTTGTAATATTTGATATCAGGTGCTAGGATTATAGAAGATTGCCGTTTTCAATACTTGGATTTACTTTTTGCATTCTACAGAGTAGTTTTTTTCATAATCTGTTTTATTTATCCAGTATATTTGCCTTTTAGATGTCAACCAGCATTCCTTTGTCTAAGACTATGGTTAAGATAGCTGCAATGCTCTTCAGCCCTTCTCAATTTTGGATTAAAGCATGTCTCAGTAATCTGGTGCTGCAAATTTACTACTAATAGGTTGATGATTATTCATATATGAACAGATACGTTGATTTGCTGTTGGGAGAATTTAAACACTATAAGACAAGGCTTGCTCATGCAGGAATTCACACAGAGGTAATGTCCAATGTCCCATCAATTCCTCATTTTCTATAAGCCCAAATCCAAATCTGAAGTGTTCCTCTTCATTTTACAATTTCCCAACACTGTAAAGCTGAATGGCCTTATCTCATGAGAAGTTGAAGGTGATTCAATCTCGAATTTAATGGTATTAATATTTTGGAATGGACTGAAAATTTCAGCAAGATAATCTGGAAGTTCAATGGAGTTGCACAAAGAAGAACAGTAACAACAAGTGTAATGTGGGAATGTTGATAATAGAAAGATGTACTCCGTAATACTTTTTGATTAATAAACTCAAAAGGATTAATACAAGGATAGTTAGCAACTTTAGGATGCCAATCTTTAAGTGACTTTAGGTCACAACTCTCCAGCCAAAGCCTTACAAAATAATTTCTGGATAAATCCCCTTTCTTCCCCCTTCCTACATATTTATACTACTACTACCTTAATTGATTTTGTCCATATTCAAGAACAAAATCACCCAAAAAGCTGAGAAAATCAAACATCAACTAACAAGACAAAATACTAGCCAATAAGGACAAATAAAGGTAAGTACAACAAAATACAAGCAATAAAATTCTGAAAATAATAAAATTCTTAAAACCTAACTCTAATTACTTTGTGCATTACATATTTTTATCTCAAGATTTAAATTGTTACCTTGATAAATATAAGAGCTGAAGGTATAGTCTTCCACATTATTCTATGTTTTATCTTTCCTTATATATATACTTGTATATATATATATATATATATATATATCTTTATGTGTTTACAATCGGATTTGAAGAATTTTTATAATTGAAAGGTACATCTTTTTTCTATTAAAAAAAATCTACGGACTATTAAGTTTTGAAAATAGAAAAAGCACCATTTTGAAAAGTTGCACAAGGCCCATTATAATTAGCTCTCGTTGGTTAGCTGCTAAATATATTTCTGATCAACATAGGTTAAGCTTATAGTTAGAACTTAAATCTTTTGAGATTATTACTGGCCTATGTTTGTCACTATGAGCACTCCATATTGGGTTATACTTGTCTAGCTAGGCATCATCTGAAGCCTTTTTTATGTTCTCCAGGCCCAAGAACTTCTTTTGGTATCTGGTGTTGATATTGTAGCAGAAACGCTCGTTGAGGGTCTGTCACGTGTGAAAAAGTGTACTGATGAAGGCCGTGCTCTTATGTCATTAGATCTACAGGTTCACAATTCAGATTTTGTTTTCCCTTTTTGACGATTTCTTTTATTCATGCAATATTAATTTATCCAACTCTGCTTCTCTTCACTTTAGGTGTTGATTAATGGACTTCAGCATTTTGTATCTAAAGACGTAAAACCAAAGCTGCACATAGTTGAAGCATTCATTAAGGTAAATGGTTTTTTGTTGGTTGTAGTAGTTATCTAATTATGGGTAACATATAAATTGTGTGATTAACCTTGCTGCTCTCATTTCATAGGCTTACTACCTTCCAGAAACTGAGTATGTTTACTGGGCTCGTGCACATCCGGTATGTAAAACTGTATCTCCATTGCTCTATCGAAATATTCTGCTTGTGCATCGTATGCATTTATCACATGAATAATTGAAGCATTTGGTTTTTTTTTTTTGCAGGAATACAGTAAGAGTCAAGTTGTAGGGTTAGTTAACCTTGTAGCAACAATGAAAAGTTGGAAGAGAAAAACCAGACTGGAAACTATTGAAAAGATTGAGGGTTCTTCCAATAGTTGAGTTTAATTCAATGTTAGGGTTTTCTGTATCTATTTTTCCTTGGATTGTAAATTAGATATTCTCTCTTTTTTTTCCTCCACCCCTCTCTGTAGATAGAAAGTTTGTATAATCATGTAATGCCCATTTTATAGGAGATGATTTTAGAGTCACCCCTTTTTTGAAACAAAAAAAGAAGAAACTCAAATGTAATTTTGGATCACAATGAATTATTATTACTAAACATATATTCAAAAAATAGTATTCATTCATTTTATTCATCTAATCTTGGGCACTTGTATTCGTTCCATACTTCCATCCTTTGCTTTAGCCATGTGAAATCTGGCAACTAAATTGGAACAAAGGAAATATTTCTAGTAAAATGTTTTCTTGGGGTGGTCGAGATTGGTATATTTGGCTAACAGATTAGTTTCCATCAAGTATAGTTGGCTAAGCCGGTTCGTCAAGGAGGTGGATTATGAGTTAAAGTTGAACCATCACCTTTCAATTGGTTCAACTCAATTAGCCATTTTGAATCAACCTCACTCAGCCACTCCTACACCAATTGTCTTTTCTTTTATTTGGTAAGACAGTCACTAGTGTTTTTGCTGGTAGTATTAAAATTCCAACTTCTAATCGTTTAATTACAAGTGGAGGTGGAGCCACTAACCAATTGGAACGAGCTCAATGACCACTATTAGTCGACTTGATCTTACCTAAGAGCAAAATATAACTATATAGGAACTTATTTGCTGGTAAGTGGTAACCATAAGTCCATAACAACCAATTTGGTAGTCGGTGATAAATCATATTAACAAAAATGAAATTGTAAGTAAAAATTAATAAGGAAAACAACTTTGCAACCTCTAATTTTATAGAAATATGATCTCATTCCCAATCTAGTATTTTCTTTATATTTCTATTTGCACTTATTACCATTTTGAATGATGTTACTAGATGAGAATGAAAATCTATTAGAAAAATTAAATTATTTGAAGGTCAAATCTCACCACCATGAGAACTGAGAATAGATATAAAATTTTCTTCCAAATTTATATTACAAATTCATTTCCATTACGTTGATTTATATTCGATTACCAACAAAAACCATGATAGTAATAGCAACATATTGTACATTTATTGTACATTACGGTGACAAGAGGATGATGTCTTAGTCTAGTGGTTAAAGTTTCAGAATTCCAAGCACGAAATTTTGGGTTCAATTTTATCATACTAAAAAAAATAAAAATTACCTCCCTACCCTTGTTTAGGACTTCGGAGTAAACCATTTTTGCACATTTACACATCAAACTATTGTACATTTATTTTTTAAAATTATTTCATTATTTATTACTTTTTTTCTTGGAAAAAAAAAATGCAAACTATGAATTGCAAATTAAATTATTCAACTTTCATCAACTATAAATTATTCAACTTTTTCCCTACATAAAATCTGTAGTCTGTACATAAAATCCCTAAAAGTTGGTTCATTATGGCATTAATTAATTAATATATCAATAATGTGCACTGACATGTGAATAAGTAATAGTTTGTACACTAATTAGTAATTAACAGTGCTATGCGTTATTATCTTCTTTCTTTCTTTCTTTCTTTCTTTCTTACGCAAACTTTTTCTTCATTCTATATCATATAGCTGGAGATTGCGTAATGTTCCCCATCATTTTCAATGCTACACATGGCTGCTCCAAGGGTACCTAATTTATGGCAAACATTATAAAAATGTCAAATGTTATTTGAGACCGATTATAAATAACCGATTACAACTTGCATACTAATTATGACTGACCGATTACGATTTACGACCTATATACTGATTACAACCTGCAAAAAAAATCGTTAGAAACCTACCAAGTTTGATCTGGTAGCAATAACAACATGACCGATAAGAATCGGACCGAAAATGACCGACACATACCAAGGAAATTACTTAATTTGACTAAATAACGAATAACACCAACCTAGTACCGACCGGTAACAAGGGGCTCATATGACTTTTTTTTTTTACCAACTTGCTACCGAGCATTTCATCCGTTATTACATCCCTATCAATAAGAGAGCATGCTATATATTTCATTGCGAAAAATGTATAGGTGCAAGATATAATAAATGTTACCGTTTTACTTTTGTAATTTGTTTTTCATTTCTATTCCTAAATTTATACCAAACACCCAAAAAGATGATGGTAACATAACTAGGTTAAGATAATAATCTCTTTTCTTTATATGATAAGATTAAATGGGCTTTGGTCCATAAGTACCTCGTGACTCGTGAGGACGAGGGAGGGATTTAGGGACGTCCACAACATGTGCTGATTTGAATAGGTCATGACTCGTGCGGTCATTTTTTTATTTATTTTTTGTATAGGTAAGATTGATGGACCTCATCGTATAATTCATCTCTAACGAATATTAAACTGACATTATTTTTATATTTATTAAGGCGGAAATGGGGTTAGGGCTTGTTTACTTCAGATTATATTCAGTTCAGTTCAGTTAATCTCTATTCAGTTCAGTTCAGTTCAGTTCAGTTCAGTTAATCTCTATTCAGTTCATTTAATACACTTCTATTCAGTTCAGTTCATCTCTATTAAGTTAAGTTCGGTTCAGTTCAGCTCAATTCATCTAATGTAAACGAGCCCTTAATAAAAAATCGAACTTGCAAACGATGCACTTCAATGCCGCTGCGCTGACTTAGAATCAAGCTGTCATGATGGACTCATATGCATGATAGATAGTTCCATGCAAGACATTCACTCAATTGGTCAGGGACAGTCAAACAGCAGCTAAGGATGTGGGGTATCAATTATCTTGAGACAGTCAGTCAATGATGATGATGATGATGATGAGACCATTCATCAACCACAAATGTAATGATGAGAAAATTGATTAAATGAATGTACAGAGTATATAAATAGTCTAAAATGATGCGATTGTTACACTGTGAAAGCCTCACCCGCTTCAACTCTAGACTCTACTAGTGTTACTCTCTCGTCCCAAAAACTATGCTCAATTTGCTTCCATCTTATGTGAATTTGAAGGTGGTGTTATTATTTTTTTATGCACGGTAATAATTTTAAGGTGTTGTTATTTAAGTAAGTATCTCTTATTATATATAAGGGTATATTTGTTCTTTTACATGTCGATAATCTGTACTTATACTAAAAAAGTAAATGAAGCAAATTATTTGGAATTTGGAAAAGATGAAAAAAAGCAGTATTTTTTTTTTTTTTTTTTGAGGCGGAGGGAGTATGGGGCAAATCAAATGACACACGATTGGTCTCTAGGAAAGTAATTGTGCGAATTTCAGAGGAAATAGTACAAGAATTTTTTATATATATATAGATAGTAATGGTGTAATTAATGTTTGTTTTTACGTTCTTTAATATTTTTAATTGGATATCTTATACTACATCCGTAACATAATACTAGCAACAATTGATTTTGCACGCATTTTGAGGAAGTGATTTAAGAGTGTAAACAAAGGAATTAGTCAAAATAATTTTAATATTAGTAAATTATAATCATATTCTTATTTGTATTAAAACCATTTTGACTAATTCCTTCGTTTACAACCTTAAATCCTTTCCTCAAAATACGTGCAAAAACAATTGTTGCTAGTATTATATTACGAAGAGAGTATAAATTTGCAAGGGTTTTATTTAGCATGATCTTCCTATTTTATTTGATAGTTGAGACTAAACCAACTCTATTTTGTAGAATTTGTTTTATTTAATTACAAAAGCCAAAAGAGGGTAAAAGGAAAGATACAATAAAATACTTATAAAAACAAAGTACTCAGATGAAAGTAGTTTGGAAACTTACAAAGTGGCCTGCTCCAAGAATCCAATAAAAATGCAAATTTTTGTATGACTTTGTGAATCCCTTTGTTCCCTTGCTATTTTCACAATAAAGAGGTGTCCTAACCTCACTTAAGAATGTCTTTAGACCTTCCCACCTAAATTCACACATTCACATCAATACTAAGCAAAAATATATACATATATAAATACTTCAAATATACAATAAATAATTGCATATATATATTAGAGTTAACTAAATCTATCCAAACATGGTCTCACTATCATGAGACGGTCTCAACAGGGATCAAAATATCTTAATTAAATTTTCTAGTTTGTTCTATAATTTTCATTGTTTTATTTCATTCAGCAAATTGTAATTCTGTTTCGGCAAATACCCGGGCTGACTAGGGTATTGCGTGTTCTTTTGTCAAAAAAAATAATTATGCCCTAAGTTTTTAATATCATACAAAAAAATCTTCCAAAATAAATTCCATTACCTATGGACATAATATAAAAATTATACAAAAAAATAAAAATAAAAATAAAGGGAAAAAAAAAAGGTGTTAGGTTTTAAGAAATTGAAAGGCTTACTTGAGCTTCTCCACCCACGCTTGAGTTCCTCTGGTTGCGCATATGACATCAAGCTGTGCATAGAATAGAAAAGTGTAACAACGTTTTTAAAATGATGTAAAATTTAGCATTTAAATAATTTTTACATCATATAAATCTCCCATCAAATTAAATTTTCTTTTAATTATCTTTATACAAAAATAAGAAATAAATACCTGCCCGTTATAAATAGTAATCTCAACTCCCTTGGAAAGCAACTCATCAACCTGCATTTCAATTACGAATATGTTTAATTTGCAAAACAAACTTGATCAATTTTTTTAGAAAATTATTATTGGTGATAAACTGATAATAATGAATTTAATTGGATCAATCATTTCCTTCTTTGAAACCAATCAAGCATTAATATGCGGTTTTAGAAAATGAACAATCTGATATAATTCTATAAACAAAACTACGTATTAAATGAGTAAAATGAATATAAAATGAGCAAAATATAAACTTGTGTACACTAAGCTCTACGTGCACTCGGGAGCATAATATAGAAGCTCATATCATTAAAATAACATTTTAGACACATTAGTGTTAAAAATTCTATGGAAGTTAGAAATATGACTAAGGGACTCACCATAAATTCTCTTAGCATTACAAAAGGGTTTCGGTTCAAATAAGTTTTAATCGAGTCTACTACGTTCAATAAGGTTTTAGTCATGTCTAATAGATTCCGGATGCATTTTCTTCAACTTATTCGACCTCATCTGATCTGACATAACCTGATTAAACATATTACAGTTGACTTGATTATAACTTATTCGATCCGATCTGACCTGATTAAAAAAAGTTGAAGAGAACACACCTTCAATTATTTCTTGTAATCATGCCCAGTAAATTTCAATCAACTCTAATAAGTTTCAGATGAGTGTAAATCCAATAAGTTCGAATCTAACAAGTTAAAATAAATCATTAAAAAAGCTTTAGTACAAACTAGAGTAATGACCTAATAGGTTTTATATATTCGGTATTAGTATTATTTTACGTACTTGAACAACATATGTATGTCTCTTTCATAATGCCAAAAGCTTGAGTACAGAATTATTCTTTGCTCACTTGCATGTTCACACGTTATTATTAATCTATAAACGCTATCCAACATTAGCTTAATGACAATACGCCTCATTTCCCCTTTTATAGACTTTTTTTAATGGTATTGGCATTGCTAGAGTTTTCATTGCTAGCTACACTACATAAGAGTGTTGGTAACATCTTTTGGAGTAGCTAGGTGTTACCGTTTAATTCGACTAAGGGCGCATTCTTTTCAACTTTTTTTATCAGGTTTAATCAGGTCAAGTCAAGTCAGGTCAGGTCAGGTCAGGTCAGGTCAAGTTGAATAAGTTATAATCAAGCTAGTTTTAATAGGTTTAGTCAGATCAGGTCGAATTGAATAAGTTAAAGAGAACGCACCCAAAGTCTAAATGCTATATAAAAACTTATGCCAGAATGTGCTTCATTTTGGGCTCTTATGTTTTAGGGTTAGTTAGGCTTGGATCATGGCTCGATGTTGTGATGTGCCGTGTCATGTTGAAATTATTAAAAGGGTGGTCTAGGCATTGTCAAGTGCCATCGTATTATGTGTCTTGCATGCCTGCTTATCGAAGCCAATTCCAAATTTCACTAATTTGAAGGATGTTAATCAGCTTATTGGCCAATATATATGATTTTTCTATATCTAGACACATTTATCGCAAAGTAAATCGCAACAGATTAACTACCTTGTTTTTTAGAGCTTTGGACTCCATCTTATAAGGGCATTTGTGTAATGCAAAGTTTTTGTTAGGCGTACACTTTAACACTAGATATGTTACGGTTTAATCTTGTGAGAATTAATGACCACCCTAAACTTGTATACTTTTCCATTACAAAAAATCACTAATTGAGCATCTTTGTCATGTCAATGAAATTTTGTTGTGTTGTGTCCTAGACTCCTAGTTGTGTTTATAAAAAAATAAATAAAAAGGCTCATATAATCATAATGAACTGAATAGAGATGAACTGAACTGAACTGAACTTAATAGAGGTGTATTAATTGAACTAAGTTGAACTGAACTGAATTTAATCTAAAGTAAACAAGCCCTAAGAATAAATACTAAAATGCAACAGGTGTACGTTGAGTTAATGTACAATCAACGGGCTAAAAATTACCCTAATTGCATTAATAGTTTCTCTTTGATAAAATTACTCCTTTTGTTCAAGGTTAGCTTTTATGTATTAGGATAACGCTTAAATGCTTAATCCATTACACACTAATTTAGTGTACGTCTAATGTATACAAGATATTGACTATATTAGTAAGAAGTTGTAGTAATTAGTTACAACATGTGTTAGTTGGATTTTTTTTTTCCATATACTAAGTAAACTACCTAGCATGTACATTAATGTGTCGTGCTGTTCTCATACCCGTGCCATGCCCGTATTAGTATGATCTATCTTTAGTTCTTTACTAGATACGTGCTTTAATTTGAGAAGCAAAGTAAAGAATTACTTTACAAGCTTCATCAAACATAAAGTTCAATGTATATATCAATGCATCAAGCAACTACTTGTAATATACTACCTCCGTTTTTTTTTAGTTTACTCAATTTGACTTTGTCACTATTTACAAGTATACTTTGACTATCGTTTGTGATTTATATATACATAATAAGATAAAACATAGTCATGTGAGATCTCGTTGAATTCGTTTCAACATTTAGTTTTTTAATATCTAGTTTTTATAATTTTTACAAATATACAATTAAATATATTAATCTTCAAAATTTTGCCTCCTCAGCAAGTGTGAAAACTGAAGTGAGTAAATTATAAAAAAAAAAACGGAGGGAATAAATACTTTAATGTTGTTATGGGATCTCTTAGGGCTATATACAAGCATTTAATACATTTCTTATAAGGAAAAGAATTGAAAATTTTATGACATATTCACATCGTTTGGTGTAATAAATGTTTATATTAACTTGATATTTATCTTTATAACTTTTTATATGTAGCCATAAGGACTATGCTTATTATTCTTATTTATTTTTTTCTTTTTAGTTTTAATAGAGAGCTAATTAATTATATTAGCAAGTGTGGATTAATTTATGTTAAAATTGAAAAAAAGAAGTGCTATGAATGGTTGAAAAAAAAAATTAGGCTGGCCTTAGATGATAGATCATGTACAAATAGGAGAAGATGTACCTAAGATCTTTGAGTTAAAACTAGTTAGAGTTAAAATAACAATGCATGCTCAACCTTGAGAATTTCTCAATTCTTATTAATAGAGTAATATGCCGAATGGCATTATTGTAATTTAACAATTTCTTTAAAAATGAAAAAACCTCATTCTCTTGTTCCCTGAAACAAAAAAGCCGTCCCGCCTCAGTAGGTTATATAGGCTGTAATCGGAATATTATATACATATATATATATATATATATATATATCGTCAGGCCTCCCATACGGGATAGATTGTCAATTTATCTTCACACCTATATATATTCTAAATTTCTAACTATTTAGGCTATTTTAGCATTTTATTTACTAAGATATAAGCTTGAAAAAAAAAAAAACAATAATTACAAATTTTAAAATAGAATTATTATAGTGCAGATTATGACTTACCTCGGCAATCCTAGGCTTCATAAAATCACTTTGTAGAGCTTCAAAAACAAGATCGCTTTGGCCACCCCACCTATTCAATCAATTAGCATTTTATTAGTTTTCTTTTATTATTATTATTATTTTTATAAGCAGTTAAGCACCCTAATTTGTAATTACCTAATCTTATTTTACCATCACTGTTATTTATCATCTTATCAGACAGTCTGATCATAACTTTTAATTATAAAAATTATAGCTTTTTAAAATAAATCTATAACTTCTTACAATATTAGTTAAGCAGCGTTGTTATGTTAGAAGTGATATATACTTCTTCACAAATTCTTATATGCGGCTGGCCGCACGGCGGCCAGCTGCATTGTTTCAAATGGTGCGGCCATTTTTAGGGGTTACAAAGTCTTTAATGGGGTTACAAAATGTTTTTTGGGGTTACAAAATGTTTAAGTGGGGCTACAATGTATTTTTTGGGGTTACAATGTGTTATTTTGGAGTTACAGTGGGGTTACAAACTGTTATTTCGAGTTACAAAGAGTTTTTGGGGGTTACAAAGTGTTTTTGGGGTTATAAAGTGTTTATGTGGGGTTATAAAGTATTTTTTGGGGTTATAAAGTGAGGTTACAAAGGTTTTTTTTTTTTAAGTGGGGTTACAAAGTGTTTTTTTAGTTACAAAGTGTTTTTTTAACTAGGGTTATGTATTTTTTGGGATTACAAAGTGTTATTTTGGAGTTACAAAGTGTTTTTGAGGTTACAAAGTGTTTTTGGGGTTACAAAGTGTTTTTTTTTTTTTTACAAAATGCTAAAGTGGGGTTACAAAGTATATTTTGGTGTTATAAAATGAGGTTACAAAGGTTTTTTTGGTTTAAGTGGGGTTACAAAGTATTTTTTTGGAGTCACAAAGTGCTTTTGGGGTTACGAAAGTTATATATTGAGTTATAAAGTGTGTTTTTTTAGTTTACAAAGTTTAAGTGGGGTTAAAAAATTTATTTTTGGGGTTACAAAGTATTTTTTGGGGGTTACAAAGTGTTTAAGTGATGTTACAAAGTAGGATTACAAAGTGTTTTTTAGGTTTATAAAGTATTTAAGTGGGGTTACAAATTGTTAAATGAGTTACAAAATATTTAAATGGGGTTACAAAGTATATGTATGCACTTTGTAACCCCATACTAAAATCAACTTTGTAACCCCTGTCTATCAGTTGCACCAAAAACGCGTTGATACTTCTTTCGTAACAAAAAACTTGCACCAATTTTACTTTTCACACTGTTCATATTTTTAGATATAATGAAGATTTGTAATTTACACGAGGAAAATAAATATAGTCAAGTGAAACCTTATTAGATTCACCTCATTAAATACTTTAATAATGTCAACTTTTTACAATTTTTACTTTTATGAAACTGCAGATATTAATAATCTAAATAATCCATTAGCGTGTGTGAAAAAAAATAGGATTTTTATATATTTTCAGTTACGAAGCGAGTATTTTTTATGCTAAAATTTTACTCCCTCCGTGACATATTAACTGCAACGATTTGACATTTTTCTTCTCTACTTTATGCCAAATCGTTGCAGTTATTTCGTTACGGAGGGAGTACATTTTTATGTGAAAAGTTATCATATCAAAACGTCTGCTGCCCTCTAACATCACCACAATATGTACACAATTAAAAATTAAAAAAAAAAAAAAGAAAAGAAAAGAAAAGAGAGAAATGGGCTCACTTGACATTATCTGGAATGATGTTGAGTTTTTTCCTGATAGGACCATCCATTAAAGAACCAAGATCACCTCCATTGCTAGTAATAGCATCAGAAGTAAGGTACTTTGAGTATCTTCCAAACACTAGCTTTTGTGATAATCCCATATTTGTTGTTGCTGTTGTAGTAGAAAGTGGGTCCATTCCACTATCTAGTAAAAAGTTGTAAAAGTCCTACAATACAATTTTTAAACCAATGTCATCAATTTATTTAAAATAAAATACTAGTTAATGCTTCATCAAATTTTCTTATTTATTCAATATGTATGTATAAATTGAATTTATTAGAGATAATTGTACTCAAATTCTTAAAATATGAGCGGGAATCTGAAATCATATAATTCGTCATTCCGTATATTACAATATGATTAATTACTAATTGGAATGTTCATTGTACTCATCCAAATGAATTTTAATACTCGATGTATATGTACTATATAATTAAGAGAATGGATTTTACAATGTATTTTAAAATAATAAACAATTTATGAAAGTCGGGACAATAACAATTGTTGTTACAAACAATGGTGACTGAATGAACATCAAATGTATTATTTATAATGCACAAATTAAAATTATACTTTGTATTTTATTTATTGAGTTTTGCACTTAAAGTATGCATGCATTTATACAAATTAGTATATGCATACATGATGTAATGGTTAAAGCAAGAGATAATTAAGAGATCGTGTGTTCAGTTCTTAACTTTTTTAAAATATAGGCATGATATGTTTTAATAGTGAGTAAAGTATAGATAGATAGTAAAAGATGACCCATTTCAAGTGCATCTTATTTTCTGATGGAAGCAAATAATGAACATTATTATATATTATCTATACTTTTATACTACTTCATCCACTCCATATTAATTGCAACAGTTTGACCAAAAAGCTCTCATATATTTGGTCAAAGTGTTGTAATTATTATGGAGTATATACTAAAATAAAATGATGCTGACGTCATTCTCATCTAAAGATGTACATGTGTCAATTTTTCAATCAAATTTTTCCCTCCAAAAATATTTATAACATCATTTTCTCTCTCTTTTTTTTTTTCTTTTCATTAGTATTTAACATACTTTGAAAATATAAAAATCATTAATTCCATTATCTCATTTAATTTCCATATGCAATTAATGAGCAATATAATGTTTTTAATATCATAATATTTTCTTTGTTTTATCAAATTTCAAATCATCAAGATATTATTATATTAAAATCTTTTATATTATTGATGCAATGAATTTATACTACATACTCTGTATTTGTTTTTAATTGCCTTATTTCCTAACAAAATTTCAAAATTATCAAATATTATTTAACAGGACATGCATAGCACGGGACTAATCTAGTTTATAATATTTGAAATTACTCAAATTAGAACAGAAGTAAGTCAAAATAAGCTTACCACAGAATTACTGGTAGAGCTAATTATGCTCTCTAGGGAAGCCCATGTATTTGTAGCATTTACAAATAGCTTTTTATCTATCTGATCCTTAATCTTCTCTGCTAAACTGAGAATCAAATATAATTTTATTATTTCATTAAAAAAATTGGAGGAATATGTTAAGCTAAAATTGTGATGAATTAACAACAATGAGTCAATTGAAAATATGTGACTAACAATAATGACTTGCCTGTTAGCTTGTTGAAATCCTTTGTCATCAATTCTTGAAACATCTTTAAGCAGAGGCCCCCACGATGACTGTCCAATTATGCAACCACAATATAAATTTTGGAATATAAAAAAAAACACTTTTTGTAGGAAAAAGCAAATATATATATTTTTTTTAAATGATAATGTGTAGGATACTAGGCCTTGAAACCGGCCCTACTATAGTTTATCTGGCTCAATTTTAACAAACACACACATCTATAAGACGATAATAAAGATCTTGTGCTGGAATTCTGAAGCCTTAACCACTAGGCTAACACATCATCCTCAAAATAAATAATAATAATAATAATAATATGCTTGTCAAAAAAAATACAGAGTATATTACTTCCTCCTTTTTTATTTGCAACAAACATTTTTGCACGTTTTTTGAGGAAAAAATTTAATGGTGTAAATGACAAATTAATGTTTAAAAATTTAACACCGGTAAATTCTAATCTCCATATTTCTTGTGTTTAAATTATGTTAATTAATTTGTATGTTTATACCCTTAAATATCTTCCTTAAAATGCATGCAAAATAGTTAATTATAAATAAAAAAAGAATGAAGTATAATATTAATAAGGAAATTTTCTTGCAATGATCAAAACTTTAGTGATTTAAAAATAAAAGACACAAACTTGACAGACTAACTAAATCAACACGAAGTTGACATACTAAAAAGAATTCGACATAATAAACTTTAAATTAAATAGTGGTATAAAGTGATACCAAATTCTTTATACTAGATTGTTACTTATACTAAATTTATAAAGTTGATTATGTCATTCTTGTATAAAGATGTCAAGTTGGTGTCAATTTTTGTATAACCGTGAAAATTTAGGGTATTATAAGTTATTTTTCCTAATAATAATCCCAGCAATACACCCAAAAAAAATTGAGAGAAAAAAAAAGCTAATGGATATCATAAATAGAATTTTATTAGAGTAATAGTATTCTCATAATTTGGTCAAAGAAAATATTCATGTAACCAAATTAACCAAATATCTAAAGAATGGATCATATAAGAAAAGTGCCCAAAAAAAAAAAAAAAAACTTACAACAAAATCTGCCGGAGAAATCCAAGTATCTCCGAGGGCAATTCCTTACATACATACATACATGAAAAATTAATCAAAATTCATCACCATATAAAATACTTATATAACCCTTATTTTAAAAATAAAATATATACATCTTTTAAAAAATCATAATATTATTGATTTTAAATTTTGGGCAATGAGGAATGTTCAAGATTGTTAAAAAATAATTAAAAAATAACTTTAAAATGTGTAAAAAAATATAGAATTACAATTGAAAAATAACATGCCATAACAAAAGCAATTAAAACAATTACAAAGTAATAATAAATACAAAGTAATAATAAATACAAAGTTTCTCCTTTTAAAAAAAATCTTTTACCTATATATATAATTTAACAACAATTTCAAAGAACAAAAATTAAAAATTCAAATTTATAAATATATAGAAGAATGTTAATGCATGAGCAATACAATAGAAACCGAATAAATTAATACTCGACTACTCGTGATAAATGTGCTTAATATTTACTCCCTTAACTAATGGAAGTATTTTTATAATCAAACCTTTCACGACTATTTCTTTTTATTTCGCCATAATTCATGCACAAAAAAAGACCTCGATATATCTTTATGCACATATTTATTAATAATTTTAATACATCAAAAATACAATTTTTTTAACAAATTCTCATGTTATAAGATGAGAATTTTCGAGGATTCGAGTTGGGAGCACTGATTAACTCCCCCAATCCCCACACGATGTGCAGGGATTGTTTCCTCGTACTCACCCCAAATAAATGTACGGCTCGTTTGGTAGCCGCTCACAAATAATGGTAATGTGAATGAATTTATAACTAAATTGAAAGAGAAATCAAAATCAATTCTCATTGTATAGCTAGTTTAACTCCAATTTATCTAATTTTCTACATAAATATTCAGTCCCTTCTAATAACACCCTCCTCCATGGTATTGGATGAGAATGAAAAATAAGAAGAAAATTGAAGTTTGGGAATGAAAATATGTTTTCCATTGACATTATAAGCTTATTCCTTAACAAAATTTCACTATAAACTCATTAACATTACCACAATTTATTATCAACAACCAAACGGGCTGGTAGTGTAATCCTACAAGATGTTCAACCTGTCAAATTGTCATAGACAAGTTGTATGTGTGGAGCCCAGGTCACCGTAAAAAAACAAAAATTGGAAAATGCTAAATACAACCCTTACGTCTGTATATAATTAAGAAACCAAAAGTACAAATATTTACTAAAAAACACATATTTATACACATATTTATGAACATCGAACTACACGTGATTTTGACATTGCATTTCAAAAATGTTACACTTTTGCATTACTTTTGTAAAATTAACCATTATGTCTCAACCCTAAGATCCTTTAAAAGAAAGAGTTTTTTGTCCAAAACTACCTTACTTACACCACTTTTTGCAAAAAAAACTACCTTAATTACAAAAGCTTGTCCAAAACTACCTTTATTAGCCAATTCCTTGTTGACCACTACCTTGTTCGTTGTTCCGGCGTTGACTTTGCTTTATTCTCGAAAATAATTAGCCCAATCAATGTTTTGGGGTCATTTTTGCTCTAAAAGAGTTAAATATGAGGTCGGAATCTAACAAAAATGGTCGCATAAGCTTCTATTTGCATTACAAAATTTGTCTTGATATGCATTCATTGGTTTGCGTGCAAAAAAAATATCCCTATCAAGGTGGGTCATTTTTGCCGTAAAGGGTCAAATTTGAGATCGAAATTTGCAAAAAATGACCAAATTGGCCAGCAAAGGCAAAGTCAACGTCGAAATAGTGAATAAGGTAGTGGTCAACCAGAAATTTGCTAAGTAAAGTAGTTTTGGACAAACTTTTGTAAGTAAGGTAGTTTTTTTACAAAAAGTGGTGTAATTAAGGTAGTTTTGAAAAAAAAAAAAAAAAAAAAACCCCTAAAAGAAATAACCAAGATTTTATTAAGAAAAAAAAAAGGAAAAGAAGGTAGGGTACCTCCAAGGGTGAGGTTCAATTGGCGAGAAAGGATGGCCTTATGAGCAGCTAATCCAAGAGTAACAGCAAATTTACCACCGTAAGATTCAGCAACAATATATAATGGACTTTTCTGCAACTTTAAATTCTTCTTGTTAAATATCTCTTTCAGTAATTCTGTCAGATCTTCCCCTGCTTCTTCATCACTTTTCACTACCTCTTTTTTCTCCTCCACATAACTATACCCTGTTCCTACTGGATTATCCTTTTTTTTTTTTACAAAATTAAATTAAATATTCAATCAATTTCACAATCCAAATAAATTAACATCTATCCAAATTATATAAAGTGTAAGAAAGATTACAACAAATAGAAGGTCTGCTTTCTTTAACCATGTTGAATTTCTGGGATTTAAATCTGTATCCAATGGTCCAATTTCTTGGAAATTCCCTATTCCTGTTCCTGATGCTCCCTGCATTTCATTTAATTTCATTTACAAAGTCATTTGATCTACCAGAAATTAGCTATTGCAAATCCGATCCTAATAAAATAATTATAGGCAGTTGCACGTGTTCCAGTATATTGAGTGGTAGAAAAACTTCTAAACCTACTACTATTATTATTATTATTATTATTGTAAGGTCTATAAATAAAATTGTGGGTTTTTCTTGTACACTAATTTATTCATGTTTGAATTCAAATTATTCTTTATCAAAATCAAAAAAGATTGAAACTTTGAAATTTAAATACTCAAAAAAGGGGTGAAAATGCATGTTTTTTGGATGGTCTATTCAAATTATATAAAGAAAAGGGGGTTGCTTTTGCTTTTGTTGAATAAGGGAAAAATGTAAACTTACAGGGCCACCTTGGAGCCATAAAATAATTGGCCAGGGCTTGTTTGGATGGTCTACTCTATAGGGACTTTTGTATAGCCACCAAAACATGTGTGCTTCTGCAAAAACCAAAAATAATTTACCACCAAACAAACAACAAATTAAACATTCTATTAATAATAAAAATTGCAAGAAAAAATTGAATTTGGATCGAAATGGAAACTTACTAGGTCTGACTTCAACGTAACCCCATTCTTCTAATCCAACCCCATGATACCTTTTAGATTTGGTAGCAATGCTTTCATCAAGGATAAGAAACAGAGTTGCCAAAAACAGAGCATTTCTGTGCAAAACAGAGGATTTTCCCATTTTTTTAAAATAAAAAAATAATAAAAATTCAATCTTTCTTCTCTTAGAGTGGTTCACAGTGAAGAAAAATAATGCTTGATCTTTTGGGTGTATTTGTATTTATTTATATTTATATATGTTAGTGTAAAGATTTGAGAATAAAAATAAAAATAATGATATAAAAAAAGATTTTATTTTGAGTGACTTGAACCTAGGAGATTGATATAAATTAATGTAAAAAAAATTAAAAAAATAAAATAAGAGTAGGTTGAATAGAGTAAAGAATAATAATGTGAGTTGATTATGGGGATGAAAATAATAATGGAGAAGTCATTAAATAATTGGTGATAAAAGATGGTAGTTTGGTATTTTGGTACTTTGGTTATTCTACAAAAAGGGTGTGTGGAATTGTGGGGTTTGGTTCGACAACGCAGGCTTCCAATTTCCAACTCTTTTAACTAGGAAAAGGATGCCGGCCCATAACGGGTTGGAAACCCTTAGGGTTAACCAATTAATCCTCGGTATGAAATTTAAATATGAAGTTTATTGACTGACATTTGTTAAATTGATATTGGCAGATTATATTATGGATAAACATTGGACATTATGCTTTCATGATAAGAGGTGTCAATATTAATGCTCCTAATTTAATGTGTAGTCAATATTGAAGATGTGCGTATAGCATAGTGAAGCTTGCCCCCGTCTTCAACTTCTTAGCGGGAATTCGATCCTCACCCGAGTCACCCCTAACATTATGTTGGGACATTTCTACTCTCTCTTCACTTCAGGCTAGTACTCCTATACCGATGAATGAAATTCCTAATCCAACCCAAAAATGAAAATAAATGTGTAGTCAATAATTTATTTGAATTTTGACACCTTGAGAATAAGTAGCCAAGCATGGGCTTTTTAACATTTTTCTTATTCGAGATGCCTAGCTGATTTAGCAACCCAAATTACTCATGCTGATTATTTAATCTAATTATCTAAGAGCTTGAATTCAAACTATGCTTATAATTATATGACAACTAGACCTGGCAAAACCAATCCGAAATCTGAAATACTCGATCCGAATCTCAATTTGATCCGAATCTCATCTGAATCCGAACAGGTTTGGTCCGAATCCCAACCCAGTTCGAACCTCGTCTGGTTTGAAACTCATCTGAATCCGAACAGGTCCGATCTAAACCCGCCTGATCCGAAAACAGCCCGATCTGAACTCATCCGATCTTAAACAAACTAATCTGAAATATTGTTGGTTGTACCGTACTTAGCTTATCTTGCTGCATTAATTTTCTATTTTTTTTCTTTAGTTTAATGTATGCATATTATGGTCTTAGACTTGTAATGATATGTTGTTTCTTTGTTTTTTAAGAGTTAACTAATATATGTCCTTTAATTTTTATCCCAAAAGCAATCTTTTTGAAGAACCAAACAAGCACTATTGAAACATTTCAGTCCGAAGTGGTTCGATCCGAGAACGATCATATCCGAAATGGTCTCAATCCGATCTTGGTCAGAAACTTCAACTCAAAACCCGATCTGGTCCTAATAGTATGTCAGTCCGAGCTTGGCCCGAATTCAAAACGGTCCGGTCCGAAAGTGATCTGAAATTAAATGGTCTGATCCGAACGGTCTGATCACTAGGTCTAATGAAAACTAACTTGTTGTAGAATTTATATCTTACACGTGGTTGTATGTATAGTTGACTAGTTGTATACCCATGTTTATATTTTGTTCATTTAATATTCATTTTGTCACTTAATATGCGGTAATATAATAGAAAATGAACAATATAAAAAAACTAAATGATCAATTTAAAATAATTTCATAATCATAAACCACATATTAAACTAACAAAATAAATATTAAATGAGCATGAGAGCAGTACTTTCAGCCTCACCTCTAATCTTAAAAGATAAAAATTTGAATCATCGTACCAGGAAAATCATCGTACCAAAAAAAAAAAAGCCAATGACTCTCTTGCTAGATGTTTTTTTTTAAAAAAGTGGGGTTAGCTTAGCTTTATTTTTATCATTGTTTTTCGATTTGCACCTTATTAACACTTTTTTTTTTATACTCCTTTTTTTACCCTTTCGAATTGCATAGGCTTGTAACTTTGTAAATTGTAAATAGTTGGGGAAAGTATTTATGCACACACAATATTAGGCAGACTATACAATATTAGATAATATTTGGATATAATTTTAACAACTTCGAATATAATATTGAGATCAACTCATCGACATATATAATCTTATATTTTGGTAATCAATAAATACATATTTGTCAATAATCTAAAATACCTTCTTTTAAAAGTTTTTAAGGGGGTTCTTATCTGGTTTTCGAAATTCATTTTGGATTCGACTAATTCGGATTCGAGCAGGGTCAGGCCCCAATTGAGGGGAAAACTCTCCCAACACAAACTGTTGCGTTCCCAAGGCTAGAACTCGAGACATTGGTTAAGCTAGAACAGCTCCTTTACCAGCTGATCTAAGCATGTATTGGTTTTCTTTTAAAAGTTGATTTGGATATAATGTTAATAACATAGAATATGATATTATAAGATAGGATAATATACATGTTGATTTATCAAACCTCGTAACGTAGTAGGGTAAGTGGTAAGTTGGTAACTGCGTAACTTTACGTTTTCACCTGGTCAGCGTGGCTTGGAAGAGATATTGCACAAGGGCACTACAAAATTAGAAATCTTTGTATAGTGGCATCTGGCATGGATATGGATTTGGAGCCCAACTCAAGAAATTTAAAATGTTATTATTGACGTACTTCATCCTTTTTTTTTTCCCAAAAACAATTGCCAACTTGGTTAACAATCTTTAAAGACCAAGTATATATACTACATTTGTCAGTTTTGAGGACACAAATAACTACTCCCTCCGTAACATAAAGATTTTAACATTTGTTTTTTTTACGTATTTTGAAGAAGTGGTTTAAGGTTGTAAACGAAGAAATTGATAAAAATGGTTTTAATACAAACAAAAATGTGATTATAAGTTACTAAGATCAAAATTATTTTGATTAATTTGGTCGTTTATACTCTCAAATCATTTCCTCAAAATGCGTGAAAAGCATTTGTTGAAATCTTTATGTTACGGGGGGAGTATATCTGTCAAACGGGGTTGTGTCGGGTTTGTGTAAAATAGTTGCAGGTTTGGGTTGTAACGTATCGAGTGTCAACGGGTTTGGGTTGGTATAAATTTTTTTATATATAACGTCTTTTTAACTTTTCATGTTTTAATGCAATATATGTACTAAAATGTGCTTTAAAAGTTCTAAAAAGTATAAATTATTAAAAATGTCTTCATTAATAGCCAATTTATGAAAAATAATTGATGTTGTTGTCCAACAAATACATTGTTAAATTCAAAATTTTAATGGTAGGAAGTATTTTTGCCTAAAATTTCTCATAATATATCATAAGTTTAATACAATACTAATGTTTTTTGGGTCGGGCCCAAATTGAGAGCAGGTCGGGTTGGATTAAGAGCAGGTCATTATTTTTTTTAAACCCGATATTTACTGTTCGAGTAAAAAATTGGCAACTGCTCTGCAAACAAACCACATATGAGTGTCTTGATTTCTGATTAAGAGTGTGTGTGGGAATGGATCTCACATTGAAGAAATATATGTGTTGTATCCAATTTATAAGGCTGAAGAGCTATTCTCTTATTGCTTTATGGTTAGTTTTTCTTCTACACCATTGATTTTGTTCTCTTTGACCAAGAAGATTTGATATTTAAATATATGGAATATGTAGTCAAAACTTAAATGAGTAGGAAGAAAAATGAAATTACAGAGTGAAAAAAAAATGAAAGGTTAAATAGAGAAGAAAAAATTTATCGAAAATTGGAGGAAAATAGCGAGTCAATGCCGGAAATTCACAGTCAACGTCGGAAAAAGGAGGTAAGGTCCCTCCTTGCAACTTTTTTTTAGGTCCCTGTTCACAATAAATTTTTTATAAGGTCTTCTTTTTACAAAAAATAATGTTTTAAAAGGTCTTTTCTGAAAATTTTTCCTATTAAGTCTTAAGATTATGAATTTGTGATCCATCCACCATCCCAGGCCATGAGGACACTAGGCCACTAGCACTTTCATGTTGTTTTGCTAATCAACAGTCTTCTTCTCCATCCAACTAACAACCTTTAATTTGTTTTTTAAAACTTAGTTCACTATATTTTATTGGTTTAAAAAGTAATCCTTTTTATGTTCTTTATTTATAATTGTATAGTTGATTTTTGTAGCTTAGGCTCAGTTCTTTAGGACTGATCTGGTCTGATCTGATCTGATTTGAGTTTGTCTGATCTGATCTGATTTGAATTATTGAATTATTTTTATTTTTATTTTTATTTTTATTTTTATTTTTATTTTTATTTTTATTTTTATTTTTATTTTTTATTTTTATTTTTATTTTTATTTTTATTTTTATTTTTATTTTTATTTTTATTTTTATTTTTATTTTTATTTTTATTTTTATTTTTATTTTTATTTTTATTTTTATTTTTATTTTTATTTTTATTTTTATTTTTATTTTTATTTTTATTTTTATTTTTATTTTTATTTTTATTTTTATTTTTATTTTTATTTTTATTTTTATTTTTATTTTTATTTTTATTTTTATTTTTATTTTTATAATTGTCATACTTATTTTTTTATGAGGAATGTAATACATGATTATATTTACTAAAATAATAATAATGATTATTATTATTATAATTATTAATATTATAATTATTATTATTATAGCCCATTTCATTTCACCTCTTCATTCAATCTCACTCCAAAACTTCAAATAATAATATTAATACTAATAATAATAGTAGTAGTAGTAGTAATAATCACCGCCGAAAAATTTGACCAAACCATCACCGAAAAAGTCGACCGAATAATCACCGCCGGAAAAGTCATTCTGAAAACTGTCGCCGAAAAACTCGGCCTGAAAACGTCGCTGGAAAAGTTAGCTGAATGATCATCGTCGGAAAAGTCAGTCCGAAAACCGTCGCCGAAAAACTCAGCCTGAAAATCGTCGCCGGAAAAGTTGGCCGAATAATCACCGCCGGAAAATTCAGTCCGAAAACCGTCGTCGGAAAAGTCATCCCGAAAACCGTCGCCGGAAAAGTCGGCCGAATAATCACCGCCGGAAAAGTCAGTCCAAAAACCGTTGTCGAAAAAGTCGTCCCGAAAATCGTCGCCGAAAAACTCGGCTTGAAAATCGTCGGCGGAAAAGTCAGCCGAATAATCACGGCCGGAAAAGTCAGTCCGAAAACCGTCCTCGGAAAAGTCGTCCCGAAAACCGTCGCCGGAAAACTCGTTCGAAAACCGTCCTCGGAAGATGTCGAGCGGAAAAACGATGCTCGAAATTAATAATAATAATAATAATAATAATAATAATAATAATAATAATAATAATAATAATAATAATAATAATAGTAATAATAATAAGTAATAATGTGTGATCTGATCTGATCTGATTACTGTAGCTTTTAAGTCCAAAAGAACAGGCCTTACTATATATGCTTTATTTTTCGTGCGGAATTGGGTAGTTGTAATTGTAGACGTCTAACACATAGTGATACAATATACATGCATATATGATGATCACCAACATAATATAACTTCTATTTATGTTATTAGCTCTCAAACGTAACATGACTTCTATTCATATTGAGGGTGACAATTTAACAATTATCAATATTTTGCAGGGTAAATTTCGATATTAGGACTATTCTTTGAGACTTTGCTACGGCCTCCTCTTCACATATCTTTCGGGAAACCAACCAGTCTGTTGATTACAATGCATCACTCGAGCATTGGACTCCTATGCATGTTGATGTTGATTACAGTGTTAGCAAATGGAGGTGTTATTCAACAGATTCAAACGTTTGAGATGTTAAATAAAATAGTTTCTCACATTTTGGGGTTGTTTTAAAGAAGTTAGGTTTGTGGAGTTTCTATCAAAAATGGTCCAAGTTTATGGGGGTTGTTTCAAAAACCTTTTGTATAAAGTTTAACAAATTATATAAGAAGTTATAGATCTATAGTAAAAAAAATTATTATTTTGTACGCTTGTTGACTTTGTTGTTAAAGATTATATCAAACCGTTTGATTATAATTATCTCACAAGAGTTTTTACATTAGGGTGCGTTTTTTTTCCAGCTTATTAGACCTGAACTTATCTAAACTTATTAAACCTGAAACTTATTTTTTAAGATGTATTTAGACTTTATTAGACCTGAACTTATTGAAACTCATTAAACCCGAAATTTAAGGAGAAGAGAACCCTCTCTATGTAGACTATAAAAAAATACAAATGGCCTGTTATGTCAGAAACAACACGAGTCTGCATGCTAGTTTTCTCCTTCGAATGATAAAAGGCCCACAATATTGATTTCTTGGATTGGGATCAAACGGGTATAAACATGAGTCATGACGGCCCAAATGAAGCTTGGACAATCACATACCTCGTTAAACAACCAAACGGATACATTTATTTTTTTCAGGTAATTGAATTGGAAAAAGAAAAAAAAAATAGCATTGGAAACTAAACATAAACAAACAAAACAAAATGCTATAAACAAAATATGTAAAAAAAAAAAAAGGTAAAACGGAGGGTGTAATATCTTTAATGGTTGTTTATAAAAGTTATAACAAAAATCCAATAATATTCCATTTGATTATGATTTTGATTTATGTGTAAATAATAAATCTGCAAAAAAAATAATTAATAAATTGATTGTTGCAACTAATATATGAGGAAAGTTGTATTAAGACTCCGTTTTCAATTGCAAATGAGTTTTTTTTGGTTACTTTTCATAAAAGAAAAGCTAATTATCAAACAACTTTTCCATTGTTTAGTTATAAGGAAAATATATTTTTTATTTTATTTTAAGTATTTTGGCAGATAATGTTTAGTTACATAACAAATAGTCCATTGGTTACACGCGGATGAAAACGCCCTCTAATTGAAAATTGATTTCACTATGATGTAAAACAAGTTTTTATTCCCAATGTTTCTTTTAATTTTTAAGCCTACAGTAAACAATATAAAATGAGAAGGAAAAAAATAGTCAAAATGTTTTTATATCCTAATCGAGGAAAGTAGTCACTTACAAATATGTCACAATAAATTAATGTTGATTAAATTTATGATGAATGCTCATTTGATCTAAAAATTAATTTTAACGAATAAACATAGCATGCTTATCATCTAATACAATGCCTTCGTATAGATAAACGAAGCCTCAAAAGAGGATTGTATCTTGACCAGGCAGTCCAGACTTCAGATCTCCAAGCACGAGATTGGTGATATATTCGGTCACCGAACGCATTTGTGAGTCATTATCTCACAGTTCAAGGGCTGATATACGGATATACCGCACATTATCAAAATTTTAAAAATTAGAAAATTACAACACCTTATTATTATTATTATGAGATTTCATCCTAAGGCGTTGATTTTTCTTGTAATTTTTAGAATGAAAATCAAGAAACAAATACAAAAGTGAAGCATTAAACAGAGCATTAAAGCACCATCCCCAAATTCCAGAACAGGGGAACCTCCAAAAATGATAATACAGCATTACCCCAGACACACAGAAACTAAACACAAACTGCACAATCTGACAGTCTGTGACCAACCTCTTCCACGACGGACGAATCCCCACCGTACACATAAGATAGTACATGTACATCACCGTATGAACACCCGCATTCGTCACCAACGCAACCGGGAACAGCGACTGTGACGTTTGAAGCCAAATGTAGCACATAATCAACACCGTTGAGTGGTGGTACACGTGGAGGAAGGACAGCCGTCCGATGCTCCCGCTAAGGAGAATCAAAAGGGTGTCCATGAACTCGAGGATTTTGGAGAGGTAGAAGATGTAGGCCCAGAAGAAGGCGGGCCCACGTGGCGAGGTGTGGTTGGCTGGGAAGCAGAAGATCCAGTGTGGAGCAGGCATTTGGGAGAGGGTAGAGAGGGTGCATCCAACGGCCATGGTGAAGGATAAGAGGAGGATGATGAGGTTGTGGACGGCGGAGATGAAGCGGAGGAGGGGTGGTGGGAGAGTGAAGAGGGAGGTGCGAGAGAGGAGGAAAGTTAAGGAGAGATAAGTGGTGATGGTGGAAATTAGGAAAGGGAGAGAGGAGAAAGGTGTAATTTCATTGTTCCACTCAAAATTGGTTATTGTTGGATGATCAACTAGGTAGTATTTGATGGTACCAACAATGGAATCAATGGATTGGATTGACATTTTTATTTTTGTTTTTGTTTTGATAGAATAGAAGATTGAATTGGGGGTGATGGTGATGGTGATGGTGATGATGATGGTGATGATGAACAGTCAATTGAATTGGGGATTTGAAGTGGTTTTGAGTTATTTAGGGTTTATTGTTGTTTCTATTTAATTTAAAGTGTTGATGTGGAGGAATCACAACCATGAATCCATGATTTTTTAGATTGGGAGGAAAATGGTATGGTATATTGGTATGCCTTGATGGTAGAGTGAGAGTGGGGAACTGCCCAGTTTCTTAAAAAAATCAGTATCTCAAAATATATTCAATGATATTTTTATAATTTTGTTAAAAATATGTTGTCAAAATATCCTTTATTTGATTGGTGCTTAGATATCTACCTCTAAAATTTGTCAAAATTAGCTTAAAATGTCATTTTAAAATACAATTTTATATCTAAACTTGAGGAATTTGATACTCCTCATGAGAGTGAGAAATGGTTTTGACCGGAAGGGTTAAAACTCTAATACGGAGTAGTTGTGCTTAGTGGTCAGAGTTTTTAAATCGAAGACTCCGTTTGATAGAGCGTAAAATGTTTTTAGTGTAAAATGAATTTTATCACACAACATTTTTATTATAGAATGTAAAAATGCATTTGAAAAAAAAAGGTTGGAAGGAAAAGGGAAAGGGTGAGGAGGAATAGGATGCAAGGTAAAATGGTTCTAAAGAAAAGAGAAGGAATGATAGAGAAAATGTTCCGTCCATTTCAAAAGGAAAATGAATTTTAGTCCTACAAGAGCTTTTATAATCTTGATGGAAAATTGTTTTATATCCAAATAATAGAAAATAGAAAGAAAAAAAAAACGACGTAAAACATTTTACTTCCTACCAAACGGAGCCTAAAATTCTTGTTTAAAAAATGTTACTTTTAGCAGTTTTTTAATCAAGAGTTCCAAGAAAAATAAATTTTAAGACCATTTTACCCATTTGTAATTAATCGTAGTGTATTTATATCATTTTGCACTTATTAGCTTTTATCAAACAACTAAGGGCATGTAAGCATGTTCGGTATTTTTTATTTTTTTTGAAAATAAAAAATAAGAATGGGTTTCACTTTTTACTTGTCGATTTTTATTTTCACTAATTTCTATAAGATTATATGATTAATATCATATAACTTTGAAAAATAAAGAACCAAAAACCAGAAACCCATAGTGATATCAAACAAGCCCTAACGGGTCCGTTTCGTAACCAGTCATAAATGATATTAATAGGAATGAATTTATAACTAAATTTGGAAGGAAAATAAAAATTCATTCCCATGGTGTAACTAGTTTAACTCCAATTTATTTAATTTTCTTCACAAATATTCATTCTCATCTAATACCACTCTCACCCATGGTAATGGATGTGAATGGTAAATAAGAAGAAAATTGAAGCTTGGGAATGAAAACATTTTTCCACGGACATTATAACGTTCTTCCTTAACAAAATTACACTATAAACTCATTAACATTAACATAATTTATTAGCAACAACCAAACGGGCCGTGTAACAACCCCAAACTTAGGGAAACTGTTAACTAATGAAACCCTGTAAATTACATCATCATGTACATACACAATTGTCACAATCACTAATCAAAGGGACCTTCGCGTCCCAAGTCCTATCAAAGGATCCATAATCATTACATTGGAAGTCCTCTTTAGCTAGTACAACCATTATATCAAAATACAATCCCAAGCTTTACTACTAACAACAACTAATATTATATTAGAACTCGCACGCTAACCGACTTACGATTAAATACACACTATAGTCAGCTAATTTCACAAACTCCTAGTGTAACAACCCTAAATTTTCCAATAGGAAAATAATATTTATCACCTGAAACATCAATTCAGAAAATCTCAAGGTTGTTATGCCGCGATAACCAATTATAGTCATCAGAAGGCTAGTGGTTCTACCTGAAAACTAATAATTAAAAGATTAATTAACTAACTATTACTATAACGACCCTGATTTTATAGGTATTTCTGTTGTGTATTTATGTGATGTTATGTATGGTTCAAATTTATTTATTTTGGAACTATTTATTTTATTTTATGTGAATAATTTCGATTAAATTCGAATTATTTAATTTTGATTGATTATTATTTATTTTAATTATTATTTAATTAATTAGAATTTTTATTATTAAATTTTCTAATTAATTATTTAATATTTTTGGGCTAAATCGATTTAAGCATGATTGATCATGCAATTTTTGTAAATTAGCCCAATTGATCACGAAAGCCCGATTTGGCCCATTTGAGCTATGAAAAACCGGCCCCCTTATGTGCATGGCAAGGATTTGCCACTTGCCTCATGTTCACACCTTAAACCACTTCTATAAATAGAAGGGTTAGTATAGTAAGGCTTAATAATCCTTTTGCTCATTTGCCATCTTAAGCACTTGCCATCAAAAATTCAAACACAAACTCCCTCCATTTGCCATCCTTCTACACGCCATTTTTGGCCATAATCATCTACCAATTTGTTCATCAACCTTTCATCCCAAAACTTAAAGATTCATATCTTATTGATCTTTAAGTAACTTTAAACACAAAAATCTCCATAGTTTTCAATCAAGATTTCTAGTTCGGGGTTGGATTTTTGGGGTTGCTCGTGTGGGTTGTTCGTGGTTCAAGTGGTGGTGCACGGTGGTGGTTCGTACTCGTGTGGTGGCTCGTGTGCCGTGGCCGTGCAGCAGGTCCGTGGCCGTGTGGTTCGAGTAGTGGCACGAGGTGAAGACGGTGGTGCGAGTGTGTGCAAGTCGTGGTGGTGCCGTGTCCGTGCGTGGTGGACCGTGTTGCTTGGAGCCGTGTGGGTAATTTCCGGGCAGCAAGTTTTAAGTGTTTATCTTGTTGATCTTCATCAAGGTAACATACTTTCTCAACTTAATTGGTATACTATGTTTCATAGTATAGATTAAATGATTAGATTAGACTACTTTGGGTGTTTATAATCATGTTTATGTATGCATGATAATCTGAATTTTTGGATGGTTTTATGATGATTCTTACTTGAATATGTATGTTTTATGATTAATTATGTTAGTATTTTGTTTGATGATAATCATGTTCAAGTTTGATGAATTTTGGAGTTTTGGAAGTTGATGAATTTTGTTGTTGAACATGTTGATTCATGCGTGTGTTTTGATGAGTGTGGGATGAGTTCTTGAATCTTGAATGAGTTCTTGGTTGAAGTTCTTGAATCTTGATTGAGTTCTTGATTGAAGATCTTGAATCTTGGATGAGTTCTTTATGTGTTCTTTAAGTTCTTTATAAGTTCTTGCTTGAGTCTTTAAAGTTAAAGAAAGTTAGTTGAAGTAAAGAAAGTTAAAGAAAGATTAAAGAAAGTTAAAGAAAAGGTTAAAGATTGATGAAAGAGGTTCTAAGTTTGGTTGGTTTACATGTTAAGTCAAGGCGTAAGATGCAACTTAAGAATTAACTAAGAATGTAAACTTCGATTTTTAAGTAAAGATTAGCTTGATTTCGCTACTAGACGCCTAGAACTTAGAGTAAGATTCTAAGTATTTGGGTTAAGACGTTGCCCCTATCCTATCCGCGGTATTGGGATAGTTGGTGGTCTTACTATGTTATCTTCGGATATGGATTTCCAGTAAGATTGGTTTCATGGGATTTGGGAGTAAGATTCTCAATCCTGACATAGTAGAAAGTTCGAATGCGTAAGATGCGTTCGTACGTGCATAGTCCGGTCTAGTATGTGAATGATTGCGCCAAAGTTAAGATATGTTAATTAGTAAGATTGGTTGAGTCAGCATGATTAATCGTTGTTATTCGTTGTTGATATGACGTGATGTTCCGCATGATTTGATGTATGTTGGCATGTTTGGTTTGGTCGTTTGGTTTGTGCGCTATGTTCTTGTGTAACCCCGTTAGGGTGGGACGGTTATGTTACTCGCCGCTGACGGTGGACTGTTGTTGTTTTTCAGGTAACTCTAATGATGAGGTCCTTGCTTAGCTTTGGGTTGGGCGAGTGCCGATATTGTTTAGACTTTATTTTGTTATTTTTCGATGTTTTCTAGTCTTATACTATAGTAGTAGTATTTGTATACATTACTATAACTCTGACATGTATTTGGAGTTACGTTTGGTAGTAGTAGTAGTAATATGACTTTTGGGATTAGATATGTACAAACTTGTGGGTAAAGGTGGCCAACGGGCGGGCTGGGCCGGGCCGGGCCGGGAATGGGTAACCCGGAACCAGCCCGTGGATGGGGTTGGGCGGGCCGGGCCAGACGAGGAATGACCCACGAACCGGCCCGGCGGATTGGGGACCGGGCTGGGCTGGGCTGGGTTGCGGGTTCGTGGGTTGGGCTCGTGGGTCGGGTTCGTGGGTTGGGCCCATTGGGTCATGGGTTGGGTTTAGGGGATTTGGGGGTTTTGTGGGGGTTTTGTTGGGGTTTAAGGGGTTTGGGGGGTTTTGAGGGGGTTTGGGTTTTTTTTTGGGATTTTTAAATTTGTAAATGTAATCACTAGTTGGCAAAAACATGTTAATTATATATTTAACTTGTTAATTTAAATTCGAACAACTAAATAACTAAATATTATGAATTGGAAACGAATGCTGACTGGATAGAATCCCACGTAATAGAGGTGCGACACAATGGTCAACTTAAATACCAAATCTTGCCTAGACAGATTCCGGGCTCCTGTTTGAGCCAACTAACCAATCAGATTGTAACCTTATGATTAAACTGGAAAGTTCATACAAAACAATGAAACATTTTTAAAATCATGTATTACATATATAATTTTAGTTCTTAACATATATTAAAATCATGTATCACATATATAAATATAATATTAATTCTTATTTCTTAACATATATTAAAATCATAAATCACATATATAAGTTTTGTTCCTGGCATATATTAAAATCATGTATCACATATATAAATATACTATTATTTCTTATTTCTTAACATATATTAAAATCATGTATCAAATATATAAATTTTGTTCCTAGCATATATTAAAATCATGTATCACATATATAAATATAATATTCATTCTTATTTCTTAACATATATTAAAATCATAAATCACATATATAATTTCAATTCTTTTAAAATCATATCACATATATAATTTCAATTCTTAACATAAAATAATAAAAATAATAAAATGCTAGTAATTCGCACGGCCGGGCCGGGCGGGCTGGGTTTCGGGCCGGGCTGGGTTACGGGCTGGGTCTAGGTCGGGCTGGGTTACGGGTTGGGCTGGGTTCGGGCTGGGTTACAGGTTGGGCTGGGTTCCGAACGGGTTGGGCTGTGGTCTGGGTTTTTAAACCACAACCCGTAACCAGCCCGTCTGGGGACCAGGCCGGGCTGGTTACGGGTCGGAGCGGGCCGACCCAGGCGGGCCAAAAACCGGGCGGGTTCCGGGCCGGGCCGGGTCAACCCAGCCCATTGGCCAGCTCTACTTGTGGGTAATTGTACTTTTTGGTTTAGTATATATAATCATTTGAGGTTTTGTTTTTAATTTCAAGTATTTTAGTTTGTTAGATCTGACTATTCGACTTGTCGGTTTTTTCCGCGCCGGTTTAAGCGAGTCGGGTCGTTACAATTACAGTCCAGCATAGTAAACTTAAAATAGTTATTACAACCCAAAGATAATTTCTAAGTATAATTAAATGACAGCGGAAGCCTTAATAAAGTCTAAAATCCAAAAGAAATGATCGCACTCTTTAACCCGACAAGCCGGACACCATCTAGCCCCTGCACATTGATCATTGTAATATCAGCCAAAGGCTGAGCAAGATTTCATACTATAAATAAACAAAACTAAACAATGTGCAGGCAAGACATATAGGAATATCTTGCAAATCCATTTCCAATCTGTACAAGGTTAAATAGCAGTAGGAGCAACTTCTCAAATAAACTTTAATCTACTTTTATAATTCAAGTCCAAAACCTTCTTTCTTTCTAAAAACAACTTGCATAAATATAAGATCTTACTTTCGAAATATGTGAGTAGGAAGTATTAAATAAGAAATTCAATGAGCTAGCTAGGCTCACTGAATAAACACACCAAAGCCCCTAATAATCTAGTATACATACCCCTTACTTGATAACTACCAAGAAGGAAGACAATTGACAAGATTATTGATTAACGTACGTACCCCCAACTACTATATAAAATGGTTGAGACACTGTTAACTCAACTTACTTCCAAACTCGGGGAATACCGCTTACCGGCAACCCCACAATAAAATCTAGAAACCCTCGTAAGGGTGAGGAACTTCCTCCTTTCAAAATCTTTGCTTGGTAACATAGAGGAACTTCCTTGTTTCAATATAAAATACTACCTTAATCAATTTGAAATGAGTTACACGCACACATCCAAACACTACCTTAATCAATTGAAAATGAGTTCCACATATCCAAACATTACTGAAATAAAATTCAAGATAACCAAACACTACAGTATGAGAGTTTTACCACAAATATATATGTAGAGCACTAGTCACTCTTCCATTAACTTGCATGGTTTTACATTTACCCCACGTAGCACCCCTTTACGACACGCGTCCCCTCCACGTGTCTTCTTTTTTTTTTTTTAAATCCCCTGTTTATATATTTACAACATTCACTACATGTCTGCATTATTATTTATTTTATATATCATATGAAATTATGAATCTCCACCTTAGCTTTACTATATAGTCCCATTAGTCTTACATTTTTATTCAAGTTCCGCCATTCTATTCTCCAGTTCGTTAATTAATGTAATGTAATGTAATGTAATGTAACTACATATATTAATAAGTTACCAAATATAATAATAATAATAATAATAATTAAGAACTAACAAACAAACAAAACCACAAAAAAATCAGTTGAATGGCTCCAAAGCGTGGAAGAAGGGTAGTTAAAACTACCAAAGTGGTAGAAGAAACCACCCGCACTCTCCAGGTAGTTTCCACCATCGGCTCCCAGTCTCAGTCTCAGTCTCAGGAAGAACAAGAAGCCCAAGACCAGGCCCAAGCCCATGAACAGGCCCAACCTGACGAAACCAAGCGAAGCGAATCCCGAAGCTCTGTCTTCACCATGGCCAAGTCCATCCCTATCATCGTTGAAGACGAGTTCTATGACACGGAGGCAACCCAAGAGCCTGATGATGAGCAGCCGCCAAGATCAGAGGAGGCCCAAACAAGACAAGAAGCCCAAGTAGAAGCCAATAAGAAAGAAAGCCCAGCCCATAATAATAAGAAGAAAAGGAGGAAGAGGGGAGGAGGAGAAGGGTATAAGGTGTACGTGTACAGGGTAATGAAACAAGTGCACCCAGGAATGGGAATAACGGGAAGGGCAATGTCGGTAATTAACAACTTTATGGAGGATATGTTTGAGAGGCTTGCAAGGGAAGCTTACTACTTGAGTTTGCATAGTAAGAAGCCAACAATGAGTGTTAGGGAGATACAAACTGCTGTTAAGTTAGTGTTGCCTGGGGAGCTTGCTAAACATGCTGTTGCTCAAGGCACTAAGGCTCTCACTAACTATTTCTCCTTTTAGGATATAATATGCATCACTTATATCTATGGTTTATGTATATATATATATATATATACTTACTCAGTTCTATATTAATTGTAACTATTTTGGTTGTAATTATGTATATGTTATGTTAGTTGTTAATTAATTATTATTATTATTGTTATTAAGTTTAATTTGTGTATGTTTAGTTCTTAAATTATTAGTTTTTGATGTTAGGATGTTACATTAGCATGTGTATGTAGAATAATCAATGCCACAGGCCACATTTTGTTATTCACTTGTCCTTTTAATGTGTATATATAATATAATATGGGGATTTTGATCGGCTTTATTTTTGGTCCATTATTATTATTATTATTATTATTATTATTATTATTTGCTTTAATTTCACCGTTTGACAAATTATCTTACCTGTTCATATGGTTATTCGAATGTAAACTTTAATCCTTACTATTATTAATTACCAACAATAATATAAATTCAATTCATTAATATTACCCGGCATTTATGATCAATTACCAAACCACACGTAAGAACATAATGTTAACAATATTATTGAGTTTCAAAATCCTCCATGCATATTGAATTTATATTGATTGGACAATCAAATAACAATAATCTTATGACTTCGATTTGATAGCTAAGTATAGCTCACAGTGGCAAACTGACATTTTTAGAATTTTTATAATGAGGGATTTCCAATTAAAAATCCATCCAATTGCTTCCTTCCAAATTTCCAAATTAAAATTGCTAGTAAATAAAGACAAATTTACAACTATGCACCTATGGTACATATTGAATGCATGCATGCTAGCTCGATCTTGACACAATACCAACTATTTAGTCTTTACATTATCATGCTAATTGTCACAATAATATTTAATTAATTAAAAGTGCTTCTAAAATTACAGGTTTCAATCGAACTTGGAATTAATGTCAAAATTAGTCGGTGGAATTAATTAAAAGTGCTAAGCTAGCTAGATCAATCGTGTAGGTTTACTTGATACTCAACCAAGTAAAGATTCTTCGCTTAAGGAATGACGATAGAAACATCGAGGAAGTGCATTTTAGTAGCAACTTTTGAACTACAAGTCTAGCACAACTTCTTAAAGAAAATCTAGAACACAACTCCTCATATCAATATTTAGGCGCGTTTGGGAACTGGTTTTTTGACTGGTTTCTGACTTTTGGCTTTTAATATGGTTGGTTATTAGCTTTTTGGTTGGATAAAAAGTTGGCTTTTAAGTCAAAATAAAAAAAAAACTATTTGGAGCAGCTTTTTTTGTTGGCTGAAAAGCTGGCTTTTAAGCCAAAATAAAAAAGCCGTCTAGAGCTGCTTTTTTTGTTGGCTGAAAAGCTGGCTTTTAAGCCAAAATAAAAAAACCATCTGGAGCAGCTTTTTTGGGGCTTTTTGGTTGGCTGAAAAGCTGGCTTTTAAGCCAAAATAAAAAAGCCGCATGGAGCAGCTTTTTTGGTTGGTTTTTGCTTGTTGACCCACAAATTCTCTAATAAATAGTCAATAGCCGCAATTAATTTTACCAAACATTATTCCAAACAGCTAGCTTAAACATCCAATTTAAAAAGTCAATACATACAGTCAATAATTTCAGCTAGTCAAACAAACCAATTAAACCAGTCAAAAGCCAATAGCCAACAGCTGATTGCCAAACAGGGGAATTAAAATTCTAAAGGAAATTGAAATTCCTATGAAATGTAGAAAATTATTAACCAACATCCCCCTTGGTAAATACAAATCCCTGTGTCAAATACAAATACTAATGGTAAACCAAACACAAATACTCCGTAGTTATTTTCTAGGAAATGGACAATGGATTATATTTCTCGTGAATTAAGATTTTCTGTAGGAATTAATTTAAATTCCTATGGCTAACCAAACAAACGAGTCCAAATCTTCTACCTCACTTTATATATACCATTTGTGAGACACTTTATTCTCATTACATATCCTATAAAGTTTGTTTGTTGAAATCAGATCGATATGATGGAACCCTTTTGATTTTTAAAATTTCCAAGACACTTCATAGCTTAATTATGGAAACTTTTATGTCCACCAACATGTTTTAAGAATGAGTCTGGGTTGCTCCAAGTTCCGAATCCATCACTAACAAAAGCATCCCTCATTCTCATCTTTAAATAAGTAACACACAAAATAAAATGCCGCATCATTTTTAACAATATAGTCAGCTAAGATGTATATTTAAAACAATTGGGATTAAAAATACATTTATTTTTCCCGAAAAATAAATAAAAGAAAAGACATAACTTTCTAATTGATAATGATTTCCTTGAATGTTAAAACATAGTTGACTAGGAAAACTATAAGGTTGGGGAAAGCTACCCCTACTCGATAACTTGACCTGAATATAACCCAAATAAAATAGGTTAGGTTTGAGGTTTTGAATCCGTTTAATCAAATGAGCTGACACAAATAACCCGTTTAATTTAATGGGTTAGTTTAAGATATCTTTATATTTTCAACCCAAAAGAAACTGATTTAACTCATTTATTAAATTAATATATATTTTTATATTTTAATAAGTGAAAATACCCTTTAAAACATTATAAATTTTAAAGATGCAATATAAACAATGCAATAATTAAATTATAAACATAAATATAGGTTTAAGGATCGTTTTCAATGAATAGTTATTAGCATACTATCAGTGGTATACTTGAGTTTTTGAAAAATCTCATAAATATATTTAAGTTGTTAATCTAATTCAATTGACACCTTTAATGACTATTTCCAACCAATTAACTACCACTAATCAATCCTTAGTTAATTATAGTTGATTTTTTTATTGAGATTTTTTTTTTAATTTAAACAAAAAACTTGTTTATTACCAACCTGAACCTGACCTGACATTTTCTGTTAACTAGCCCTAGAAAATGGTGTTATCCGTGGCCCGTGGGTCGTAAGTTTGCGACTTGCCTTGGACATGTATAGACCAAGAGTCACGAGATAAAACATCAATGAAGAAATTGGTTGAGAACAGTTTGCAATCTTCTCTAGCCTTATTGGACCACTTTGTAAAATGGCCATACACATAGCATAACAGCATCAACCTACATTTATTAGTAAGCGACGTATTGATTTATCTGCTTTACCATATTGTCCATATATATTGGTACAATTTGAGGATAAAGTCATAGTCCAGTGGTTAGGGCTTCAGAATTCCAGGCATGAGGTCTTAGATTCGATTCTCACCGCACGCATTTGCGAGGATTCCTTATTATTCCCCTTACGGATGCGTGTGTTGGCAAAAATTGGGCCGGGTGACCTGCAGTAGGGTTATATATATATATATATATATATTCACAAATATTCATTCTCATCTAATGACACCCTCCTTGGAATGATAATATGTTTTCCATAGGGCTTGTAAGAGTTCTTCCTTCACAAAATAATACTTTAAATCCATTATCATTACCATAATTTATTATTAATAATCAACAGGCCGTAAGAGCAGGTTGCTTCATCACATATTTAAGACTCCAAAAATAAAATCTTACTATTGATTAAAAATAATTTGTCAAATAGATAAGCAAATTTGTTACAAAAATAAGTAACTTTTATCCGTGTCTTTTCAAATTAAGTTAAACTTTCTGACAATAAGTAAACGTCGTAATTATATCCACTCAAGTTACATTTTTTTTTATATTGTTTATCAGTTGATTAAGTCAACACACACTTTCAACGAAAAATACAGGTGTTGTATTCTGTATTAATATGTGGTTCTGTTTGCTAAGTTCATGTTAATTTAGTACGAAGTACATGACATTTGGTACATAAATTCCTCATGAAAATATTGATTCTCTAGGTTGGTTGGTTTAGAATTTTTTCGAACCGAACACGCACGTTTTAGGTTTTAGGCCTAGTCCATATGGATTTGTTTTGGGCATCTTATTAAAAAACCTCATACTAATTGAGTTGGTGGGCATTAATAAGTAAGACAACACTTTTATATTTTTCAATGTGAGACTTGGATTGCAAACCCCAACAATCCTCCCATCAAACCAAGGACCACAAAGCTCGTGGTTTCCCCTCTAACAACAACTCATCTGACCATTTTGCACTACCGCTACAACCCAACGGAACATGCTGCATGACCCCACAATATCAGGAAGACTTTTGACATAAAACACCAAGCAGATTCTCAAATTGTGAGGTCACACCAAGAGGGTCTCCCACACAACATAGGCTTGTACACACACTAGGCCATTAAGTCACTGTATACTAAGCCACCATTAGCTCTGTGTTGCTTACATCGTCCCGACTGAACCATCAGCTCTGATACCACTTGTTGGGCCGCCAAACCACGCTCCTCACACACAAACAACAATATTGTCCACTTTGAGCCTAAACCCTCGCATACAAATTTATTTTTGGACTTCTCCCAAAAGACCTTGTTAATGTATGTATTTAAGCTCAACTATAAAAAGTGCTTCCCAACTTTAGTTTAAGAAGTTTTCAAAGGAATTTGAGGGTTTGCAGGATCTTGAACACTACCTCTATCAACTAATTTAATGTGTGACAGTGGGAATAGAAAGAACATAGCACTTTACTTTATGTAACCGTTCTTATAATTTGGAATATTTTTTATGTGACAAAAAGATAAGAATGGAGTGATAAGCGTTCATTTTAGAGATGAGAAGAAAACCTTACTCTCACATACGAAAGATTGCCATACAAAGACAAGAAGAGGTGTAAGAGCAGATTTTGCAGTGTGTTTGGCAATTTAGCATAGAGACATACTTACAAACCTCGGGAAAATCTTAGCAAACTCCATTAAATAATAAATATTATATAACCTCTTAATTTATTATTATGTCTAGATTCCTTAGTACCAGAAGCTCTGAAAATCATTCACGCAACATCCATATTTCTTCTTATTTTACTACTAATTCCGTTCCAAAATAAATGTTACATTTACTTTTTCACATCACTCAAGACACGTCTTTAAAAATTAATATCTTTAGTTGTGTATAATAAAAAATTAGAAAGTACATATTGAGACTAATCAAACGAGATTCCACTTGACTATGTTTTTCTTATATGTATAGAATGAAAGAGAGTCAAAGTTTCAAAGTGAACAGTGCCAAAAGTCAAAATTTATCATTTAATTTGGGATGAAGGGAGTAGTATTTTACTGCCACATACACATATACCAAAAATCACAAAATCGTTATAAACTGTTACTAAAAAATACTACTCCGTAAATAAGTCCTCTTCTTGTCGTATTTTCAATTTACTTTCTACATTTTTAATTTTGATATGTAGGACTCACACAAATTTTACTTCTTGTATCAACATTTTTGTCATCTACCTACTTTATTCTACCTATTTTACCCTTAATTTTGTCATTTTTAATAAATAACTCTATTTTGAATGGTCTCTATTGTTTCATATGTTTCTCCAAAAAAATACTCCGTAATTAAATGCAATGATTTTGTCATCTTTTTAATAAATACTTGATAGTATAATTTTTGAAATTATACAAAAAAAAAATCTATTAGGTAAAAAAACATCAATTTATTGATGGAAATTTTGTCAGAAAAGACCTTTTAAAACTTTCATTTTGTGAGAAAAGACCTTATAAAAAATTGTTGTGAGCAGGGACCTAAAACAAAAAGAAAGTTGCAAAGAGGAACCTTACCTCTATTTTCCGACGTTGACTATGAATCTTTCGTGTTGACTCACTATTTCCCTCCAATTTTGCACGAATCCTTTTGTATTTAAGGGGGTAAGAGATGAGGAAACCTAAATTCAGAAGAAGATAATTTTAGATGATAGAAGGAAGTGTTAATATAGGGTTCATGTAGAAGAATTTAGGAGGGAAAATGGAGAGGGAGTGGAGGAAAAATGAATTTATAGTGAAAAGAAAAGGAAATGTTAAATAGAGTAGAAATGATTCGTCGAAAATTGGAGGGAAATAGCGAGTAAGGTCCCTCATTGCAATTTTTTTTTGTTTTAGGTCTCTGTTCACAACAAATTTTTTTATAAGGTCTTTGCTTGCAAAAAAATATTTTATAAGGTATTTTCTGACAAATTTTTCCTTTATTGATTAATACAGAACGACTAGCTCAAATAAACCGTGAAAATATCTCAATATAATGCTAGGGTGAGGATCGAACCGGTGACTTTGTCATACCCTAACTCCTTTACAATTAAACATATTGTTGATCAAAGTTGTTCCTACCTAGTCCCTATTAAGTTTTAACTTTTAACCATGATTTTTTTTTATTTTTCCTATATCAATTCATCCCTCTCTTTATTTTATCCATTCTCATCCCAAAAAAAAAACTCCAATACAAATTCCTTTCTTTTTGTTTCTCTCATAGTCTCTTCTCCAAAAACTTGATGCTCAATTAAACTCCTTACCTTAGCTTAAACAATCAAACACCAAAACAAATGACACCCCACAACATAAGAAAATTACTTCCACTACTAGAAGCTCATAACCCATCTCTAATTTCATCAAACAATAATAATCATACTCTTTCACCATTAAAATCTAGTAACTCTGAAATTCACACAAATTATTCATCTCCAACACCACCATCTTGCTGCTACAATGACTTGAAGCTTAGTCCTCCTTTTGATTCAGCAATGGCGTTAACTGTGTTAATACTTTTAACCGCTTTATTTTTCATGGGATTTTTTTCCATTTATATTCGTCGTTTTGCGGAGGACTCTTCTTCATCCGACCCGACGACCCGAAATCGCCGGAGCTCCGATAACACGACGTCGCGGACACGGTCGGCGTATCGTATGACGGCGGCGGTGAAAGGGGTGGACCCCACCACGGTAAAGTCTTTGCCGGTGCACGCTTACTGTGGTGGGGGTGCGAAGCAGGGGATTGAGGAGGTGGAGTGTGCAATCTGTTTGAGTGAGTTTGAGGAGAGAGAATGGGTTAAGGAGATTCCTTATTGTGGTCACGTGTTTCATGTTGAATGTATTGACACGTGGCTTGAGAGTCACGTGACTTGTCCTCTTTGTCGGACGGCGAAGTTGTTGGTGGAGGGACACGTGGAGGATAAAGAGGAGGAGGAAGGCGGTGAGGTGGGTGTGGGTGAGGTAGCATTGGTGGTGGAGGGTGGTGACACGTGGAACAATGTAGAGATGGAAGATAGAGAGGTGGGACCCATGAGGGGTGGAGGTGAGAGGAGAAGCACTAGTTGTTTGTGGTGTGGTGGTGATAGATTGAGCTTGAATAGATCATTAAGTTTTTGATACATTTTTTAGGTTGCGTTATCTTCGTCTTATTTTTTCTGATTTAATCTGGTTCTATCTCAAAATGTATTAGAATTTGAACTTATATTATGAGATTTGATCTGATATAAGCGGAAGAGAATACACCTTAATCTAATCTATTAAAGGAAAAAAAAAAGGAACTAGTGTATTTTTTTTGTTATTATTTGTTGATCATTAGCCATGTAGATGTGTGGATAGAGAATTTTGAGATACAAATGAAGATGTAAGTTTTTATCAAATTGATGATTTGGTATTTGCACAAGTGTTTTTTTTTAAGAAGGTATTGTGTGAGACCAGTCCGACATAAGGTTATTGTTAGACCAGTTCAATTGGACCTAGACACATATTGTCAAACCTGAACAAGTTTTGTTGAACCTGGACACATGTTGTTAAACCTGGACAAGTATTGTTAGCCCTGGAAAATATTTGTAAACCTGAACACAAATTTGTAAACCTGAAAATATATTTGTAAACCTGGACACATGTTGTTGAACCTGGACACATATTACTGAACCTGGACATAAATTTGTAAACCTAGTGAAACTTATTGAACCTGGAAACATATTGTTTACCCTAGACATATGGACTTGGACACATATCGTAAAATCTGGACATATATTGTTGAATCTGGACACATGTTGTTAAACCTGAACAAGTATTGTTAGACCTGGATACATATTTGTAAACCTGAACACAAAATTGTAAACATGAAAATATATTTGTAACCCTGGACACATGTTGTTGAACCTGGACACATAATATTAAATCTGGACACATAGTATTGAACCTTGACACATATTGTTGAACCTGGACATAAATTTGTAAACCTGGTGAAACTTATTGAACCTGGAAATATATTGTTTGCCATGGACACATGGACCTGGACACATATTGTTAAATCTGGACATATATTGTCAAACCTGAACATATATTGTCAATCCTGAACACATATTGTCAATCCTGAACACATATTGTTGAGTCTGGGCATAAAAAAATACAAGTGTTGGACGGTCCGACGATCGGACCGTCCGACACAATACTTTCACTTTTTTTTTAATGGGAAATCAAAGGAAACTTACAACTACATAATCCTGTTGGGCCAGGTTTCTATTCAATAGATCATAATTAAAAAGCAAGATGGGCCAAAAGCATTACTTAGCCCAATTGCAATTAAAAGATTGGACCTACAATAATTAAATAAAATTGGGCCCCTAGCTCTAAGAAAAAGGCAGTGATTTCCGCACCTTTTACATAAACGATTGGAAAAAAATTGTCTTATCCACCTGGTAGACTATCCATCATTAATAATGTATTGTAGTTAATGTTGATAGTGGAATCCAACTCATATAATTAATAATATTTTAATATCTCTATTAGTAGTGGGTAGTTTACCCACCGGGTAGGTGTAGCAATGTCTTACACAGTTTTATTAAAAAAAATGAAGTGCGGAAATCAATATGCTAAAAAAATGACAAAAAAACACGATCTTGCCCCAAAGTCTCCTAGGAGATCTACACGTGAATCATGGGTTTTAGAATATGTCTAAAATGTCAAAGAAATGAGGGAAAAAACTTGTCTAATCCACCGGGTAGACTACCCACCATTAATAATACATTGTGGTTAAGGATGATAGTGAAATCCAAGTCATATAATTAATAATGTTTTAATATTTCTATTAGTAGTGGGTACCTACTCACTGGGTAGCTGTAGCAATGTCCAGAAATGAGGTATAATTGTGCTACACTAACCATTGAGCTTCTTCTAGAACTCAACATCTTCATAGTTACTCACTTAAACATTAGGGAACCCTCTTCCTTCAATGAAGCAATTAAACACAAATAGTGGGTCGAGCCTATTAATGAAGAGCTTGAAGCCCTAGAACAAAACCAAACTTGGGAAATAACTGCTTTTACACCAAGAAAAATTTGCAATTGGATGCAAGTAGATTTATAAAACCAAGCTGAAAAAAGATGGGACAATTAATAGGCACAAAGCAGGACCAGATATTTTGGGGAGATGGCAATTCAGTCCGAATTCAAACTTATCTGATCTGATCTGATCTGTTAGAAAAAAATCTGATTCGAATCCGAAAAATAAAAATTCGCATCCGACACCGCCTAAAAAATCCGACTAAATTAGAAAATAATCATTTCAGATGTTTATATGTAGAATTCTAGACAATTTATCCATTCAAAGTTTGTTTTCTTCGCGGTTTTATAATCTTAATCCATTTCATTATAATCTAATCCAATCTATTCTAATTTCTTCAATTTATTCCAATCCAATCCAAATCAATCTTATCCCTTCAATACATTCTAATTTATTCCACCCTTCAATCCAATACAACTCAATCTATTTTAATCCATTCGAATCTTATTCATCTATTCTAATCCATTCTGATCTCACTCGTCTCACCCATCCATTCTAATTATAATGAATTACCCCATCCAATCCATTTTAATACCGCGAAGAAAACAAACCCTCATAGACTTTTTTTTTAAAGATCTTAGAACAAAAAAGAAAAGAACTTTGTTTTTAAAACAGCTACTTTTTGTAAATTATTGAGTGAACTATTTATAAAAACAATCTAAAATCCTAGAAATACTTGCATATATACCCGGGTGTAAGGTGGTGCATCCAAGGATAATTTTACACCTTTTATACATTTTTTTTTACTCATTTAAAATGAGCAAAATTATATTAAATAAGCAATAAAACACATTTGGATGCACATACCTTTACGTGCACTCATGAGCGTATGTAGTAAAAATAAAAATTGAAGATTTTGGTTCAAAATTTCCACCTTCTCCTTTGTTATTTATTTATTTTTTAATAGAAATTCTTATATACATTCAGGTGTAAGGTAAAGCCAAATGTAACTTTGCTCATTTTATGGTGTTATTTTGCTCATTTTAAAATTTTAAAAAAATAAAAATTATTAGAAATAAACAATAAAATACCTTTAGATGCACCTACATCTACATACAACTGAATGTGTAGTAGACCCATTGACTTTTAAGGTCTATACTAATTTTTCTTTAATTTAAAATTATTTCCTCTTTTTTTTTTTAATTTAAAACTAGCAACATTATTGATTTTTATGGTCTATACTAATTTTTCTTTAATTTATCTTTAATTTTGAATTAATATTTCTAATCTAGTTGAAAAAAAAATAGTCTTGTAATTTAGAATATATTTTAGTTTTTTTAAAAGAGAAATATTAAATAATGTACCAACATATTAAATTGATCTTAGTTGTAGGATTAGTGGTGTATCATTCAATGAGAAGGGGAAATCTGTTTATGTTAGTTGGCTCATGAGCCTGTGATGTGGCTGGGTAGGGAATGTTTCTGCATGATTGATTTATCTATTAATATATATATATATAAAAAAAAAACGTTAAAATTATAATTTTTAACAATAATTAAAGCCAAGATTAATTATTTTACCACTAATTGCTGAAACATGTGAACAATCTGAAAATATAATTTTTTTATACAAATTAAAGATTAGTTACAAGAAACAAAACAAGACTGCAATTATATATATATACTCAAGGAAAAGAGCCCATTTGCACCCTTGAGGGTTTTTTTTTTTTTATCTTTCCTTTTTAAATAATGGGTATTTTCTATCTGGATCAGGGAGTCATAAAATTTCAGCCTATACAAAGAAAATATGGTAAGATAAACAGTGTGTTTAATTCATTTCTATGTAAACAAAGGAGGGGAAGAGGAATTGAATGAGCCACTAAGAAACTGCCCAAAAAACATGTCATTAAAATTATGCTGGCTATGGCAATGGCAATTGCAACTATCATCTCATCTCCTCCTCTCATGTCATCTCCTCCATTTTATTTCTACTTATTGTATAAAATAAGCGCGGATCACCTCAACAACGGGTGCCTGGCACATCGGACACTTCCCGTTCCCTTGAATCAAAACATCGGCACATTTCGTACACGTGCACATGTGCCCACATCTGCATCGTTAAGAGGCAGATCAATAACCAAAATATACAAAATCTCTTGTCAGACCGTTGGCTTGACAGAACTTTTATATCTTTGTTAAACAACTTGGTTGATCTCTTATTATGCTAAAAATTGCACTTTATAATTATAAAGTTATCAAGTCAGACCATGAGACAGTCTTATAGGAGACTTGCTATTATTCATTTGAGCTATTGGCCAACAACAAATTGGGATGTGTGAAAAAAACATAGCACGATGGCATTTTAGTATTTTGCATGCTGAAATCACCCATGCTGCCATGTGTTTTCGAGTTTTTTTTTTATTTTGTTTACTAAAATGCCACTGTGCTATGTTTTTTCACATAGCATATTGCGGTGTCAGGCATTATCGTATTCATATATGATCAAAGTAATGATTTTGAGATGATTTGTTTACCTGTACAATAAAGAGTCAATATTGGTGTTAGAACATATACAACAGATGCCTTTCCTTACAGAATCCCATTTGAAACTGTCTTTAGGCAGTACGTTATCGAGCGACTCTGTTACACCATAAAAAAGTAAATGAGCACCAAAACACGCGACTGATAAGCAAAAGAGAGAAAACGAGGGGAAATTGTGATGTCGGAAGACTTTACCTGATGGACTGACTGATCGATTGAGGGCTGCGGAGACCTCTTGTCTGACAGAACGTTGCAGTTCAAGCTGCATATCCATACACGCCTCCAACATACTTTGCATGTTATTTAATCTTTGCTGGAGTCTAGCCATGTCAATTCTCAAGTCATTTATAATCTCCCACTCCTGTGAAGATTAACAACTAGAATTACAAACTGATTTAATACCACAGCCTACATCTAGGCTCCTAAGCAGAAGGGTGAGTAATACCAAAAAAATTTCAAAACCTAATGTTCAAACAAAGCAAAACATACGTTGCAAAACATAAACAAAAAAATTTAAGGTCCGTTTACTTGGGTGTAAAAAGTTTTCGATTTAAAATGATTTTTCATGAAAAACGTTTTACGATGAAAATTCATTTTCATATAAATTTTCCAATGTTTACTTGAACGGAATATGTGTTTTACTCCCAAATTTGGGGGAAAATGTTTTCAATAGGGTGTAAAATGAGTTTTCAGCCAAGTTTTACATTTTAATTTTTCACCCAAAGTAAACGATGTAAAATGGAAAAAAGTATTTTCAGGGAAAACATTTTTCGCTCTAGTAAACGGAGCCCTAATGTCAAATATGCAGTTACTACCAACAACTGAACAGACAAGAAATTGACTCACAGTTCCGGGACGCTGCGGTGATTCGTGCCTTGACCAATTGGAGTGGTGTCCCCAATGCGTTTGAGGGAGAGGTGGTGGTCTAGGGAGTGTCCGTCGGCTTCCTTCAGCATCAATCACTTCAGACCCAGACTCCTCACCATGGTCTGTGCCGAGGTGATCTTGATTCTGTGCAGCGAACGGAGGAAGAGAAATATCATGTAGCTCCTCCCAGTCATCGGGACCATGTGTTTGCCTCTCTACATAAGACTGTATCAACTGGTCTAGGCTCTCACGAAAGTCACTATGAAGAAGACTTGAAACTCTTCTTCTGCAATAAATGAATTTGTAACGATTATAAAGTATGCAGGATAACGTTTATACATATATTAATACAAAATCCCTTGTAACATCATCTAATGGTCTCTCAAAACCTTTAACTAGTGACTTGCAACTTTTTATCATAAATCTACAACTCTTTAGATAACTAGCTAATCTTTATATAAAAAAGTTCTGATATTATGCTAAAAAGTTGCAATTTTTATCAAAAAGTCATTCCGTCAGACCACAATGTATTTAAAAGCTTTTATGAATAAAAAAAAATTACCTATTCACAAGTTCTCTTAGTTCCATGTGATGGACATTATCATCATCAGAGAAATAATATGTATCAGGTCTACCAGAAGTCACTACAGAACTGGAAGGCATTCCCAACCAATCTGTTGGAGTCTCTAGAGAACCATTTTCATGCCAGAAGTCTTCTTGCGCATCGTTCTGCTCTCCAGCTTCACTCTCCAAAGCACCGTGCGAGAATTCTTCACCATCTCCAGGCCAATGCTGTCCATCTGTTTCAGCTTGGCCATCATCATCTCTCCATTGATTTGACAAAACACTACTTTGCCATACGCTTTCATCAAACATTGTAGCTTGTTCGGGCCAATCCTCAACTTGCATACTGGAATCATGTCCAGTTACATCTTCAGATGCATAAACTTCATCAACTATTTGACTACGACTGTTAATTTCATATCTATGAGTCTCAAAGTGATGGGATATTTCACGGGTTTCTTGATCACTAAACTCTTCACTTTCATTTCTAGAAGGTTCTTGAGTGTTTATTGGCATGTAACCCTCATCTGAAAAACCATTAGCAGCTGTTTCTGATCTGTTCTCCCCGTCTAAGGAGCCTCTTGGTTGGTTTACATCAGCTGATGCACCAACAACAGCATCTCCTTCAGGATCATGCTGTTCGCGACTTCCAACAAGGACCTCGGTTGCAGGCTCGTTTTGTTGATGAGAATGATTGAGGGCCCCACTTACACGCTCATCTTCCTCAAGACTTTCGCCATGGACCTCATTAGCAGGAACAACTCGTACATTAGCATCACTAACCTCGTTTGTGATGTTGGCCTGGGTTTGATCACCTCTAAAACTATCGGCATTGTTTTCAGAACCACCACCAGAGAGGTCACTTGCTTGAAAATTAATGCTGTCCACTCTGGAAAGAAAACCTTCCCTGCAAGTAACACCCATATTAGGACCCTAATACATGATAATAGAGGCATTCAGAAACGATGGGCCTAATTATTAGTATAACAACAAACCAGATTTGGGTTGGCCAAGCATGAATCATTATATGTAATCGCAAAAGTCATTTGCCCAAATTTTCTCCCTCCATGCTATGCCACATACAAATGAATTCCCTCTGTTTCATATTCTTTACTCCATAGGGGTAATGCGCACAAACCGCGAAGAGGGAAAAAAAAAATAGAGAGAAAATTATAATGGATTTTGTGTGGTACCCGCCATGCGTAAAAAATGTTGAGAGAAAAGGTTTAACTTAGAAGGAAAAGGGGAAAATATTATGAGACAACCAAAATTAAAAAATAAAATGCAGCAAAGAAAATGGAACGGAGGGAGTACAATAGAAAGTTCCTCCTATTTAGACCGAACCATTACAGCATACATCAGCCAATTTTATTTTTTTTGCGAATTTGAAGTGCAACATAAAATAATAGAAAGCCACTCCCAAGTGTAAGTATTGCCAATTGACAAGAGTTTATCCCTAAAAAGGATCTGCTTTGTCAGGCAGAGATAAGCAACTAAACAATGCAGCAGGAAGTCTTCAAAGAAAGGATGGAGAGTTTTGAAGCATTCAAAGTTTATCTAGAAGGGTCATGAGATTGAGACGTTTTAAAATAATAATGATCCTCTCTATTCAAAGATTTTGATGAACTTTACATCAAAGGCGCTTCACCTTTGTAATAATAAACACGGGATGACGGGAATATAGAGAATTCTACAATTGCTTCACCGTGGTTCAGCAACTCCATTTTATTACACAAAAACAAAATAAGAGCGCTGAAACATCAACAAACAGTAAAACACAAGAGAAGTTTAAGACGATTGTAGATTGTAGAAACGCCATAAAACATATGGTGCAGAAGCTAGATTTTTGACGAGCTAAAAGGAAACAGGAGAGCCCTAATCAATATCACAGTCCACAAGTTCTTAAAAGCAACAACTAAGAAAAACAGAATAGATAACAAATGAAAAACATACCTCAAACCAGACACAGTTTGCCGTTGCCTGAGCAACCCCAGTTCACTTTCTGCTGTGGAACGGGGGCTCCTCAACTCCGATGATCGGGTATTTTGGAAACACCGAATTCTTATTAACGACTGCAAAAGAAACATAAGCAACCCCACAAACCATTACATTCTGATGACCTCATTCTTTATCTTCTCTTGCCCCACAACATAATAAAAGGTCTTATAATCTTATATTATAAAGTGATCAATCTTTACCTGAATGCGGTTCCGATGAGCAAAACGACTAACAGGCCGAGCGACCTCCAAGCCCTGAAGCTCATGCCGCCTTTCCTGTTCATTCTTGGCCAATAAATCCAACAGAGCCTGCCTTCCACACAATCTACGAATTCGCCTCCGTCTATGATCTTGGCCCTCATTAGGAGGATCAAGAACTTGTCCATCACGGACTTGTTCAATCTGAGAACCGGCTTCAGAACCCTGATCATCTCTTGATTGACTAGTCATCTGAATCCATTCCCTAACAACTCGGACTCTCTCACGCTCGGTCTCCCCAAGCCACTGACCCCTCGAACCCCGGTTCCTGAGGGGTACATTGGGCGGTGCCCTTGCACCGTTATTCTTCCACTCCTCAAATATTCTCCTCACTCTCTCCCTTTCAACTAATCCAAAATCTTGAGACTGCTCTGATGTCATACTCTGATGATCATCCTGCTCTATTCTCGGGCTCGGAAGGCTTTCGGAATTGATCACAGACCCATTTTCACTCTCACTCGAATCCTCCAACCCACCACCAACCCTACCTACTACCCCTTCTTGATGACAATTAGACAACACATCATTACTCTCTTGTTGCAACCTCAACCTTCCTCTCCCATGAACACGGTTCACCGCGCGATCATCCTCAAGCTCCAGCCACATCTGCCGGATTGAGGACGCTCGGGTGCTTACACTCCCTTGATTCCCCAGATGCCCCGATGATGATGATTGAGAATCCCTTAGAATGGAAGACTCAATCACAGGAACATTGTGTAATCCAGCTATAGCCATTACTATGTCAAACTAAAAATTCTCAACACAAAAAAAAAAAAAAAAAACTAAACTCAATTATAATTAACCATTTCAATTTCCTCTCTAAACTATATTAAATTAAACAACCCTCTGAATCAAAATTATCACGAACAGCGAACGCATTAAACAAAAACTTGAGCCACGCTATCGTTTTTTTGGGTATTTGAAATAATCAAATCTTTGGATCTGCAGAAAAAAAAAAAAATTACACACCCTCAATTCCAATTGTCAACATAAACAGCATCGATTTTGACTTAATTTCAATATAAATAAAACGAATTCCTCAATCATAAATGCTATAAAAAGTACACAGCTCCCAAAATTGACAAATTTTGTATCAAATTGACAACAACAACGATAATAATCCCCAAATAAATCAATTCACCAAAAATCTCAATTTTATTTACAGGATTTTTCTTCTGGAAAATAGTCAAACCCCAAACAAAGCTTGAGATTTCATTTCTGAAACCCCATTTCTGAAATCCCCATTTTCGCAAAAATTTAGAAAAAGAAAACCAACAATGAACAATCCCAAGAAACAAAATCCAGAGATGAAAATTCGGATTTTTGGCAATAAAATCACCAAAAACCCAAATTAATTTAGGAAAAAAGAGAGAGAAAGAGAGATTGTAGAAGAAATAAACCCACAAATATATAAACAAAAAAAAAATGGAGTTTAAAAATAAAATGAAATGTTGGGGAAAATGATAAGTTAGATCGTGAAAGCACAACAAAGAACAGGTAAACATAGAAAAAAAAAATAATAAATAAAAACCTTTGGAACAGTCTTCTTCTTTGAATCTTCCAAGCAAAGAGAAAAAGAAAAACTAGTGCTTTCAAGAGAGAGAACGAGAAAGCAACGTTCAAAAATGGAACTGTGAAGAAGAATTAAGCTCTAATTTTGAGCTTGAATTTGAAATACCCATTACGAAAAAAGAGGGGAAAAGATTAAAGAAAACCCTAATTTGAGTTTTCTCTTTAATTTAATCAAGAACAAAGTAACAGAAAAATACAGACAAAAAGAGAGAGAAACAGGGGATTTTTAGTGAGAGAAAGGTGAGGAGGAGAGAAGAGGATGAAGAGTGGAGGGATTTATTTATTTATTTGATTATTTTATTTATGGTGTTTATTTTTTTTTCCTTTTTTTTTTCAGATAAGGAAATTAGATTTTGTTGTAGTAATAATTAAAAAAAAAAAAAAAGGACACGTCATGGTTATTACAAAAAGGAGTAAATTTAGCCGTAACTCCAACGATTTTTTGTGGGTGGACAGTAATTACACGTGTTAATAGAATTGAGGTTTGGCTAATTTTCCATTTTTTTAATAGCCTAAAATTACTCCAATTTTTTTTATTTAATTTAATGGAGGGAAGTGTTTAAATATTGAATGTAACGGTAAATGAACTTCGTGTTGGTTATGAGACCGCTATTCGGGTTTGACTCGGTCAAAATTCAACTTGAGTTTTAAAGAATCACTCGACTTGAAAAATTAGTGGGAAGCTCTGTATATTAAATTTTATACTAATTTCGTTTCTTTTTAAATACTCAGTTTGACATAATATATAGTAGAAAAACGTCGAATTGTTGTATTTTAAAAGCAATGGATGTAGTATCATTATTTTTTTAATAACATAAATGAATTATTAATTTTTTGAAATTATTTAATTTTTCAAATCTTGTCTCGATCATTGATGATTTAAATTAAAATGATAGTTGAAAGTAAAAGTTACAAAGATCAGGTAATTTGCAAGTTATTCGATAATTACCTGTCAAAAACTCGACCAAACCTCAACTCGAGCATTAATTCGTCAAAGCTCGGACAAGAGTCGACTCATCTAAACTCTGATCGATTCGAGTTTAACATGAGATGTTAACAAATGAGTCGAGCAACCCAATACTCGAATTCGATTCGCATCATAAGCAACCCTATGTAAATCCGTGACAATAATAAAATGAATCTTGTTGAGTACGAAGTAGTTGATTGTGATAAATGGACAATCAAAGTAGTATGCGTACTCCATTTTTTCTTACGTATCCGTACTAGGTATGAGTGAAACACTGATATTTTTCATTTTAACAATTTTTTTCTAGTTAATATTTATTGAATGCATAATATTCGATCATGTTATTTGAATAAATGGATGAAAGTTTTCATAATAAATTGAAAATAATAATAAATATAATTATTTTGTAATAAATTATATAATAATTAACGTATTCATATCTTATATACTCTGTATATATATTTAGATAGATAGTACGGGTTTATACTAATATCTGTCTCCGTACCCGATTTTTCATAAGTTAGGTGATATGGCGTTGAAGGGTTATTTATTACTCAAATTGTGGAGTTGCATATAGAGTGATGATAGTGGTAGGTGTTAGGTGAAAACACTTTGGAGCATGTTTTTGTTATTTTGGTTTTCTATTTCATTCCTTCTTGTCAAGAGAGAAGGACCGGAAAAAGAAATAACTAGCAACAATTAATATAACTAATCCGAATTCCTATGAATGGATAAATCTTGTCACCTTATTTTATTCATTTCGAAAATTATATAATCTTGTTCACCTTATTTTATTCATTTCGAAAATTATATATAAGCTCAGATAAATAAAAATGATTACATGGTGTAATTTTTAATAGGGTGTTACTAAATACAGTCATTATTTTACTTACTAAAGTCCGTATTTGGACATTTTTGCCCTTGACTACACGTGTGTGTATTGGACGTAAAAAAAAAACCACACACACACGATATATACCAGGCCATGCGCATGGACCATGCGCCTGAACCTAGGCCCAGGCGCATAGGCCATGCGCCCTAACCTAGGTCCAGGTGCATGGTCTATTTGCCCCAGCCTAGGCTCTGATTGCGCACTTGGTCTTCAAATGCACATATCTCCTTCGTTTCTCAGTGAAATTTGATGTATAATATATCAAATTGAAGCTCTCGAAACAAGGAATCATATGCAATTTGAATCTACTAAAAAGAAATTATGTGTAAAAAGTTATGAGTATTTGAATAAGACTATTGTGCAAAAGCACTTGTAATGCTTTCAATTCATAATCTATGTTTCAATTCATGATTTTAGTATAATAATATATTTTGTTGGATGATTAATCTTGATATAAAATAAAGGGTGGGTGGAGGTGGGATGTAATAGGTGAATTGTTATGTTTTTAGGGGTCAAGGGTAATTTTGTCCATAAGGGGGTTTTAGTAAGTAAAAAGAGATATTTGTTTAACAATTCACTTCTTAATAATATTAAAAATAATTTTAGATAAATAAATTAAGTTGAGTAAAATGCATCCAAATCCAAAGTTAAATATGATTTCATGCCTAGTTTGGCTAGTTAGAAGAATGGCATGAATAAAATCCTACATACATGCAAACGTCAAACAAACCCATTAGACTGAGAAAAACTCGAAACCGATATGACACAAAATTTAAATTAGACTTAAGAAATAAAAAATCATGCAATCATAACTATAACCTATAGAATTCGGTAGTCGTGCCATCATCCTTTACTATAAATTCCATCATAATTTAAGTTATAAAATTTTTGTACTGTATCAAACTAGTGCATATATTTACTCCGATTCTTTGAAAAAATTTCATTTATATTTTTGCGTAATACGAAGTAATAAAATTACAGTTAATTTTTTTTTTTTGATGGAAAAATTACAGTTAATTAAATAAACTGAGTTGATTCTGTCAAACCAAAAAAAAATAAACTTAATAATAGAATTGAATATGGCCTCTCAAATAATAAAGGAGCAGATGGATTTATTGCACTATTTGTCCCAACGGTACGTTACCTTGAAGCAAGTTAATTAGTAAGTATATACTTCGTATTTCTTCAAAAAAAAAAAGTATACTTCGTATTTAATATAATAAAAATCATTGCAAGTTAAAAATACATCAACAATCCGTTTGATTCCCGATCACATATATATAGAGAGAGAGAGCGAGCCACAAGAACGAGGATGAGAATCGATCCCAAGATCTCTCAGAATTGGGAGAGAAGCTCGATCTTGCCACATGAGCTATCCTTCACTCTCATTCCCGATTGTATATATATAAACAAAGGTAATGGGAATGAATTTGTAAATTTAGAAGAAAAAATGAAATTTTTAATATTTATTATCATGTAAGTGCTAATTTAGCACGAAATCGATTGGTCTATTATATTCATAAGTTTTGATTTCCACCCAATACCAAATTCTATTGATAATGTATATGTATGGTAATGAGAAGTGCACAGAAAAAGTAATGTTTCTATTAGTAGGTGCAATATATTACCAACTACCATTCGAGTTTATCTTTAAATTGATCATAAGCTCACCATATTTTTTTGTCAGAAAACTCTGATTGTGATAATTACAACTTTTCCATTATACCGTTTGACGGCCTTACCTATTAACTTTTTGCTAAAAAAATGCAATTTTTTGCATAAATTTTTAACTTTTTTACCTATAATTTGACAAGTACATAATTATGTAAAAAAATAGATTTACCATAAAAAGTTATAATTTTTTTATTAAAACATTTGCATGTGATCTGCCAGAAGAGTTTGCAATGTAATAATTATTATAATATTGTTTGTTGTTTTCACCAAAATTAAAATAAGACATTTTAATTTTGCTAATTACACGCATTAGTGGGATAATTAATTAATTATAGTGGTAATGGAGACATGCATACATTGATACATATATATATATATATATTGTTAATTAGACTTGGCAAGACATATATATTGTAGATGTCAGCTTCAGAATAAGAAATAATAATGTAGACTAGGTCTTCATCAATAATATGTTATTTTGATTTGCTAATTACATGTTTTTTTCTCTTAATACTATAATAATAATAATTAATATGATAATTATTATCCTACGTGGAAGCACATATATTTTCAACTGTATTAATTCCACATCGATCGTTTAGATAATTATTGTATATTTGCATCATCTATCTCTCTCTAACAAGTGAAATATGGTGAAAAACTAGTTTATTGGCCGGGGTGTCTAATAAAAGTTGGTTAAGATAGTGGGTGAGTGGTCTTAAATTGTAAGAGATAATACGTTCGAATGCTGATCTAAGCTCATTTTATTAAATTTAATCGAATATTAGAAACGGGCCTGAGCAAGAGAAAGTGCTAGTGGATACCAGGTATCAATGAGTTATATTGATACTATGGCACATGATGTAATTTATGACAAAAATAAGGGCAAATTCCCATGTCTTTTTGTTTGTGTCTTTGCTTTAAAGTTCAGTTTATTTACCAAAATGTCATGGTATCAACAAACTTAATTGATATCAGGTATCTACCTATCATTGCTCCCTGAGCAACCCAATATGGATTAGGAGAGTTAGGTTATTTACAAGCTATAGAAGGTTCCATCCTAAAATCAATTGGTGATAGGAGGGGTAACTCCTAGACTTATAAGTTAGTTTAGTCTCTCCTCATCTTTCGATATGAGACACTCACTAGTGCACTATATGGGTTCAGCACCTTTTAATATATTGTATAGATCTGATGAGTCTAAAGCAAAAATTATTAAATTAATTTGGAATATTAACCGGCCATTACATCATGGAGCATTTGTCTTCCACCACCATTACAAGATGAGCATGTATGTGTCATTTAAATTCTATGGAATTGTAAAATCCCACAACATAAAACATTCTATGACATAACATATTCATATTTGTTTATGGAATTTGTTTTTGTCATGTTATACTTATAATATAAGGTTTTGCGATTTTAAAGTTGTAATCTATATATTTTTTTTATATGGTTTTCATCAATTATTGTATACTTAGATTTATGTTTTCTATCCTTGTTGTTAACATTGGTAAAAATGTTTTGTTTAACTTCGAATATATTTTGTTGGATAGGATTTTTCTAAGATGTACCCATATGGATTGGCAAGGCCACATGCCACAAATATAGGTCTTAATTAAATAAAGCAGAGCTACATTCTTTTAATATATCTCTATTATATAAGCCAATGGGGGAGCCATGGTGTCCCCCCTAGAAAAGTCTAAACTACCCTTCAAAAAATTTCTAAATACTCAAACTATATAATATTAACTAAAAAGGAAAGTTTTGTATTTTTTAAAATGAAATATTACAAAATATATAATTCAAAAAAATAAAACACAAACACCAAAATTTATATTTTTAAATTCTCTACAATTAGATACCCATATTGATATATTTTTCACACAAAATTATATTTAAAATTTGATCAGATATAGTATAATGGATGAAATTAAATTTTATTCAGTTAAGCAATCATAATCTTATTTTCAACAAGCTCATAAATAATGTATATAAACATTATATAAGATACTCATACATTATTAAAGCACGCATAGTGTGCACATAAGGCTAGTATTTTTTTAAGCCAAGCGTAGATACATTGATTCATGCATTGTGATTAAAACGAGTTCATGTTATTCTAAATATGTTATAAATTACCCAAAATATATATACAATTTTTTTTGGAAGATTGGAAACTAATAACCCCATCTTTCACACTTATTCAACGATTAATTTCACCTTACATAAATTCAGGAATAATTCCGTCTTTCCATACCGTATTCATTTGTTGGACCTTTTTACAATTATACTAACCTAATTTAAGATTAGTTTTAGAGGTCTGTTGGGCTTGGAAACATTTGCCAAGTCCTTTTGTGAAGCTGATGAATTTGGTATACTAATTATAAGTCCAAAAGTCTTCCAAAATTAATCTAAAACCAGGTCAGTTTTGTAAAAATGTCCAACAAGTGAGTATGATAGACAAATGTGATTATTCCTGAATTTATGAAATGTGAGATTATTAAGGCTCCGTTTATTAGAGCGAATAATGTTTTCCTTGAAAAAAATTATCCTGTTTTACATCGTTTACTTTGGGAGAAAAAAATAAAATGTAAAACTTGGGGTACGGTGAAAACTCATTTTACACCGTATTGTAAAAAAAATTCCCAAATTTGGGAGTAAAACTAATTTTCAATTCATGCAAATAAACATTGAAAAAATTATATGAAAATGAGTTTTTTCCAGCGTAAAATATTTTTCATGGAAAATTATTTTACATCGAAAACGTTTTACATCCAACCCCCTAAGTGTGAAAGGTGGAATTATTAGTTTCCAAACTTCATTTATTTTGTTTCCATAAGGAATTTAACCATTTAAAATATTAACATATACAAAACTCATCTGCCATTAAAAAAGTAGTAATATAATCCTACAAAACTCATCTGTCAAAAAATAATGCTTAATGCCTAATAAAAATCAATGCAAGTTAAAAGATTTTTATAAAGAAATGAATTTGTATAATTAGTATATCCCATATGAATTGAATTACTTATTAATTTCTTGTTCCTTGTTTCAAGAAAAAATTACTATTACGCTACATAGCTACATCTTTTTTTTTTTTTTTTTGTGAGGTATAATCCAATTATACAACAAAGTTAAAAATGAATTTCTATCCTTTTTTTCCTCTAACTCTTTTCCATTATTTTGAATAAAACATATTAATTAATTTGCGTTTGATTTGTTTGAAATTTTCTGATCTAATCTAATCTTAAATTCTGACTTGTTCTGAACTTTAATTTCCTGATTTCATCTGAATTTTTTTTATTGTATTTATTATTATATATAGTTATAATTTTTCTTATATATATGATCTGAACATTTCTGATATGATTTGAATTTTTCTGAACTGATCTTATCTAATCTAAATTTTTTTGATCTGATCTAAATTTTCTTAAAATAAGCACAATTAAAAATGTTTTCTTCAGCGTTTTGTTTCTCCCATGAATCTCTCCTTTAGCATTCATACTATAAAATAAGATCTTATAGTGTTTTCCGAGGATATTGTCTTGAATCAATCCATTATCCATGCATGAATCTAGCTAGTAATTTGTGTTCGTATTAAGGTATTAGGGAATATTTTGTAGGAAAATTGCTTTCAATAATGTAACCTTTCATCAATTTACTTTTAATAAGCTAAGCTTTTAATTATTATTTAATAAGTTAACCTTTACCCCCAAATTCTTTTGGTAGGCAAAATAAAAAAGTTACCTACTGTATGTACTATACTGTTATATTTATATATATTTAAAACAAAATCACCCTTGGTATGTATTTGTATCTGCTATATTTCTTTTGATATCAATATATCAATAGATATGTCGACTTAAAAATCAATATATCAATAGATATATTTAAAACTCTTTGTACTCTAAATTAAAACCACTTCATTTGTACTTTAATTTAGAAAGAATTTTCAAGTTAAGCTAAGCTAAGCATTTGAACTATATATATTCAATTTATTGCTTTTCCATTTTTTGTTCTAAGGAAAGTCTCAAGAAATACTAATTTTTATTAGTAAAGTTAAATAGCTATAATAAATTTTCAATAGCAAAAAAAAATCTAATAAATCAATAATAATATTCTATGGTAGAATTATGAATCCAAATATCTAAATTTTACAATCAACTCTTAAATTATTTTCTCAATGCAATTTTTCAACAGTACGTGTGGATTTGTCACGCAATCAAAATAATACCATTATCACTCATTGTATGTGCAATGAAATTAAATAAGGTGTGAAATCTCCTACTTTAGAAAATAAGGTCCCATCATAGATGGGAGAAAAAACTGAATTCATTTTTTTTAACAGGGTAAGAAAAATTACCATTTAGGCCTTGTTCTTTTGGATTTAAAAGCAACAATAATCGATCAGATCAGACATTATTATTATTTCGAGCATTGTTTTTCCGCTCGACATTTTTCGACGACGGTTTTCGGACTGACTTTTTGAGCGTTGATTATTCGGCCGACTTTTCCGACGACGATTTTCGGGACGACTTTTCCGACGATGGTTTTCGGAATGACTTTTCCGGCGATGAAAATTCGGTCGACTATTCCGGCGGCGATTATTCGACCGACTTTTCCGGCGACGATTTTCAAGCCGAGTTTTTCGACGACGATTTTCAGGACGACTTTTCTGACGACGATTTTCGGATTGACTTTTTCCGACGGTGATTATTTGGCCGACTTTTCCGGTCAAACTCCATAATTTGAATATTCAGCCTAGTCTTTGGGTGTGTGTGATTTCAACTATTCAGTGCTTTCAGTGGATGACAGGGTAAAATGGTAAATGACCGGGAGATCACTTAGACAGTTAGACCTCAAAGATCAAAAGTGAAGTTGGTGCCACTCTCCATACCTCCAGCCTCTAAGAATTAAGGAAAATAAAACTCGCATAAAGTGAAAACCTTAGATAATTTATTGAAATAAAAAATCAACAAGAATTTGAGGTTTAATTTGCCATATATCATTATAATGACAATATGTATGTCCTCACAAGTAGGGGTGCTTATCGAGTGAGTCGATCGCGAGCTGGGAGTTGCTCGACTCGTGCTCATTAGGTTTCAAGCCGAGTCGAGCCGATCACGAGCTGCTCATTTAATGTTTTAGTCCTCTTGAATCTTAATTTTTTCAAAAGAAAATATTTTATTATATTTTCTTTTCTTTATGAAAATTATATATTATTAAAGTTTATTAATTTATTATATTAAATATCAAGGTTAATTTTGTTTCTCAAATATTTAACGTAGAAAATTATTGATTTTTTTGTAAAATTATCGAGTCACGAGCTGTTTTGAGCGAGCTCGAGCCAACTCGAGTCGAGCTTTGACCGAGCTTTGACCGAGTCGAACACGAGCTGCTCGCGAGCTACCCTACTCACAAGCTAAGATTCTAGCCATCACTCGATCTATTTGTCTAGTACACGTATTTCCTTCATTTTTTAGTTCTAACAAGGACTCTTAAACAAATTTTATTTTTGAGTGTCAAATAAATAGAGAGAAAATGATGATACATGTTACGAAAAGAGAAAAAAAAGAAAAATGACTTTTAAAGTGTTTGTTATACAAAGTATATCTTATACAAAATTTTCTATAATAAGAAATGCCATAATTTTTTTTTAAATCCCCAATTATTATTTTTTTATACTTCTTCCGTTTCGAAAAAAACGCAACAAATTGGATGACACGGACTCCTAGTTCATTTTTTGTTGTGAGAGTAAAAAGAATAGAAAGAGAAAGTGGTGTATGTGATGATGTGAGAGATAGGAAGAAAATACTTACAAAAATGGAAAGATTAAAATTGTTGCATTTATTTTGAAACTTACTAAAATAGAAATTGTTGTATTTTTTTCGAAACGGAGGAAGTAAAAATTTTTATATTCTAAGTGCATTGCACAATTCCTAAACCAATAACAAATTAAATTAAAGGCATAATGAGATGGGGCCTAAAAGCACAAAACCATGATATCCCTTCCAGCCAATCTAATTAAATGCATAGAGATTAGAGAGCCGTTACATACTTTCGGTATTGTGCTTGATGACATGCATAGAAAACTTAATATTGCGGCCCGATGTTCAAAAAAAAAAATACTTCATCCCTAAACGAATTCTTACAACAAACTCTAGCGGTACAAAAATTGAGATTGATACGAAATGAGTATGAAATATGTTGGCTTCAAAAGAATGAGATACGGATACGAGAAATACATAAAATTTTAAAATTAAGAACTTTTAATTAAAATTTCAATATCATTTGGATGCAATATTTTAGTTTAATTATTAAAATAAGATAAGAAGAATTCTGCAAAAGTATATGAAATTATGAAAAAAAATTGTGTAAATCTATAGAAAATTAAAGCGTATCAAAAGAAATAATATTAAAATGAATTAAAGTGCCGAATATCTTAGAATTGTCGGCATCGTATCGGTTTTTCGATAGGGTACGACTACCACAATTAAGTATCCATGCTACCTAAATTGTGACAGACTTGGGTAAAGGAAAGTGTAAATATTAAAATAGAATATTTTTATAATATAAGGGTATTTTGAAAATAATATTTCACCCAATTTTATATTTTTTTATCCAAATACAACCATTTTACTACTATTTTCTTTCTTAAACTGCCATACAACTACCGACATACATGGCCAAACACTCCTTTAATTTTTAGTTAACTTGTTAAAAGTTGCTGCTTCTTAGATCTCTGCTAATTTATGTATGACTTCCCCTTTTTATGACCAGACAATCTCATTGGACTACTTCAAAGTTCAAACCCTGGCCTTTATACACTAAATTTTAAAGTTTTGCATAATTATTATTATTACTTACATAAGTCATCATTAGTTTATATATGTTACTTAATGCTATGCTAGATTTATTAAAATCAATTAGGGGGTTATCATTACATTCTTTCTTTTGTGGCATGTACCTAAAGCAAGGGAAAAGTATTTGCATCATATTTGATTTTTTTTACATAGGCTAAAAAAGATGGTTACAAAGAAAGATTAGATAGTCTTTCTAATCAGGGTTATACCTAATCTATCATTCTTAAAAATAGTATACATTTGAGAAGGATGAGTACATTGAATACATAGCATAGACGGAATTAAATGCCCCACATTTGCAGTCCAATCGGCCGCTCGATTTTCTTCACGATAGATTTTCCGAACAATGTATGTGACAAACTGTGGAAGAAGCTAATTAAGAAATTGAATTTTGGTGACCAAGTGTGTTGTCTTCCAAGGAGGCAAAAAAATGTTATTTACATAATTAATAGTTAGTAGATTGTCTCCTTCGATCTCCATATTTAAGAAGCCAACTTGAAGTAGATGACGAATACCATTCTGTATTGCAAAAGAGCGACTAAGGTTGTAGGTATGAGCTACGAGACAATGCCCACTCGAGTCATGGATGAGGAAACCTGATGCTACCGAAGTGGTAATTACGTTGCCTTCAAAATTCTATCTTTATTTTATTGTATACACATTAAAATATTAATTTTATAAAAAAATGCTCTCTTTATTTTATTTATACATATTATTATATTATTCTATTGTATTCAAGAGGGTTGCTTAAACTTAAAACATTTTTCAAAGGTGAATCCTCCTTGGTCTTGTGAAGTGGACTTGCACGTACTCCCCCATGACAGGCACGCGCGACTCAAGCCCGTTAGTCATGTTATCATAGTCAGGCCCATGATATGGGACCCTAAATGCCTAAAAAATGTTCAAGTTTTCTGACCCAAATTGAGTAGGTCCATGCATGTGAGTTGTGCATAATCTTGCCTAAATTAATCAAATTCAATCAGTATACTTTGACTTAAATTATTTAAATTGGTTAGAAAAACGACTTTTATTGTAATTTAATTATATAATAGAATTAAGGTAAAAGAAGCGGTTGTAACTTTTAAGTCGCATATGACATATTTATTTAGTTGTAAATGACAATTTTTCATTTTTAAAATATAAAATTGTAATTTTCCAAAGCTATTGATTCTATATGCCTATAGCCGTATAGGTCGTCAAATATATTAAGAGCACTTTTTTGCCACATTTTATATATTTGGGTTAGTCAAGAATCATTACTCCAAGTTTTTTTTTTTTTTTTGAATTATTTATTTGTCAATCTGATTTTTTTTCCTCATATGGTGATTGCCTGATTGGTGAAACACCCTCCAAACAAAATTCACTTAACTATTCATTCTCTTAGAAGCTATGTGTGAAAGCTTCTATAGAGACAAAGAAGATAGAAACAGTAGAGCATTTAGAGACAAAATTTCAATAACCACTTTTTGACAAATTCGTCATATTATATGTATCAATATAATTAAACTTTAGCTATATCCTTCTTTTTCTTCCCTCCAAATTAATGTTATCGTATTATCAATACACAAAATGTTTGAACGAACACTAATTTTGGTCAGCTCTTCTAGTGAATTACTTAGTTATAGACTTGTATATAGTATGTGGGCGTTTTTCGAGAGGAAGATGCCCTGACTTTATATGTACACCTTTTTTCTTAAAAAAAAAAGGTTATATATAGTATACTCTCTTTGCTCGCTCCTTTCCTTTAGGCAACACTTTCCCTCTAGTTGTGGAAATCTTGGCTCTCTGCAAAGTCCTTCTTCTAGCTCGTCAGTTTGGTTTTTCTTCTATTTTTATTGAAGGCGATAACCTTACTGTTATCAATATTTTGCAGGGTAAATTCTGTCGCCCTTGGAAAATTCAGCTTTTGATGGACGACATTCGGAACATCCTCTGCGACTTCCGTGATTATGCCTCTTCTCACGTCTACCGTGAAGCAAATCAGTCCGCAGACTATATAGCGTCTCTCGGGCACTAGGCCCCCCTACGTACGTCGATATAGATCTTTTTATGGATGCCAAGTTCTCCTTTTTCTTAAATGCCGACAGGTCGGGTTGTTTCTTCGAAAGGAAGGTAACCTAACTTCATATTGAATACCTTTCCTTTTAAAAAAAGTTATAGTATACTCTCCTAGATTAATTGTTTCAGTATGGCTTTTGGTACTATTCACATTGTATTTTTTACTTCATTTTTTTAATTTTATATATTATGAAAAATCTCATTTGATTTGTCTTGATACGAACATTTTAAATACTCACTATTATATATATACACACACACACACACACACAATTAGAAAAATTTACCAAAAAACATTTGAAAATTTTGAATTTGCGAGGAAAAACATTATAATTTTTATTTGCGAGATAAAATCTTAAACAATTTTTTCTTGTGATGAAATGAAACCTCGTGGCACTAATTTGGCCTTTTGACTTTGTTAATTATAATTAAAAACAATAATTAACCTAACCTTAAATAAATTCAGAATTAAGAATCTTTAATTAATCATCATGAGGGGTGGACTGGTGGAGGGCGGCTAGGGTTTATTAGGAGTAGATAATCATGCTTTAGTAATTTAAAAATATTTAATTAGGATTGATAACCATGGTTAGAGCTATTAATTTACAATAGTGCAGCGAGGTTTTATTTCACAAGAAAAAAAAGTGTTTAAGTTTTTATCTCGCAAATAAAATATAAGGTTTTTTCTCACAAATTAGAGATCAATATGATTATATAAATATTTAAACTTGTGCCTCAAAAATTGTGAAAAAAATATGTACTTTTCATTTATTTTGGAATGGAGGACGTAGTTAATTACATTATTAAAGCTCGTCATATTAGTTAATTACAATAATAATAAAGCAAATATGAGTGCGTGGTTAGATCAATATGTCTAGGTTATTGGCCATTTGAAAAATATTACACAGATCATGCAAGTGTCTAGTGAGCCTGGTCATTGTAATTAGGCTACTTTGGCCCTATTTGGTGATTAGAGTTTAATGTTTAGAAGTTAGAGTTTAGAGTTTGTGGTTAGATGATTATTTTTTTGTTTAGAGGATTTGACTGTTGATTATAGTTGATTGTGTAAAGGTGTTTGGTAACACATAATTGATTGCTTAGAGTTTTATTATGTAAAATGACATTTATAAACATATAAAAAAGAATTTGTTAGGTTTAACTATATATGTGGACAAATTAGTCAATAAAATTTTCTCTCTCCAAAACTCTAAAGAAAAAACTGCTCAACTTAGCTTTTTCTAAAGAGAGTTTTGATGAGAGTTTTTGGTACAAAAGTTTCTTTAAAATCCTATCTTACCAAATACCCAAATTAGAGTATCAAGTGGTCAAAACTCTAAACTCTCTTCAAAACTCTTTTTTCCCTCAAAAACTCTCTTTGCCAATCATTATATGATCCATAGGCATGAGAATTGGTCATTTGGCACGACTACACGAAGCGCAACCTAATTTTGTCATTAATCAAAAGATGTATATCTATCAGAAGGTGAATCTAGAAATATTATCCGCTGGATACAATTTTAGTCTTAAAAGTCTTTCAACAACATACCAAGATCTTTATCTAATTTTCATTTTTGAAACTTAATTTGAGATTTGATTTACCAATTGTTAGAGTTAGTAATTGTTGAACTGATATTTGGGTCACACAATGTATATGTGTTTATGGGCCGAGAGGTAGTCCAGATTCCACGTAGTGTGTTTGTTGATCTGCACAAAGAACAAGCGTGAGCTACCCCCGGAGGTGTTCCGGGGAAAGACTCTCCGACGCTCAAGTCAGTAAAGTGTAAGAATGTAGAGAGAGAAAGTGAGGGAGAAGTTTGAGGTGTGTTTGATATTTTTTGGATATCTTTGCATGTGCATGGTTAGGGGGTATTTATAGTACCTTGAGTATACAGGAGGAAAACTGCCCCTGGTAGGTTGAACTGGACCTGGTAGGCTGGGCTGGACCTGGTCAGTAACCCTGGACCTGGTAGGCATTCCTTTGACTTGGTAGGTTGGACCTGGACCAGGCTGTTGTTCTCAGGACCTGGTAGATATGATCTTGACCAGGTAGGTGCTTGAGCGTGGATTTAGGTGGTCAGGTCCCCTGTACGGACTTTATATTATACTTGGGCCTGATCCTTTTTGTGGGCTTTCCTTGTGGTGTGCCTCTTTCATTCGTTGATGGCTGGATTGGACCTTAGCTTTGTACGTGGTTGGCCCAATAACTAATGGGTGCATTTTGCCCCATCAATTTGCCCCCTAAGTCCATAAAAATTAAGTATGAATTTCTATGGATTTTGTCGAGTGGGCCCTAGTCCTGGTAGCAGGACCTCATGAACAGTCTTCTTCTTGTTTTGAATTTGAAGAGTTTTTTTTTTTTTTTTTTTTTTTTTTTACTACAGTTGGGGAACGTGGAGCAGCAATTATGGCAACTTTAATTGCTCCACTTACCGTCGTGTTTAGTGGGCTGTCAGGGCGAGAGGGGTGTATTTAAGGGAGGAGTTGAGGGGTTTTTAGAATTTATTCAAAAAATTTCTCACTCTCCCAATTTCTTTACTCTCTCTCTCACCCTTCAGCTCTCTGAACTTGTTTTTCTCTTCTACTCATTTTCTTCGAAAAATTCAATTCCTCTTTGAAAAATGGCAAAACAACCCTCCAATTCTGAGTTCTCCTTGACTCTTAACGAGCCTGGTGACGAAATTTTTGACGATGGCCCAGATGTAAGTTGCAACGCCATCATCGCAGAACAGCTCCAGGAGATGGAGAGGGAACTTCCTAGGGAACCGGAGCAGGAGCAGGGCAGGGCCCTAGTCGTTAGGAATGAGGACCGGAGGGTCCAAATTAGAATTGGTGGTCCTGTAGGCAGGGACCACTACTTAGATGCTGAGGGGCGGTGGACCTCAGTGAGATGGGAGGACCCTGAAGCTCTTTATGGGGTCATGCACATCAGGCCTTCTACGACCTTTTTAGGGAAGATCCATCAGCTCAGCTTGGTGTCAAGGGCAAACATCCTTGCTTTGGCCCCTGGCCTGGATGGATACCAATTTTTTCCTCCTTCCTCTGATTCTTGTGCCTGGGACCCTGAGCCAGGTCACATTGCTGTCTTCCTTGCCCACTTGAACTCTGGGGTAAGGTTCCCTCTGCATCCCTTCATAGTGGAGATGTTAGAGGTCTGGAACGTGTGCTTATCACATCTGGTACCCAACGCCATTCAAAGGCTGGTTGAGTTTATCTGGGTGTGCGAATTTAGGGGTTTTCCCCTGAGTTCAAGGGCTTTCAGGACTATGTATAGGTTGAAGCTGTACCGGGGGTCCAACGTGCCAAAGGGATGGTGGACAGTGGATGTCCTGAGGCAGGACAATGAGATCTACGCTACCACCTATCCTAAGCCCAGGGAGATGGGGCACTGGTACTATGAATTTTTGTGGTTGGGGGTCCCACTGGAGAGTAGTGACCCTAATGTGTATCTACCCAGGACCGAGTGGGCCAGGCCCAGGAATACGGAGTGGGTAGGGTTCGAGACACTGACTGCTGCTGATCAGGTAGTGGTCAGAGAGTTTGCTGCTAACCTCCCTACCAGCAGCACTGGGAGTGCCACGCCTGTGGTTTGGCTTCCTCACCTGGACCTGATTAGGAACGAGGCCTATCTGGCCTTGTCCAATCTCAACTGCAAGATGACTAGAGGTACCTTCTTTTTTCACTCTTTTTGTTGCATGGTTTTCCTTTCCTGTTTATTTTGCTGTGCTTCTTTGCTTTTTGAGCTCTGGTTGTCTTGGGTGTAGCTTTGGTCTCACCATCTTTTTGACCTGTTTTTGGCAGCTGAGGCCCAGGTGAGGGTGGACTTTGAGAAGTTGGGAGTGGATGACCAGGGGAGGCCTTCCAGGGTCAATCCTATGGAGCCTCCAGCCAGGATGAAGTTCGTCCTGCTGGAGAATGATAAGAGTCTCCCCCTCAGTCCTGCTCCCAGGTTCATACCGTTCAACCCTGATGCTGTTAGGGGTGCTTCGAGCAGGTTGCCCCCCAGGCCCAAGGTTGATGCTAAGGCTCCTTCTTCAATCGCTTCAAGACTGGTGACTGGACCAGGTAGGAGGTCCAGGAGGAGTGTTGGGTTGACTCCTCCTGTGGCTGGGAGTGCCAGGGTGGCGGCAGCTAGACATCAGGGGTCTTCCCTGGTTATCAGTGAAGGTGGGGCCCTGGCAGGTAAAAAGTCCAGGTCTCCAGGTGGCGAGGAGGCGAGCCGGAAAGGAAAAGAGGTCGTGATTGTTGATGACGATGATGATAAAGATGATGAGGAGCCCTTGAGGCTGAGGAGGAGGAGGAGGGTCCAGGAAGAGGTTGGACTTCGCACTGCCATGGTCGTCCATGAGGATGACCTGGCTCGAGAGGACCTGGGCTCTCCTATTGGTGGAGATGAGTTCCTTCTGGGGAGCTATCCTTCTGACAGGGCTGGGCTTTCTAGCATGCCCTCTTACTCCCAACTTTCCAACTGGAGTGGGAGGTCTGCTGAGATGGCTGGCCCTGTCAATTCTGTTACCCCTACCCCCCATGTGGGGCAGAGAAGTTAACTTCGGAGGCACCTGGTGCCTCCACATCTAATGACCAAGCAGCAGCAGCAGTAGCAACAACAATAACAACAATCCCAACACCAACAACAGTAGCAACAACAACAACAGCAGCAACAACAATCCCAACAACAACAACAACAACAACAGCAACAACAACAACAACGGTAGCAGCAGCAGAAACAACAACAGCAGCAGAAGCACCAGCAGCAGCACCAGCAGCACAAAATACACTTCCCTCATACAATCTGCCCTCAGAGCTGACAGCCTTATTCAGCTCAGAGTTCCCTATTCCTGAGGAGGGGAGCTTTGATGTTGCCCCTGGTGTATCCTCTGATAGGTACATCAGGGGGATGTTGCACAGTGCTCTACGTCCCCAGGACAGGCCCTCCAGCTCGGTGGCAGAACCTGGGATTACCCTAAGATGGGTGATTGGCCTGGTATGAAGTTTCCTTGCTTTCTTTTTGCTTTAATCAGTCTGCTGTGTCTTTCATCTGAGACTTGTAATTTGTTGTTTTCTTATAGGTGGTGAAGTATGGGCTGGTAGCCAGCGAGTTCCTGACCTTTGGCCTACCTTATCTAACCTATGCTGGGGACAAGATAAATGGCCTGCAGGAGGAGGTGGTCTCTGTCAAGCAGAAGTATCTGACTCTCCTCAATGAACAGTCCCGGTCCTTTGAGGCCTTTCATGAGAAGATTGCTGACACTGAGAGGACAAGGGACGAGGCTTTGGGCCAGTTGAGAGAGACTCAGGAGCAGCTTGCAGGGGCCAAAGAGCAGGTGGAGCAGGCCAAAGCTGAGGCTACTGAGGAGAAGACCTGAGCTGACCAGATCAGGGAAGGCCTTCAATCCAGGGTTGAGGACCTGGAGGAGGTTGGAAGGAGCAAAGACGAGAAGCTGGTGGAGCTTGAGGAGAACAACCATGCTCAGACTAAGGAGCTCCAGGCCCTTAGTGCCAGCACAGAAAAGATGAAGAACCAGCTGGAAGAGCTTGAGGGGGAGCTGGAGTCTAGGGCTCACCTCACCAGGACAAACCAGGATTTCAATGATTATTTCTTTGACGTCTGGTTGTCTGCCTTCAAGTGTGTTAAGCATAGATATCCTGATGTGGATTGGGAGGTGGTGGAGGAAGGTTACAGAGCTGGCCAGGGTTCAGTGCCCCTGGCTGGTGAAGTGCTTCCTTCCTCCATCTAAGAGTATTTACATCCTTTGACTCCTAGAACACCTGCCACTCCAACACCTGAGGATGCTCCAGCCCCTTCCCTTGCTCAACCAGTTGCTGTAGAGGAGTCTGTCCAGCCTGAAGTACCAGCTGCTGATCCTGCTGTTACCCAATCTGCACAAGGAGATGCCCACTACAGTGCAGCCCACAGTTCGAATGTTCCCCCTGCTGAGGTGGAGGTTAGTGGTGGAGCTGGCGACCAGGACAAGTTGGCTCCTGAGGGTGATCAGAGTGCTCCTGGTCAACAGGATAGCAGGGGGTCTCCACTTGCCTAGGAAGTTTGGCGATCACCTGGTAACCAGGGGAGTGCCTCTTCCTGTTCTAGCACATCTGGTCATGCTTTTAGCTGACCTGTTCTGGAGCATGCTGGTGGTGTCCTCTTGTGCCCTTCTAAGCTCTTTTTGGTTTTGTATTTAAATTGTCTTCCTCTGCTGTAAGAACAATTTCTTTTGGCCTCTGCTTGGGCATATTCGAGCCAGGTGGTCGTCAACCTTATTTGTACCAAACTTGTATAATGTTTCTGATACTTTTTACCATTCACCATGGGGTGGATGTGTTTTATTTTGCTTTCAAACATTCATTTGATATCTTGACTTATATAAATATGTGGTTTTTGCAAGAATTTTTGCCCCTGCAAATATTTATATGTGTTATATATGTTGTGTATACTCTCTGCCCCCTGGTTGGAAGGTGACAAAGTGACCTTCTAACCAGATACAGGTTACAGGAGTTTTAGCAGGTGGTTGAGTAAGTTGGTTTGCTTTGCAAATTTTGTGCTTACTGCTCTTTTGTGAATGCATGTGCTTTTGTATGACCAGGGGCCAAATGAACACATGGACTGGCTAGGGTGTTTGAGTAAGTGTGTTTGCTGTGCAAACTCTTTGCACTACCCCACCCAGGGCCAGGTCATTTAAAGCATACCCCTTTGTATGACGTGGGGCCAAATAGGTATATGGACTGGCCAGGGTATTTGGGTAAGTGTGTTTGCTGTGCAAACTCTTTGCACTACCCTACCCAGGACCAAGTCATTTGAAGCATATCCCTTTGTATGACCTGAGGCCAAATAAGAATATGGACTGGACAGGGCATTTGGGTAAGTGTATTTGCTAGGCAAACTCTTTGCACTACCCAACCCAGGATCAGATCGTTTAGGGCATGGACTTTTGTATGGCTTTGAGTTAAAGAAGTGCATGGACTGGGCTAGGAATGGGACCAGGTGTGCTTGCTGGGCAAGCCTTTTTCACCTGCACCCACCAGACCAGAACTTTTGGTGCATGTATTTTTGACCTTAGGTCAACAAATACATAGACTGGGCTAGGAATGGAACCAGGTGTGTTTGCAGAGCAAACCTTTTTCACCTGCTCCCACCAGACCAGGACTTTTTTTTTGATATTCCTTTGAACAAAGATTTGTAGGAGCAAACTTGAATTTTCATTGATATTTGAAATTTTGTTTGTACATATCTACTTTACAATGATTTTTTGGAAGCAATAATTAGGATGAAATTCTAGGCATAGTATTTCTTGAGCTGGTCAGCATTCCATATGCTGGGAAGTTGATTTCCTTCCAGGTCCATGAGACGAAATGTTGATATGGACAATTCTTCATAGACTTGATAGGGGCCCTCCCAGGTTGCTGATAGTTTGCCATGAATTTTATCTTTTTTAACAGCTGCAGCTTTTCTTAAGACCAGGTCACCTGTTCTGATGGGCCTGTTCTTAACCTTTCTGTTGTAATACTTGCTTATCCTGTTTTGATAAGCAGCTAGCCTGATTGCAACTTCTTCCCTGACCTCGTCGAGCAGGTCTAAGTTCTCAGAGAGGACCTGGTCATTAGTTTTGGCTTCATAGAGGTGAACCCTTAGAGAGCTGCTTCCTACTTCTACAGGAAGCAGGGATTCAGTTCCAAAGATAAGATTGAATGGTGTCCTGCCTGTGGATTCCTTAGAGGTGGTCCTTAGTGACCACAATGTGCTGGGAAGTTCTCGTAACCATCTTCCTTTTTTGTCGTCCAGTCTCTTTTTCAAAGCATTCAAGATTTGTTTATTGGCTGCTTCAGCTTGGCCATTGGACTGAGGATGACATACTACAGAGTAGGCAAATTTGATGTGGAATTGGGTGAGGTAATCTCTGAGGGGTTCGTTGTCGAACTGCTTCCATGATCAAAAACCATGCACCTGGGCACTCCATATCTGGTTATGATGCTTTTCCAGATGAACTGCCTGACATTGCCCTATGTGATAGTAGCTAGGCCCTCTGCTTCTATCCACTTGCTGAAGTAGTCAATGCTCACTATCAGCCACCTCTTCCCCCCCTAGGCAGTGGGGAAAGGACCTAGCAGGTCCATTCCCCATTGAGCAAACGGAATAGGGTTGAGGATGGGACAGAGGTCGTTTGCTGGCTGGGATATGGTTGGTGAGAACTTCTGGCACTTTGAACATTTCTTGACCAGGGCCCTTGCGTCTGCTAACATGGTTGGCCAGTAATACCCGGCTCTGAGGGCTTTGTGGGCCAGGGTTCTTCCTCCTATATGGTGGCCACAAATGCCCTCATGAACCTCTCTTAGGACATAATTCCCTTCGTCAGTGTCAACACATTTTAGCAGGGGCTGGTCTGTGAATGATTTTCTGTATAACTCTCCATCGACCAGGGTATACCTCGTAGCTTTTCTTTTGATTTTTCTGGCCTGGCTCCTTTCAGTTGGGAGCTGGCCTGTTGTTTTGAATAGGATGATTTCACTCATCCAGTTTACTGATGAGTCCACCTGGCAGGTGTACTCTTTTGTTTGCTCTATTGACTTTGTGGGCAAGATCTCCACGAAAACCTTCCTGGTCAGCTCCTGAAGAGTGGAGCTGGCCAGCTTTGCCAGTGCATCAGCTTGCACATTTTCTTCCCTGGGGATCAGCTGTACCACAAATTCCTCTAGCTTGGAGGACCGGTCTTTCATCACTTTCAGATATTCGATCAGAGCTGGTTCCCTTGCTACGTATACTCCATTGAATTGATTGGCAACCAGCTGTGAATCTGTAAAGAGGTGGACCTTGGTGGCTTTCATTGTCGAGCACAGTTGAAGACCTGCTAGGGCTGCTTCATACTCTGCTTCATTGTTTGTAGCAGTGAATTGAAATCTTAGAGCATACTCAATCACGTCTCCTTCTGGTGAGATCATGATTACCCCTGCCCCTGATCCTTGTTGTTGAGATGAGCCATCTGAGTAAACAATCCATGGACCAGGGGCTTCTATTGCCTCCTCATGATAGGAGCATTCAGCAAGGAAGTCGGCCAGGGCCTGTGCTTTGATGGCATGCCGTGGTTGGAATTTGACACCAAAGGCAGTCAATTCCAAGGCCCATTTTGATATTCGCCCTAACCTGTCCAGCTTTTCCAGTGACTTCTCTAAGGGCATGTCTGAGAGGACCACTACTTCATGAGCATTGAAGTAGGGTCTGAGTCTTCTTGTTGCTAGGACCACTGCATAAGCTGCTTTCTCGATCAGGGGGTAACTGGTCTCAGCTGAGACCAGGGCATGACTCACAAAGTAGATTGGTTGCTGGATTTTTCCTTCTTCTCGAAGGAGCACTGCACTGACAGCTGCTTGGCATACGGCTATGTACAGGTATAGGACTTCACCTGGTACCGGCCTGGCCAAGGTAGGAAGTTTTGTAAGGTGGCTCTTCAATTGCTTGAAGGCCTCTTGTTGTTCTTTGCCCCAGGCGAATTGCTTGTTGCCTTTGAGGACTTTGAAGAAGGGCTGGGTTTTTTCCGAGGATTTGGCGATGAACCTGGACAGGGCTGCCATTCGTCCAGTCAGCCTTTGAATGTCTTTGATTGACTTGGGCTCTGGCAGGTCCAGGGCTGCTTTTACTTTATCAGGATTTGCATCAATTCCTCGCTGACTCACCAGGAATCCCAAGAACTTGCCTGATCTGACCCCAAATACACATTTTTTGGGGTTCAATTTCACATTGTGCTTTCTCAGGTTGGCAAAGGTTTCTTGAAGATCCTTGACATGATCAACTGCATGTACACTTTTGACGATGGAGTCATCCACGTACACTTCAAGGTTCCTGCCTCTTTGGTCTTTGAAGACCCTGTCCACCATTCTTTAATATGTTGCCCCTGCATTTTTCAGGTCAAACGGCATCATGACATAATTGAACACTCCACAGCTGGTGATGAAAGCTGTCTTGTGTTTGTCTGCAGGGTGCATGAAAATTTGGTGGTACCCAGAATAGGCGTCCATGAAGCTCAGCATAGCATGTCCACTGGTTGAGTCTACCAGCTGGTCTATCCTTGGCAAAGGATATAAATCTTTGGGGCAGGCCCTGTTCAGGTCTGTGAAGTCTACACACATTCTCCATGTTCCATTGGACTTCTTGACCATGACCACATTGGCCAGCCATTCAGGGTAGGTGGAGGGCTCAATGAAGCCTACCTTGATCAGCTTGTTAACCTCTGCCTCGACAGCCTTGTTTTTCTCAGCAGAGAAGTTCCTCCTTTTTTGCTTGATGGGCTTTGCCTCTGGCAGGACACTCAGATGGTGGGAGATGAGACCAGGGTCTATACCAGGCATATCACTCGCCTCATAGGCAAAGATATCACAGTTTGTTTTGAGCAGGGTGATCAGATTACACCTCTCCTCTCTGTTCATCTCTGTCCCTATAATGACAGTTTTACCTGCCCCCTCCTCCAACTGAATTTCTTCTGTAGCTTGACCAGGTTGGATGGCCTGGTCCTTGACTTGCTCTTCAGTTGGCCTAGCCTCTGGGTCCAGGTGCGGGTCTATCTCCATTGATGTGTTGGGAGTATTGTGACTGGTGGTGAAAATTTTGTTTGGTTGGGGCTGCTCTTCCCCTGTTAAGCGAACTTTGTTGGGGCTGTTTTTAGCTAGCTCAGATAGTTCCTGAGCCAACCTTCTTGTCCTGGCCACCTCCTCAGGCCTAGATTGCCTGATTTGGGTCAGGTTGCAGCTTCTGGCAGCCTCTTGAGATCCCCTAAGGGTGGCTACCCCCCAGCATCAGTCACATACTTGAAGCATAGGTGGAAAGTGGATGCTACACCTTCGAATTGATCCATGAAAGTCCTGCCCAGAATGGCGTTGTATGGTGAAGTTGCATCTATCACATGGAATCTCACCATGCAAATTCTTTCAGAATCCTCCTGTCACAGCTTGACAGGTAGGTTGATTTCTCCCCTGGGCACTATTGATTCGCCCATGAAGCCTGATATCGGTCTAGGGGAGGGGACCAGCATGTTGTCCTTTAGGCCCATCTTGTGGAAACACTCCGCATATAGAATGTTGATGGAGCTGCCTCCATCAACCAGGGTTTCCTCTCACCAGGCTGTGAGAAATTTGAACTGAGCAGATCAGGGGGTCGTTGTGGGGATAGGATACTCCCACACAGTCCCCTGGTCCGAATGAGATGGTGGGCAGCACTGAGGGCCTGGTGTTTGGCAAGTCTCTGACTGAGTATGACCTGCCTGATCCCATTGCTCGCAGGTCTGTCCGCAAAGAGCTGCTGGAAGGTTGGTCTCCAAAGATAACCGCAATGATGTTGTAGGGTGTCTCTGGGGCCTTCTTCTTTTGTGGCTCCTGGTCACGTTTTTTCTCGTGAGCAGGGCCACCTTTTTCTCGGGCAGCCTTCCAGTCTTTGTATCGACGTAGACCACTGGCTTTTGAAGTAGGTGACAAAGTCTTGCTTAAGGTTTCACCTTTCAAAGGAGTTGTACGCTTTGGTCAAAAGGGTAAACTCCGACCGAAATATGTGGGACCTTACGAGATACTAGAACGAGTAGGGGAGGTGGCTTATCGATTGGCATTACCACCTAGTCTGGCTAATGTTCATGACGTATTTCATGTTTCCCAGCTAAGGAAATATGTACATGATCCTACTCATATAATCTCAGTGGATCCGGTCGTAATCGAGCCGAATCTGACTTATGAGGAGCGACCCGTCCAGATCTTGGATCGGGAGGAGAGGACCCTGCGGCGTAAGCAGGTACCGCTTGTCAAGGTGTTGTGGAGAAATCAACACCATGAAGAAGCGACTTGGGAGACGGAAGCGTCTATGCGGCAGAAGTACCCTGAGCTTTTCGATGGGGAGCGATCTCCTGCACCTTGAAATTTCGGGACGAAATTTCTTTAAGGAGGGGAGGTTGTAATGACCCAGATTTTATCGGTATTTTTGGCCGGTATTTATGGGTGTATTTATGTGTTTATTTGCCAGTTCAAAATTTATTTTGAATTATTTATTTTAATTTTATGTGAATAATTTCGATTTAATCGAAATGTTTTATTTCTTAGTTTTTATTATTGATTTTAATTATTATTTAATTAATTGGCCCAATTGAGACTTCAAGATGAAGCTGCCAGTTTAAAGATAAGGCTTCAAGCTGCCGGTTTGGTCTTCATAAACCGCCAGTCTTGGACCTTGCAAGCTGCCAGTTATATACCGCCGGGTTGGTCTTCATAAACCGCCGGTCTTGGACCTTGCAAGCTGCCAGTTCTATACCGCCGGTCTTGGAACTTCACAAGCTGCCGGTTCCATACCGCCGGTCTTGAACTTCACGAGCTGCCGGTTCCATACCGCCGGTCTTGAACTTCACAAGCTGCCGGTTTTTGCATGATTAGTCGTGTAAATTTAGTAAATTAGCCCAATGGATCACAAGGCCCATTTTGCTTCTCTTGGCCGGTTCTACAAAGGCATGGCAAGGCTTGCCACTTGCCTTGTGTTCACACCTTAACTAACTCTATTTATAGGGGAGTTAGTAAGGCTTAAGCTCATTTTGCCATTTTAAACTTTGCCATCAATTTGCTAAGCACTTAAACACTCTCTCTTTCACTCATTCTCACGCCATTTTTGGGGGATTTGAACCTTCAATTGTTCATCATCTTCCTTTGCCCAAAACTTAAAGATTCAAACACCATTGATCTTTAAGCATCCTAAACACAATCCTAAACACATTATTTCAACCAAGATCACTTGTTGGGTTGTTTCCGGGTTTGTTCGTGGGTTTTGTGTTCGAGTGTGGCCGTGTGGTGGTTCGTGGTTGGGCCGTGTTGCTGTGTTCGTGGTGCAAAAGCCGTGCAGTGGCCGTGCCAAGGTGGTGCGTGGTGTTCGTGTTCGAGCTGGGTGAACCGTGTGTGCAGGCCGTGTTCGTGGCTTGTGTTCGTGTGTGTGTGCCGAGTGGGAGTCTTTCTTGGACTACATATTTGTGTTGATTTGTGTGTTGATCTTCTATAAGGTAACATACTAACTCAACTTAATTGGTAATACTATGTTTATAGCTTTGATTAAATGCATGTTTTGTTGATTTGATAATGATTGTTCATGGTTTTGAAGTTAATTCTTTAAATCTGATTTTGAAGTATTTTAATGATGTTTTAATGGTGGATTTTCATATTTTAAGATTGTTTTATGATATTTTGGAAATCATGGTGTTTGGGTTTAATTTTGTTGAATTTTGATAAAAAGATGTTGAAATTGCCGTGTGATAGTGATGATGTTTCATGCGTGTATGTTGAGTTTGTTTGAGTTCTTGATTGAAGTTCTTGAATCTTGAATGGTTTCTTTATGAATTCTTTAAGTAATGGATGAGTTCTTTAAGGTTCTTGATTGAGTTCTTTAGAGTTCTTGTTGAGGTTTGATGAGTTCTTTAAGAGTCTTGAAAGTTAAAGATTTGGGATACGTTGATCAAAGATTGAGTTAAAGATTGATGAAATGATGTTTGGTTAGTCTCAAGAGTATGGCTATAGGCAATTCTTGGGTTAACTTCGATGATTTAGTTGTTAAATTCAAGAGTATGGCTTATTCTTGTCTTTAATTAATTATGATGATATAATGAAAAGATAATAATGGTATGATGGTTAGCTTGACTTCTTTTCTAGACGCCCTTGACTATGTGTATGGCTTATGCTTAGTTTTTGGGTTAAGACGTTGCCCCTATTCCGTCCGCGGTATCGGAATAGTTTTGGAGTCTCACTATGTTATTCCTAGTACGCTCAGAGTGATTTGGGGATTAGGGACACGAATTTCCAAGTATGGAATGGGTTCGTGGGATTTGGGTGTATGGCTTATGCCCGGTCCTGACATAGTAGAAGTTCGGTTGCGTAAGATGCTTCCGTACGAGCATAGTCCGGTCTAGAACTAGAAGGATTGCACCTGAGTTAGAATTGGTATAGTGATGTCGTATGGTGATGTAGTATGATGATGTAGAGTGTTTAGTCGAGTTTAGATTACGAGCTTGAGGTTGTCTCGTGTCTTCGAGGATTTACGTGTGATGTTATTTGATTATTGCTATGTGCTTGTGTATTCCCGTTAGGGTGAGTCAGTTATGTTACTCGCCACTGATGGTGGATTATGTTGTGTTTTCAGGTACATCTGACGATGATGCTCTTGCTTAGCTTTGGGGTTGGGCGAGCGGCGTTTTGTGTACTTTGTTGTTGTTTATTACAGTTGTTTCATAGTATTAGATTCTATAGACGTTGTTTCAGACGTATGATATTACATTTGTTGTATAGGACTCTAGCATGTGGTTAGAGTTGCACTTTACTTTTGTTTTAGTACCTTTGACTTTTGGATTTAGTTTTTGTACAAGCTTATGGGTTATTGTACATCTTTGGTTTAATAATAATATTTTGAGGTATTAGTTTATTTTCTAAGTGTTGAGTTTTAGTTTTTATAACTACTCGACTCGTCGGTTTCTTCCGCGCCGATTTAAGCGAGTCGGGTCGTTACAGTTGGTATCAGAGCCGAATAGGTTTAAGTGAAGTTTCTAGGATTTGAGTTAAACCCGGGAGATGAGAGCTTTATTTTTCCCGAGTGATTGAACCAAATTCTGGGATTATGCGAAGGGAGAAGAGCTGGGTAGAAAGACCGGGATAGGATTCTTTCTATTTTTCCTTTTCTTCTTATTTTTAGTATGTATTTGGTGGGGTATTTTACTGACTTGCTATCTCTGTTATGTTTGTTGTGGTGATGCGTTGCAGCATGTCTACACCTCGCCGGTCGAGTACTGGACGACAGAGGTTGCGGGCACTCGAGGAGGCGATCCTTACCTTGGCGCACCATAGTCGTCAACCGCCAAATATGCAGTCGACGTTCGATCGTATCGCACGTCATCGACCTCCGACTTACGACGGGGTTGCCGACCCCACTACTTTGGAGAGCTGGATCCGCGAGATGGGGAAGCTCTTCGACGCGACGTTTTGTCCCGATCACGAGAGGGTGCTGATCGCCGCATATTACTTACGTGGAGAGGCCGACAACTGGTGGACGTTGGCGAAGGACGCGTACCAGCCGTTGCATGCGATGTCTTGGACCGACTTTATCGATAAGGTCCAGGAGCGTTTCTACCCCGACGAGTTGCGGTGGCAGAAACAGGAGGAGTTTCTTACTCTTGCACAGGGTAAGATGTCTGTCCAGACGTATACCGATCGATTTACAGAGCTGTCGAGGTTCGCTACGTCGGTGATTCCGTCAGAGAAGGATCGGGTCAAGCGCTACATCAAAAAGCTAGATCCGAGGATCCGAGTTCACGTGATCAGCAGTGGAGCGACTACATTCCAGCAGGCTTACGAGGTAGCACTCGAGATACAGGCATCAGTTACCGAGGAGGATTCGAGCAAGAAGAGAGCTCCAGTTCCGACGACTACAGCTTCGTTTAAGAAGCCTCGGTTTGGCACATCTAGCAGTACCCCTTCGGCCCCGAGTTCGCATAAGGGTAGCGATGGTTCGAAGTGTCGAGGCTGTGGCAGAGACTTCCATCCAGGAAAGAAGTGCGACGGTTCTCCGATTACTTGCTTCACTTGTGGTAAGGTAGGCCACAAGTCGACGGTTTGTCCCGAGAAGAGGCCAGATTCAGAGGTTAAGCAGCTTCCAGCACCGACAAAGACTCCGGTGAAGAACCGAGTCTACTGTATGACTGAGGCGGAGGCCGAGGTTCAGCCCGACGTTGTATCAGGTAGATTTCTTGTCTCTGGTGTGTTAGCATTAGTCTTATTTGATTCTGGTGCTACTATTTCTTTTGTGGCTAGTAGTTTCGTCTCGAGGTCTAATCTTCGAGGCAGCCTTCCTGTTAGTTCAATTATTACTCTCCCTTCAGGAGAGGATTTTACTTGTCAGCGAGAGTTTCGAGGAGTGTCCATCGTGATAGCAGGGGAGCAAGCGACGGCCGATCTGAAAGAGTTCCCGCTGATGGAGTTCGACGTTATACTTGGTATGGACTGGCTATCGAGGTATCGAGCAATCATTCGTTGCCGAGATCAGTCAGTGACATTCCGAGGATCTCAGGGCAACCGAGTTACCTACTCTGGGTTCGTCCTTAAGAAAGGAGTGAAGGTAATCTCTGCCTTGAAAATGAGGAAGCATCGCCAGAAGGGCGATATGGTGTATTTATGCCAGGTACGAGACTTGACTAAAGAGTCTCTGTTGGACGATATACCCGTAGCGAGGGATTTCAGAGACGTATTTCCTGAGGAGCTACCAGGCGTTCCACCTGAGCGTGATGTCGAGTTTCATATCGACTTGGTACCCGGGACAGCGCCGATTTTAAAGGCACCGTACCGGATGGCACCATCTGAGTTATTGGAGTTAAAGACACAACTCCAGGAATTGATCGATAGGGGCTTCATTAGGCCAAGTGTTTCTCCATGGGGAGCTCCTGTGCTCTTCGTGAAGAAGAAAGATGGTAGTATGCGCCTGTGCATAGACTACCGAGAGTTGAATCGGGTAACTATCAAGAATAAGTACCCATTGCCTAGGATTGAGGACCTGTTCGATCAGCTGCGAGGAGCAGGAGTGTTTTCGAAGATAGATCTTCGATCTGGGTATCATCAGATCCCAGTTAAGAAGGAAGACATCCCGAAAACTGCTTTTCATACTAGATACGGCCATTACGAGTTCGAGGTGATGCCCTTTGGCCTCACTAATGCGCCAGCCGTGTTCATGGACCAGATGAACCGGACGTTTCACCATTTACTCGACAAGTGCGTCGTAGTATTTATAGATGATATCTTGATCTACTCTAGAGATGAGTTCGAGCATGCGGAACATCTCCGGATGGTACTCGAGATATTGAGGAGTCATAAGTGGTTCGCGAAACTCTCCAAGTGTGAGTTCTGGCTTCGCGAAGTAGCCTTCCTAGGTCATGTGATTAGCAAAGAAGGCATTAAAGTAGATCCAGCTAAGATTAAGGCTGTAGTTGATTGGAGTAGCCCGAGAAATGTGGCGGAGGTTCGTAGTTTTCTTGGCTTAGCCGGATACTATCGACGATTCGTCCAGGACTTCTCCAAGATAGCTAGGCCGATGTCTAGTCTCCTACAGAAGGAGGTCCGATTCGTTTGGACAGAGGCTTGCGAGCAAGCTTTCCAGGAGTTGAAACAGAGATTAGTCTCTGCTCCGATTCTTACTCTTCCGAACGATAAAGAGGGCTTCGAGGTCTATAGTGATGCTTCGAAGAGTGGCTTAGGTTGTGTGCTCATGCAGGGTGGAAAGGTCATCGCTTACGCATCGAGGCAACTAAAGGTGCACGAGCGTAACTATCCTACGCATGACTTAGAGTTAGCGGCTGTAGTGTTCGCGCTCAAAATTTGGAGGCACTATCTCTATGGTGGTTCGTGTAGAGTATTCACGGATCACAAGAGTCTCAAGTACATCTTCACTCAGAAAGACCTCAATATGAGGCAGAGGCGGTGGCTTGAGTTAATTAAGGACTACGACCTGACGCTCAACTATTGCGAGGGCAAAGCGAATTTGGTTGCAGATGCGCTAAGCCGCAAACATCGCTTGAGCTTCAGTAGAAGCCGTGGTTCCGTCAGACTTCGTCTGACATCGATGAGTGCTGAACCTGATTTGATTCGGGAAATGCGTGAGGGTCAATAGAACGACCCACAGCTCGCTAGGATTCGAGAGGCTATACGGCAAGGTAAAGCCGTTGGTTTCACGATCTCTGCTGATGGTAGTATGCACTTTCAAGGGAGATGGTGTGTACCGGACTGTTCTGATCTTAGGAACAGGATCATGTCCGAAGCACATAACTCGCCTTATTCTGTTCATCCCGGTGGTAATAAGCTTTACCAGGATCTCAAGGGCCAGTTCTGGTGGCCTAAGATGAAGGGGGATGTAGCAGAGTTTGTTGCTCGGTGTTTGACCTGTCAGAAGGTCAAGATTGAGCATCAGAGACCAGGAGGTCTGTTGCAGCCACTACCTATTCCGACCTGGAAGTTTGAGTCTGTTTCTATGGACTTTGTAGTGAGCTTACCCACTTGCAATGGCTTGAATGCTATTTGGGTCATTGTGGATAGGTTGACTAAGGTCGCTAGATTCATTCCGATGAAAATGACCTGGTCGATGGAGCGTCTAGCTGAGGCGTATACTCAGGACATAATTCGACTTCACGGAGTTCCGAGGGAGATTGTTTCTGATCGAGATCCGAGGTTTCTATCTCGTTTCTGGAAATCGGTTCAGGAAGCCCTTGGGACGAAATTGAAATTGAGCACCGCTTTTCATGCGGCGACTGATGGTCAGACTGAGAGGACCATCCAGACTTTGGAGGATATGCTTCGAGCATGCACTCTGGAGTATCATCAGTCTTGGGTGCGTATGCTTTGCTTGATAGAGTTCTCCTATAATAACAGCTATCACTCTAGCATTGAGATGGCTCCGTACGAGGCCCTTTATGGCAGGAAATGTCGGAGTCCGATTTGCTGGAATGATATCAGTGATTCTGTGGCTTTAGGACCGGAGATGGTACGCGATACTATCGAGAAGGTTCGAGTCATTCGGTCTAAGATGCAGGCCGCTCAGAGTCGTCAGAAATCTTACGCCGATAATCGACGTAGACCACTGGCTTTTGAAGTAGGTGACAAAGTCTTGCTTAAGGTTTCACCTTTCAAAGGAGTTGTACGCTTTGGTCAAAAGGGTAAACTCCGACCGAAATATGTGGGACCTTACGAGATACTAGAACGAGTAGGGGAGGTGGCTTATCGATTGGCATTACCACCTAGTCTGGCTAATGTTCATGACGTATTTCATGTTTCCCAGCTAAGGAAATATGTACATGATCCTACTCATATAATCTCAGTGGATCCGGTCGTAATCGAGCCGAATCTGACTTATGAGGAGCGACCCGTCCAGATCTTGGATCGGGAGGAGAGGACCCTGCGGCGTAAGCAGGTACCGCTTGTCAAGGTGTTGTGGAGAAATCAACACCATGAAGAAGCGACTTGGGAGACGGAAGCGTCTATGCGGCAGAAGTACCCTGAGCTTTTCGATGGGGAGCGATCTCCTGCACCTTGAAATTTCGGGACGAAATTTCTTTAAGGAGGGGAGGTTGTAATGACCCAGATTTTATCGGTATTTTTGGCCGGTATTTATGGGTGTATTTATGTGTTTATTTGCCAGTTCAAAATTTATTTTGAATTATTTATTTTAATTTTATGTGAATAATTTCGATTTAATCGAAATGTTTTATTTCTTAGTTTTTATTATTGATTTTAATTATTATTTAATTAATTGGCCCAATTGAGACTTCAAGATGAAGCTGCCAGTTTAAAGATAAGGCTTCAAGCTGCCGGTTTGGTCTTCATAAACCGCCAGTCTTGGACCTTGCAAGCTGCCAGTTATATACCGCCGGGTTGGTCTTCATAAACCGCCGGTCTTGGACCTTGCAAGCTGCCAGTTCTATACCGCCGGTCTTGGAACTTCACAAGCTGCCGGTTCCATACCGCCGGTCTTGAACTTCACGAGCTGCCGGTTCCATACCGCCGGTCTTGAACTTCACAAGCTGCCGGTTTTTGCATGATTAGTCGTGTAAATTTAGTAAATTAGCCCAATGGATCACAAGGCCCATTTTGCTTCTCTTGGCCGGTTCTACAAAGGCATGGCAAGGCTTGCCACTTGCCTTGTGTTCACACCTTAACTAACTCTATTTATAGGGGAGTTAGTAAGGCTTAAGCTCATTTTGCCATTTTAAACTTTGCCATCAATTTGCTAAGCACTTAAACACTCTCTCTTTCACTCATTCTCACGCCATTTTTGGGGGATTTGAACCTTCAATTGTTCATCATCTTCCTTTGCCCAAAACTTAAAGATTCAAACACCATTGATCTTTAAGCATCCTAAACACAATCCTAAACACATTATTTCAACCAAGATCACTTGTTGGGTTGTTTCCGGGTTTGTTCGTGGGTTTTGTGTTCGAGTGTGGCCGTGTGGTGGTTCGTGGTTGGGCCGTGTTGCTGTGTTCGTGGTGCAAAAGCCGTGCAGTGGCCGTGCCAAGGTGGTGCGTGGTGTTCGTGTTCGAGCTGGGTGAACCGTGTGTGCAGGCCGTGTTCGTGGCTTGTGTTCGTGTGTGTGTGCCGAGTGGGAGTCTTTCTTGGACTACATATTTGTGTTGATTTGTGTGTTGATCTTCTATAAGGTAACATACTAACTCAACTTAATTGGTAATACTATGTTTATAGCTTTGATTAAATGCATGTTTTGTTGATTTGATAATGATTGTTCATGGTTTTGAAGTTAATTCTTTAAATCTGATTTTGAAGTATTTTAATGATGTTTTAATGGTGGATTTTCATATTTTAAGATTGTTTTATGATATTTTGGAAATCATGGTGTTTGGGTTTAATTTTGTTGAATTTTGATAAAAAGATGTTGAAATTGCCGTGTGATAGTGATGATGTTTCATGCGTGTATGTTGAGTTTGTTTGAGTTCTTGATTGAAGTTCTTGAATCTTGAATGGTTTCTTTATGAATTCTTTAAGTAATGGATGAGTTCTTTAAGGTTCTTGATTGAGTTCTTTAGAGTTCTTGTTGAGGTTTGATGAGTTCTTTAAGAGTCTTGAAAGTTAAAGATTTGGGATACGTTGATCAAAGATTGAGTTAAAGATTGATGAAATGATGTTTGGTTAGTCTCAAGAGTATGGCTATAGGCAATTCTTGGGTTAACTTCGATGATTTAGTTGTTAAATTCAAGAGTATGGCTTATTCTTGTCTTTAATTAATTATGATGATATAATGAAAAGATAATAATGGTATGATGGTTAGCTTGACTTCTTTTCTAGACGCCCTTGACTATGTGTATGGCTTATGCTTAGTTTTTGGGTTAAGACGTTGCCCCTATTCCGTCCGCGGTATCGGAATAGTTTTGGAGTCTCACTATGTTATTCCTAGTACGCTCAGAGTGATTTGGGGATTAGGGACACGAATTTCCAAGTATGGAATGGGTTCGTGGGATTTGGGTGTATGGCTTATGCCCGGTCCTGACATAGTAGAAGTTCGGTTGCGTAAGATGCTTCCGTACGAGCATAGTCCGGTCTAGAACTAGAAGGATTGCACCTGAGTTAGAATTGGTATAGTGATGTCGTATGGTGATGTAGTATGATGATGTAGAGTGTTTAGTCGAGTTTAGATTACGAGCTTGAGGTTGTCTCGTGTCTTCGAGGATTTACGTGTGATGTTATTTGATTATTGCTATGTGCTTGTGTATTCCCGTTAGGGTGAGTCAGTTATGTTACTCGCCACTGATGGTGGATTATGTTGTGTTTTCAGGTACATCTGACGATGATGCTCTTGCTTAGCTTTGGGGTTGGGCGAGCGGCGTTTTGTGTACTTTGTTGTTGTTTATTACAGTTGTTTCATAGTATTAGATTCTATAGACGTTGTTTCAGACGTATGATATTACATTTGTTGTATAGGACTCTAGCATGTGGTTAGAGTTGCACTTTACTTTTGTTTTAGTACCTTTGACTTTTGGATTTAGTTTTTGTACAAGCTTATGGGTTATTGTACATCTTTGGTTTAATAATAATATTTTGAGGTATTAGTTTATTTTCTAAGTGTTGAGTTTTAGTTTTTATAACTACTCGACTCGTCGGTTTCTTCCGCGCCGATTTAAGCGAGTCGGGTCGTTACAGATGGCCCTGGAGTCCCATGCTGGGTAGGCTCCGGACCTGATCTAGCTGCTGAGGTTTGGCCCAGCCTATCCCTGACAGATCTTGGCTCTCCCAACCTGTCCTGGATGGAGGGTGGTGCCCCCAGCCTTTGATGTATAGGCGTTCTCACGCCTAGCCTATCGTACACTGTGGTCCGGTAGGAAGACCCTGTGTTAGCTTCCTCCCGGACAGTGGTACGAGGCGACGAAGACCGCTGATGACGGTGCTTCGCCTCTCGAGCAGTTAGTGGCTTTCTTACCACCTCATAGGTTATTTGGACAGTATCGTCCAGCACCCTTGTTTTATTTGAGGTTGAGAACCAACTTAGGTGGTCTCTTGCTTCCCTCGTTGTATCCCATTCGCTTTCTTCCCACTCCCCTAGTAGAGATGTAGGTGGAGTGGGTCTATGCTTGTTGGTTGAGACCCTTTGACTACTCGACCCCCGTGAGTAGCTTAGCTTTCTACGCACGCGAGGTGGTTTTGGGTCGTCCTTGGATGGAGCCTTCGAAGTGGATGGCCTTTTCGTGCCGACGGAGGAGGATGGTCGTGACGGGGATGCTGAGTAGTCCTCGTCTGAAGACTCATCCTCCGATCGTTTGCTCGCACTGGGCTCACTTTCTTCTGTTTCCTCCTTCAGTAAAGAAGCAGCTCGAAGGACTCGAAGAGCTTCCTTTACCTGAGAGGGTGTGGGCGCTGCATTTGCACTGCGGTTACTTCGTGCCACCTTGGGTGTGTGACTGTAGACACCTGAATGTGTCTCCCCGACATAGAGACTAATGATGAAGCTATCAAAACACCAAGAAGTCCAATTAAATAGAATTAGCGACCAAAATGCAAGAAAAAATGAAAAAAGTAGGCCACTAATAGCATTCACAGCGTTTATGAGATTCGTTACTTTTTATATTTTTCATACTCATAATAGTATTTTGTTAGCACCTTATAAAAATAAAAAATAAAAAAATATATTTTAATAGCATTTTTTATATTTTCTGTATTTTATTTTATTTTAATTTTAAATTTTTTATTTTTTTTTTTTAATTTTAGAACAGCACGGATATACTAAGACGCTCGGAAAATTCCGGAACACTCCGGAATAGCCTAGGGGGTCAAGATACCCGGATCAAAACTTAACTTTTTAACAAAAATTTCGAATCTCGTATAAACGCGTGGATGAGTCAGCAGACAGATCAGAGGAGCGGGCCCTGCGTCTAGACGCAGGACGTAATACAAGGACCTGCGCCTAGACGCAGGTCGTATTACAAAGCCTGCGTCTGGACGCAGGTCATGTTACAACGTCTGCGTCTAGGCGCAGACGTGTAACGTGACGTGGCGTTGTGCTGGCGTTTTTGGCCTATAAATACCAGCTGATTGGACGAGTTTTAAAAGGAAGAGATTCTGAGCAAAAACACTCCCTCACTGCTATACTATTATACTATACTATTCATACTCCACAAAATAATATTGTTTTATAAAGTTCAAAAAAGATTCAAAAAAAAAAATTTTTAATAAGCGCATTTTGGTTGCTGATCTATTAATTGCATTCTTGAGGTACGAATCCTGAAGTCTCTATTTTAAATCTATTCATTCCAAGTTTATTTTTATATTTTCAATTCGTTTAAAATGGTGATTTTTGATAATGGTTAACATTTTCATTGATCTGATTTGTTTTATGTGAATTGTTTTTGTAATGTGAATTTTAGTATTTAAATTCATGTATGTCATATTAATGTTAGAACTTTAATTGTTGTTTTAATCAAATCGGCCGTAGATTGTAATTTTCTAATATCGATATTTCATGACTCATTCAGATCTGGTATCATATGTTAATCTTCTCTAAGAACTTCATTTTTTATGTTGTTGATAAATTTATTTCTCAATATTATGATTTATTTATTAATTTGAATACTTCCAATAATAATGATAATAAATCTGATTAATTAATGAATTATTTTAGATCCGGCCTGATTATGAATGAAATCACAATTATTGTTAACATTGACATGACATCTGATTTTAAGTATTAAAAGTCACATTAATTAATTCACATATGTTTTATTTATATTTTTATTGGTTGAACCTGCACATATATATTTTTATTTCTATTTTATTATTTTTATGCTTTTATTGCTTTTTATTTATTTATTTTTATTTCATGCCTTGTTCTTGTTTTATTTGTTTTATCTTCTTAGGATTTTTTAATATGGATTTAATTTAAAGTGGTCACAAAAAGTTAGTTTTGATTTGTAAATAAATTTAAACCCACTTAGTAATATACGTTTCATAGGGTAAAATTGAGATATTTTTGTATTCGGGATTAATAATGATTTGACCACAAAAAGAGACCTAGTAGAGACCGCTCACAGGCGGGCGGGCCCAATGCACGATTGGCCCGTAACCTGTCCCCGAACCCATACTCTGGTGCACGACCATATGGGACCAATTGCTCCTGGCTTTGGTACTTCTTCGGTGTCCGTGGACCTCTAAAAACCACGGTGGCGACTCCTACTAGTCCGTATTCATATACGGCGTTAACGAGCATTCAAACCAAACTCGTGAGACCGTAGGCGGCCGGGTAAAAAACGACCCCTACAGTTTGGCGACTCCACTGGGGAATATCACTCCTTAGTGGTGTGGACAAACTTGAAAAGTCTCGTGGTCTTATTATTATTATTCCCGAATTTTTGTAAGCATATTGCATGTGGCCCTCCGAATAGGTGCCACACTATAGAACCCTGTCTCATATGAGCATGTTCTATGCTCGAGACCGACCCCGGGGGGTTTGGTTATGGTTACTTGTTGGTGCCCTACCACAATGACCATATCCGGCCCATCCCAGCCATGGCGCGTGATCATCATGCCCGATGAGATCATAATAAGGAATTTGTCAACCGTGTGTCATTCAAAATGAAGAATGATCATATCGGTTCATTTTTCTTTAGCCATGGTACCTTATGACTACCCAAGACTAACTTTTAGAGACCTTTCATATTTTTTTAGATTAGTGTTCCTATGTGACTATGTGTGCATTTTTTTCTCCTTTTTTTTTTGTGGGCTCTAGCCATTTTAATTTTCACTATCCACTCACATTTTCATATAGTCATGGTCATCTTCTAGTTCATATAGTCCATTTTTTTTTGGGGCCTTAGTGTCCTTGTATATAGTCCATATAGGCTTTGACCTTATTTTGACCATAGGTTTTGGCCCAAAACCTTAGTCATTCCCATAAATGGGCTTAACTAGGTCCATTCCTCATTTAGCCATTTCCATTCACATACATTGCATATTTCATGTATTTTGGTGCCCTTTCAACTGAAAAAAAAAAAATTCCAAAAAAAAATTTAATTCAAAAAAGTTAGAAAAAAAAAAAAAAAAAAATTATAATAAAAATGAAAAGGGCACCTTGCATTCACGCATTTTAAGGAAGATGACCATAAAATTAGGACATGCATATACATCCGCATTTGCATACATATCACAATGATCAAGGGGGTTCACTGAATCTTGATTTTGGTCCTTTTCAGTTCAGAGCGGTCTAAACAGTTCCCATTCAATCCAAAGCATAGCCCAGGTCCGAGCAAGCCTCAAGCCCAACTTTACCTCACCTCATTTAAACACCACCTCAGCCTCACTCAAACTCATCCAAACCCAAAAGACTTAAGCCCATACCCAGTCTACATCACTTAAGCTCACACCCAGCCTACACCACTCAAGCCCATATCCCAAACTTACATCACTCAAGCCCACATCTTTAGCCCACAACCCAAACACCACAAATGGCCAATCAAGAGGACCAACTCAAACAACTCACTAAGCGTTTCGATGAATTGACCGCTGTACTCGAAGGGCTCCAGGCCAAGGTCAGCGATCTAGAAAAAACCCCAAGCTCATCCATGATAAAGAACCTAGCCGAACATGTCCAAAAAACAAGAGACTCTGCCTTCCACTAAGAAACACTTTCCATTGACCCTAACCTTTCCTCCAAGCTTCCTAAGGAATTCTCGAGCAAGGATCTCCCAAAGTTCAAGGCCACAGATGATCCTCGTTATCACCTCAAAGGATTTCGAGCCACCATGGTCCTTAAGGGTATTGAACCAGCACTATTCCCTACAGTTTTTCCACTCTCACTTGAACCAGTTTGCCAAAAGTGGTTCTACTCTCTTTCTGAGAAGGACACATCTACATGGGAAGACATTGTGCATGCCTTCATGACCCGCTACAAGGGGAACATCCAGGCCCAGACCTCGACAAGAGAACTTGAGATCTTGGGGCAAGGTGAGAACGAAGGGTTCATTGCTTATTTGACAAGATGGAAGCAAGTTGCAGCCCAAATGGTCACTACTCCTGCTGAACCAGAAATGGTCAAGACCTTCATCTCCAGCCTACAGCCAAAGTACCAGGATCACCTCAAGTACTTAGGCCTCACCACCTTCCAAAAGGTCTATCACATTGGAGTAGACATAGAGGACGATCTGCTAAAGGGTGATACGTCAAGCTCACCAGAATTCGATGAGCAATAGCAGCATCGGCACGCCCCACTCCCAATCAAGAGTCAGTCAGGGTTGTTTCTTTAGGTTGAGTCGGAGAGTCCCTCCACCTAGATATTTGCATTTCTTTTCTTTCTTTTTCGAGCCTATGTCATTAAGATTTTTTTTCTTTCCATTTATAGCCTTGTAATTTCATTGACATTAATAAAATTCTATTTATTATTATTATTTATTTATTTTTTTTCATTTTTAGCCTCACTTTTAATTAGTGCTTTTAACTCTAACATAATTCATGACCTCAAATTTTCATAATCAATAAAGTTGAACATAATAAATGGACATTGCCGAAGAGGCCTTCTTTTCTTGAACTCCACAAAAAATTATCAATCCTTTCCCAATACCTGTATTCATTCAACCCCTTGCAGCCCTTTGAGCCTTAAACACAAACAAGCCTACTTCCCTTCCTTACCCACATCTACTTCACCCATGGGATCAAGAGGTGCGTAAGAAAAGACATGTGCCAAAAACAAAACAAAGATAAAACCAATAAAATAAAATTCCTACTCGACATGCAACAAGCAAAATTTTGAAAATCGAGTCAAATTTTCATACTCAAACACAATCAAAGTCAGAGTCCAAAAAAAAAAAATGATGAACAAAAAAAAAAAGACAAACAAAAGTCAAGGCACATCTACGCATCATCGGGGGGCAACATTTGGGGACTTTGAGCCTTCTTTCCTTTTTCCTTCTTAACCCTCAACCCTAGCCAAATATTACAACCACAAAAGCCCTCTCACATGAGTCATTGTCCAAACAATCAGCAAGAACTACGATGGTCTGATTCCATAAGGATACGTAGGAAGCCTCTTCTCGAGGTTCGACCCAATTAATATATGGATTTTTGAGGTCCACTCATTCAATTAACTTTGGGTTTTAAGCACGAATTCTTAGTTCACCACCCGTCATAGGCTCGAGTTTGAACCAACATTAATTCAGCCAACCACATCAATTCCCTACATCATCACCCTTCAGTCACAAATTTTTAGCCTTTTTTTCTTGCACCTACAGACTTTCTCTTTTCCACACCTTGGGGGCTTTCTCTGACTCTTCTTAAGCTCATAGCTTTGATTTGACTCTTGTGTTCTTCTATTAGGGCGCCGCATAGCTTCATCAATTGGGCAATCCATATCCTCTCAGGAAATCTAACTCAAGTTCATGACTTGAGCTAGCCTCTTTTCTCAATGATTTGGCCTTTTCATACAATACACAAAATAGCTTTAAAAAATGATCTTTCATCCATCCTTACCCTAAAAGGCTGGGGGGTTACCTATCCATCTACTCCACCACAAACTTGAGATTCACAAAAAGCCTTATCCATCATCTTTCATTCATGCTACCCTCCCTATCCAGCTACTTCACCACAAATATAGCCTTTCCCTCGGTTGAGGGGCTTGCTTATGATCGAAGGCTCTGTCTTTGATTAATTTGGGGATTAAGACCGCTCCATCCCCATTTTTAATTACTATATTATTGGTCAATCCCCTTGGTCATTGATTTCCTTGTCATACATAACATGGCATCCTACATGCACCACATTTCATGAACACCAATCACATCATGCATCATGCACCACAAGCATATCGGGCATCATAATCATTTCATGCATGCATTCATATACATTCATAAGCATCACACACATTGTACATATATACATCACAAAGCACAAAGCACACAAGGCTAGAGCCCATCTTTGTTGATTCCTTGAATCGCCATATGCGATTATTGTCTTGAATAACTTTCGTGGTAATGCACCCATGCACGCATGTATGCCTATATGGCTATGTACAGTTTTTCCTTGATATCTTTGCTCATGCAGCCCACACATGCTATTGCCTCGCCCCAACCATAATACTTTGACTTTCGTCTTGCGAGAACATTCGTCTCTCCAAACTCAGTCAAAGTGGGGGCTTCTCATCATACACACACCTCCTTGTACATTTCTTTCCGCCTCAACGACCTCATCATATTTTTTAATGGGTTTATGCTTACCCTAATTCCTCTAAGGGTTTACCCTTAATTCCCCAACAAGAATACTTTGACCTTCGTCTTGCGAGAACATTCATCTCTCCAGACTCAGTCAAAGTGGGGGCTTCTCATCAGACGTATATGTTTTTCCTTACACATCACTCACAATCACTTTTCTTACAGGGTTTATGCTTACCCTAAGATCTCAAATATCACTCTAAGGGTTTATGCCTACCCTTAATTCACATACTTTTCTCATGGGTTTATACTTACCCTAATTCCTCTAAGGGTTTACCCTTAATTCCCTAGCCAGAATACTTTGACTTTCGTCTTGCGATACTTTAGCCTCTCCAGACTCAGTCAAAGTGGAGGCTTCTCATCATTAGACTTACAATCTTCCCTCTAAGGGTTTATGCCTACCATTAATCCACTTACTTTGCTTACGGGTTTATGCTTACCCTAAGATTACATATGTTTTCCTAAGGGTTTATGCCTACCCTTGATCCACTCACTTTACTTATGGGTTTATACTTACCCTCACACCTTCTCTCAAGATTTTATACTCTTGATTTTTCTCCTAAGAGTTTATGCTTACTCTTAGCACATCATCTTTGCTTATGGGTTTATGCTTACCCTCATACCTCCTCTTAAGAGTTTACACTTACTCTTGATTCTCCTATTAAGAGTTTATGCTTACTCTTAACACATCACTTTGCTTAGGGTTTATGCTTACCCCCATACCTTCCCCCATTTCTCAAGAGTTTATACTTACTCTTGATTCTTCTCCTAAGAGTTTATGCTTACTCTTGACTCGTCACAATTTCTACCAAGAGTTTATGCTTACTCTCGACCTACAACGGGTTTATACCTACCCAAAAACTCAATTCCTCACGAGTTTATGCCTACTCGCTTTTTCGCTCAACCTTGCCTATACGGCCTTTACACTCCGAGGGTTTTTGCTTACCCAAAGAGAAGGTTCCAAAAGATCCAGCGTATCCAGAGGGACCAAATACTTTATCCTCCATCATCCCGAAGATCCAGGGATTAAACCGCACGGGGCGCGGTTGCAGGTAAAACCAGCATTTGTTTTGCAGGTACCGGCGTTAAAAAGGGTGACTCAAGGTCGCAGAACGTCTTGAGTTATCCTCCGTCCCGACAGGAATACTTTGACTTTCGTCTTACGAGTTTATACTTACTCTCCAGACTCAGTCAAAGTGGGGGCTTCTGTAGACACCTGAATGTGTCTCCCCGACATAGAGACTAATGATGAAGCTATCAAAACACCAAGAAGTCCAATTAAATAGAATTAGCGACCAAAATGCAAGAAAAAATGAAAAAAGTAGGCCACTAATAGCATTCACAGCGTTTATGAGATTCGTTACTTTTTATATTTTTCATACTCATAATAGTATTTTGTTAGCACCTTATAAAAATAAAAAATAAAAAATATAAAAATAAAAAAATATATTTTAATAGCATTTTTATATTTTCTGTATTTTATTTTATTTTAATTTTTTATTTTTTATTTTTTTATTTTTTTTATTTTAGAACAGCACGGATATACTAAGACGCTCGGAAAATTCCGGAACACTCCGGAATAGCCTAGGGGGTCAAGATACCCGGATCAAAACTTAACTTTTTAACAAAAATTTCGAATCTCGTATAAACGCGTGGATGAGTCAGCAGACAGATCAGAGGAGCGGGCCCTGCGTCTAGACGCAGGACGTAATACAAGGACCTGCGCCTAGACGCAGGTCGTATTACAAAGCCTGCGTCTGGACGCAGGTCATGTTACAACGTCTGCGTCTAGGCGCAGACGTGTAACGTGACGTGGCGTTGTGCTGGCGTTTTTGGCCTATAAATACCAGCTGATTGGACGAGTTTTAAAAGGAAGAGATTCTGAGCAAAAACACTCCCTCACTGCTATACTATTATACTATACTATTCATACTCCACAAAATAATATTGTTTTATAAAGTTCAAAAAAGATTCAAAAAAAAAAATTTTTAATAAGCGCATTTTGGTTGCTGATCTATTAATTGCATTCTTGAGGTACGAATCCTGAAGTCTCTATTTTAAATCTATTCATTCCAAGTTTATTTTTATATTTTCAATTCGTTTAAAATGGTGATTTTTGATAATGGTTAACATTTTCATTGATCTGATTTGTTTTATGTGAATTGTTTTTGTAATGTGAATTTTAGTATTTAAATTCATGTATGTCATATTAATGTTAGAACTTTAATTGTTGTTTTAATCAAATCGGCCGTAGATTGTAATTTTCTAATATCGATATTTCATGACTCATTCAGATCTGGTATCATATGTTAATCTTCTCTAACAACTTCATTTTTTATGTTGTTGATAAATTTATTTCTCAATATTATGATTTATTTATTAATTTGAATACTTCCAATAATAATGATAATAAATCTGATTAATTAATGAATTATTTTAGATCCGGCCTGATTATGAATGAAATCACAATTATTGTTAACATTGACATGACATCTGATTTTAAGTATTAAAAGTCACATTAATTAATTCACATATGTTTTATTTATATTTTTATTGGTTGAACCTGCACATATATATTTTTATTTCTATTTTATTATTTTTATGCTTTTATTGCTTTTTATTTATTTATTTTTATTTCATGCCTTGTTCTTGTTTTATTTGTTTTATCTTCTTAGGATTTTTTAATATGGATTTAATTTAAAGTGGTCACAAAAAGTTAGTTTTGATTTGTAAATAAATTTAAACCCACTTAGTAATATACGTTTCATAGGGTAAAATTGAGATATTTTTGTATTCGGGATTAATAATGATTTGACCACAAAAAGAGACCTAGTAGAGACCGCTCACAGGCGGGCGGGCCCAATGCACGATTGGCCCGTAACCTGTCCCCGAACCCATACTCTGGTGCACGACCATATGGGACCAATTGCTCCTGGCTTTGGTACTTCTTCGGTGTCCGTGGACCTCTAAAAACCACGGTGGCGACTCCTACTAGTCCGTATTCATATACGGCGTTAACGAGCATTCAAACCAAACTCGTGAGACCGTAGGCGGCCGGGTAAAAAACGACCCCTACAGTGACCACTACCGCTTTTCTTCTGGTTTGAGCGTTGTGGTTGCTTGCTCGGATGGTCACCGGAGTCACCGTGTTGAGACATGATTCAAAGGTGTTTGGAGGTGGAAAATGAACTGAATATGGCACTCGGACCCTCCTTCTAGCGCCAAATTGTTGAGGTGATTTTTGGGTCACAACAATGTATATGTGTTTATGGGCCGAGAGCTAATCCAGATTCCATGTAGTGTGCTCGTTGATCTGCACAAAGAACAAGCGTGAGCTACCCCCGGAGGTGTTCCGGGGAAAGACTCTCCGACGCTCAAGTCAGTAAAGTGTAAGAATGTAGAGAGAGAAAGTGAGGGAGAAGTTTGAGGTGTGTTTGATATTTTTTGGATACCTTTGCATGTGCATGGTTAGGGGGTATTTATAGTACCTTGAGTATACAGGAGGAAAACTGCCCCTGGTAGGTTGAACTGGACCTGGTAGGCTGGGCTGGACCTGGTCAGTAACCCTGGACCTGGTAGGCGTTCCTTTGACCTGGTAGGTTGGACCTGGACCAGGCTGTTGTTCTCAGGACCTGGTAGATATGATCTTGACCAGGTAGGTGCTTGAGCGTGGATTTAGGTGGTCATGTCCCCTGTACGGACTTTATCTTGTACTTGTGCCTGATCCTTTTTGTGGGCTTTCCTTGTGGTGTGCCTCTTTCGTTCGTTGATGGCTGGATTGGGCCTTAGCTTTGTACGTGGCTGGCCCAATAACTAATGGGTGCATTTTGCCCCATCAGTAATTATGTAACTAATTCCAATTAACCCTAGAAGCTTGTATGAAGGTTAGTAGTTAGTTAACTCTCTATAAGCATCCTTAGTCTATATATATGTTGTCACAGCAGAGCATTGTGCTCATAAGTTTGAGATATATTTTCTCTTACTTTTATGTAATAATACTTTACTCTCTAAGATTCTTTATGGTATCAGAGCCAACTGTTCAGAGCTTGAGACATGATGAATAGACATGATTCCTTCTTCCACTTGGTCCCTTACATAATGCACATCCCTTCTTAGATGTTTGGTCCCCTCATGGAACATTGGATTTTGTGCTAAATAAACAGCAGAAGTGTTGTCACAATGAACAGGGATAGGGAGCTGAACTTGTATATATCCTTATATCTTGGAGTAAGCCTTCAATCCAAGTTAATTCACTAGCTGTTGTAGATAGACTTCAGTACTCAGCTTATGTGGAAGACTTGCTCACTGTGGTCTGCTTCTTTGTTTTCTAGGAAATGAGATGCTTCCCAAAGAAAATTGCATATAGGCACTAAGAGATCTACTTGTGAATTGACACCCATTCCAGTTAGAATCAGAATATATATATAGGCATTCACCTGCATATCAGTGTTAGAAGAGTAGAACAAACCATGCTCTAATGTTGAACAGCTCTCACCTGCATATATATATATATATATATATATATATATATATATATGTATATATAACAGCTCTCATGCGAGCAACTTTAGGTGCATGCATAAATTGAGTAAGATGTTGAACAATTTAATATAAGAGAGGTCAGTTCTAGTTATACCTAAATAAAGTAGACTTCCCACTGTTCTTCTATAGCTCTCAGGATTATTAAGATCATCAACTACTTCTATTGATAGCTTTAAAGGGGCAGAAGCAGGCTCACAATTGAGCATATTTGCATCAGTTAGTATATATTTGATATACTTTTTTGTGAAAGAAATATTCCAGACTTGTCCCTATGGACTTCAAATCCTAAAAAAAATAATGTAAGAGACTTAGATCTTTTATTATAAATGCAATCTCAAGATCTTTCTTAACCATAATATCTGATCATTTAAAGTACAATTTTATTCCAATGAATTTTGATTAAGTTTTCTTTATTTATATAAATGATAATCGTATTATGTAAGATTTTAATTGTAAAATTCATTTGAATTAATGTATATATATATATGTTGTCCTTAATCTTATTTTTATTTGCATCCGTTATTAAAAAAATATTTAGTATTGGAATGAACGAAAATAAGGTGTAATATGAATATTTAATAAACTCGAGTAGACTTTCAGGATGTTTCTAGTGTAGTCGTATGACTTCCGACTACCGTAATGTACGGATGAGATCGCTTGATTTTTGATTTTTTTAAAATACCTAAATCTAATTTTAATTCTTTTTTTAATTACTTTAATTACCTTTTTTATTTTAGGTAATTCATTTTTAAATTTTTCTAAAATCATTTTTAATTAACTTAAATTACTTTTCTAAAATCAGTTTTTTTAATTAAAAACATTTTTAATCTTTTCTTTAATTTATCAAAACATGTTATTAAAAACATTAAATTAAAAAAAAAAGCTTAAAATTCTTGTTGTTCTTCGTATGGGTTTTAGGGTTCATCTTCAAATTCATCTTCTTCCTTCATCCATCTACAATACTACTCGCTTTCTCCTCAATCTCATGATTATTACATCTTCGTTCATCTGCAAGAATCTCCATTATTGAATACGCAGAAATCTCACGGTTTTGGGTTTTGATTTCTTAAAGCAATACGTTTCAGATTTGATAATTATTGAATTCATAATGTTATTATGATAGAGTTGTTCAAATTGGCTTCACAAAACAATGATTTTCCCCATTAATTTACATTAATAATGTTTATGAATCTGGGAAAACTTGATTGGAGAAGAAGAAGCCCCTTTTTTTTCGTTTTTTTCTCTCTGTTTCAATCGGAAAAAAATTCGTATTTTGCTTCAGATTTGTTTGTGTAATTGGTAATGTCATATATAAGATTCGGTAATTGCCAATAAATCTGAAAGAATTTGTGTTACAATGAAGACACTAATATTAAGTTGGTAATGACATAAACACAAGTGTGTTATTACATATGTTTTTGAAATTAGTGTTGTAAGTTGGACGACCAATGTTTATCTTTGTCATTATATTGCCAACTAAAGCATAGTGCAATAGTTGTTTGTACGAACAATTTTTTTTTTTCGAATCTATTTTTTTGGTGCATATATATTATCACGTTAATTATGGTAAAGTTCCTTTTTTTTGAAAAAACTAATGGTAGTTTCCTATTAGGTTTATTCAACGTTAGTTTTACCCCCCTCATTCCTTTTCTCCACCCACGACCTACCCACTTCAGATTTAAGAGCTTTGCTTCAGTTCTTTGGGTTTTTTGGCAACTTGCTTCGGTCCCATCATGTCCAAAAACGCAGAGGTGAGTGTTCATTCGTACCTTTTTTCCTGACATCTATTTTACTTGGTAAATTTTCGCATAACCATTAATATGTTTATGTAATTAATTGGATACTTTGTATTTGTTCACTAATTGATTTTAGGGTTTATAGTTTATAATAGTATTCATGAAATTAATTGTAAAAATTAAATTGGGTGCTTGATATTTCAGTGTTATGTTTTGTAGTAATTGTGTAACAATTGAATTATTTTTTTGATATTGAATTTGCGTTTTGACAAGTTTTTTATTGACCTAAAAAGTTATTGGTTTTTGATAATGTTTTTCCTATAAGCATGTACTTGAGAATTTTTAATTGTAGGAGAGGACATATCAGTTTTTTTGATTTTTTTTTGGTGAAACCGTGCATGATTTTTGTTGTTGTTGCTTTGTTTATGATATTGGCAATTACCTATATCATCATTTGTTGTGACCTTCGTTACTTTGTATTTGAACATTAATAAGGTCTTGTCTCATTTGACCAGAAAGTTAAGGAGATTGAGAAGGATGTCAAAGACATTCACTCAAAAATGTCACAAATGCAGTCGTCATTGGATGAAATAATTTCGCTTATTAAAAATAAAAATCCCATGAGTCATGGTGGTCCCATATTCAAGGTTTCAGAATCAACCAATTGTGAGAAGTGCTCATGTCAATCAGAGAAGGAATGTGACACAACTGGGAAATCTCCAAGTGTGAACCCTACAAGTTTAATAAATAGATCATCTGATCTTCACCATTCCTAAGCCCTGATGGAAAGCTACTTCTTAGCTCCAACATTTCAACTACCAAGCGGAAGCTAGATGTGGAATTACCGGATGATAATGAAGAAGATGCAATTGTCAATGGATTCGATATCGAGTCGTTTGATATTGATAAGTTTTCTTTCCCCTTGCAACATTCCCGCCTGGTTTGGAAACATTGAAAGACCTCATTATGAAGGACTCACTGACCGACACAAAAGAAAAATCGAAAGCCAAAACCAAGCCTACGGATACAGCCACACCAAAATCAGCCCCAGACAGCAACAGTAAAGGTGAGAATGAAGAACCCGAGTCGGGGAAGAAGCCTCGAAGAAGGCAACGATAAAAGTTCGCGGATGACACAATGAATGTGTCAAAGGTGGTTTTTTTACATCTATTGTACCTTTTTTGTTCATTCTTTTCAATAGCTATCTATTAAAGATTTTTTTTTTTAATAGTCAAAGCAGTCACCATCGAAACCAAGAAGTGTGAAAAAGAGTAATCTGAAACCAGAACCCGAACAGGTAAACTGAATTAGTATAATAATAGGAGTAAATATTTTTTAATTTTGTTTTGGTTATCACAATTATTTGGCACTGGTATTACATATATATATATAGCAAAGGCATTGGTTATTGACGCTTTTGGAATGTTGCAGCCAGAGACCGCATATAGCAATTCAACAACAAACCTGGTTGAGAGGGGGGATGAAATTTTACTGGCTAAATCATCCAAATCCAATCGACAACCAAAGAGACATAAGAAATGCACTATGAAAGAAGGTAACGAAGAGGTAATGATCAATACAAGTTTGAAGCCTTTTACGTTGGTATTATCCAATGTTATGTTTGATGTTTGCATATCCGTTTTTATGGTTCCGCTTAAAATTCAAATATGCAAAACACCACAGGGACCCTGTTATACGATTGAAGTACATAGTGGTGATGAAGAAGGGGACGGGACACGGTTCCGTGAATCACGCCCATCACAAAGAACATTTGTTGATTGCGTAGAACACCTTTCATCTTTGGAACATGAATTATGCTTAAAGGTTGCTGCGCAATCAAATCTTGATGATTTTTATCAATCACAAGATCAACTAATACACAGGTTAACAATAGACGAATCATGGAATTTTTTTCCGAATAGGTGGATAAGTGATCATGTACGCGTAGTATTTAAAATTTCTTATTTGTATTGATTACCGTACACGATATTCTATATTGTTTCCTAATTGATTAATTTTTTTGTTGAAGCTTATTACCGCGTTCTTATATGAGATGAAACTACAATTAAACGACGACACTAGGTTGATACTTCCACCTACATTCCAGGTAACTGCATCATATCTTCATGTAGTAACTCATTATATTAAATGTTAATAATTTAACGTCTATGCTGCAGAGTATCGTAATGAAATCGGACGAACGCTCCTCATTGTACGGAAAAAATTCGATCCTTAATTATTTTTCAAATATTTTAGATACTTTTATACCCAATGGAAACCTCGATAACATTGCACAGGTTAGACCTGTTCAAGTTTTAACTTGATTTCTTATGTTTTAGATAATATTAGCATTGTTAATAGTTTTATGCTCACCAGATATTCATCCCAGTTCTGGATAATCAAACATCACATTGGTTTCTAGTGGTTTACGAAGTGTTGGCCAAAGATGTCTACATCGCGGATTCATTGGGTGTTATGGACTATCGTCACAATCTTGCAACAGACATGGTATGCCTTCTGGCACTTCATTAAATGTCTCCTATTTAGATAATCGAACTAATTTTTTTTCTAACAATGTAAATAGATGCGAGATGCTACCACAATGCGAAGAAATCGACTGGCTCCTTTCTTCAAAACTAAACTACAAGAGTTCAAATATCATATTCTAGAAGTACATAAACAACCTAACGGGTAGCAGTATATATGAATACCTTCGCAACTACATAATTATTCATCAATTGCTTGCATTACTAAGAATATATTTTTGTGTTGTTATGATTGTGGGATGTATCTCTTGAAGTGGATTGAATGTGGTGATATTAATATCATGAAAGACATAAAATACACAGTATGAATCGTCATATATCATGCACGGCATCTAACACTTTTTTTTTTACATTGGACAGAGCATCGAAATGCACGTTGAACGATTAAAGTGTTTGGCAAGTATATCTTTTTCAGCAAACATAATGATCCAGCTATTATCAACCGATTGTTTGGGGACAAAGCATGACATATTCCGATCCATTGATATATGTGCTCATTTTAATAAATGTTGTGACAATCTACATAAATTTTTTTGTTTCAATTCAAGAGTCGTGTAAACATACTTCGCTTTGTAACAAAATCTTTATAATATGTTATTGCTTTTTTTCATTTATAATGTCCACTTTTAACATTATAAAATCATTTGAATGCAATTTCCAACATACACATTTAATCAGATCTGTATCACCGATATTAACTTATAAAATAAACCATATAGGTACTCACTAAAATTATAGGGTCTTCCTTAAAAAAATTAAAAAAAAATTATAGGGCTGAACTTATTTATTAAACCTTTAGAATACAATGACCAATTTATGAATTTTAAAAAACTCATTTATGTATAAGTCAGATTCTAAAACCTTAAGACAATAAGTACAAAACATGTATTCATTCAAATAAATATAGGTGATCCTCCCTCACCACCTATATCATGAATATAAACACGTAGATCTAATATCATATATATAAGTAATAATAATATCATAGGACAATTTTAAGCATTAACACGTAGATCTAATATCATATATATAAGTAATAATAATACTATCTCATTGGACAATTTATAAAACCTGTAAAAAGCAATGAACAATATGCAGATTTTATAAATCCAATTTACATATAAGTCAGACACTTAAGCTTCAAGACTATAAGTACAAAACATGTATTCACTCAAATAAATTTAGGTGAACACCAAACCTACATCACGAATATAAACACATTTTATAAGTAATAATAATATCATAGGACAATTTTAAGCATTAACACGTAGATCTACTATCATATATATAAGTAATAATGGTATCAACAGACAATTTATAAAACATGTAAAAGACAATGACCAAGATTTGGATTTTATAAAACCCATATATATATATATATATATATATATATATATATATATATATGTAAGTCAGATACTAAAGACTTAAGACTATAAGTATATTAACTGATCCAACCAAACCCAAAAGAAAATCATGACATCCCACACTAGGGAATGACCAATAAACATATTGGTTAAATCCACATACAACACAATAATGTTAAAAAATAGTCCACAAACAACTTAATTAAGTAGGTTTATATAAAAAACAATGAAATTGGTGTCAAGAATGTTTGTTGTCTGGTCGCAACCAATGTATTTTTTATTTTATTTCCTAGCAAAGTATATAAATTATGTACATTTTCGTTTTAAATAATTCAAAAATTGTAATAATTTTGCATAATATTTAGGAGTGATGCTAATTATTTTAATTTCACGATTATAACCAATGGTATGTTTCGTGATTACCCATTAATATATGGTCTAGGATGTAATTAATTAAAAACAGAACCCCCCCCCCCCTCCCCCCTCTCATAACCTCCCATTACGTACACCCTCATTCTCCATTTTCTTTACATAAAATTTTCTTTTTGGATCTTATATCCATTTAATGGGTTATATTCAATTATATATTTGGTAATTACAGTTGTTTACAGAATACTCGTTTATTGTACTCGTAAATGATTTATTCAAATTTTCGTATTAAATTAATTTTAAGATGATAGCGTACTGATAGGCCTCATTTATTTAGAAAAGTTATTTTTAGAAGTAAGTATGTAACCATAATATTGTGGAGAGATTTTTTAGAAAAAACAAAAAGGAAAGAGCATCAATTTAAAATACCATAATATAACCGTAATATTAAGAGGAAGTTATTTTGTTAAAAAAATGGAAAGAAAAGAGCATCAATTTAGCATAATGTAACCGTAATATGGTAACTAACTCAATTTATGCTATTTCAAAGAAGTTAACAGGAGTAAAATATGGAATATGCTTTTAATTCCTCCAATTATTACCCCAAAAAATAAAATAAAAATCCTCCAATTATTATGGTAATAATACTCGTTTATTGTACTGGTAATTAATTCCTCCAATTTTCTTTTTAAACCTTATATCCATTTAATGGGTTATATTCAATTATATATTTGGTGATTACCGTTGTCTGCAGAATACTCTTTTATTTTACTCTTAATTTATTTTTTCAAATTTTCTTATTAAATTATTTTTAATATGATATGCGTATTGATTGGCCTCATTTATTTAGGAATTTTTTTTTACAAGTAAGTATGTAACCATAATATTGTGAGGAGATTTTTTTAAAAAAAAAAGTGGAAAGAGCATCAATTTAAAAACCATAATATAACCGTAATAAAATTAAGAGGAAGTTTTTTTTTTTTGAGAGAAAATATTAAGAGGAAGTTATTTTGGTAAAAAAAAAAAAACAAAAGGAAAGAGCATCAGTTTAGCATAATATAACCGTGATACGGTAACTAACTGAATTATGGTATTTCAAAGAAGGAAACATGAGTAAAATATGGAATATACATTTAATTGGTAATTATACTCGTTTATTGTACTGGTAATTAATTCTTCCAATTTTCTATCATCCTCCAAGTTTTATATAACCAAATTTCTAATTGGTAATAACCACTTTTCAAATTATAAGATATACTATGTGAGATATTACATTGGATTTTAGGATATTGTGTGTGTGTACTTAAGGAAATCAATCAAGAATAGTTGTCAATAAAAAAAAAGGTTTAACAAACTGCTATTGATAGCGATAATGATATTATTGATAGAGGACAAATATTAAACAATAAAAAACAGACAACTTTTACACTAAATATTTAAGAACATTAACAAAAAAAAAAAAAACCTAAAACATAAAATTAGCATTTAAAAAAAAACTAATAATAACCAACTCTATGCTATCTTCAATCGCTTATTTGCACCTTCAGAATCTTCAATCACTAGGTTCTTAATGGGCAATTTCTCATCTAATGAGTTAATATTAGCATTGTCATTTCTTCATTCAATATGAGTTCTTCAATCGTGGAAAAAACATCGAGAACTCACTTCCCATTCTCATTTATGGGAACCAATTCATACAATTCATTTTCACGTATATATGAATTTTTTTCATAATAAAACAACTTCTCTACTAGAGCAGAACTGTTTTTTTATCAAGCTTTCAACTTCCATTAAACCGCATTCAATTATAAGCCTTTTCATGAAAATCCTCATTTGTTGCAGGTCTTTGGCGTGAGTAATTGAATCTCCAAGGATATCGGGAGGCTTTTCGCTGTCGTCTGCGCATCCATTATGTTGATTGAATAGACTATGTTGATTGAATAGACTATTTTCGAATGAAACAATCATTTCCACCCACATTTATGCAATACATTCTCAATTTTCTTCGGGCCGATTTCTTCTAGTAAATGGGCGATAAAAAAACTAAAGCTTACATTGTCGATTAAGTGGTCGAAAGCAAAGTTGCGATCAAGTTTGGGTGATTGATTAGCTTCTTGTGGATCCATATTGGGATAATTGTTAACTGTCTTTGAGGGATTAGCTTACAGTTTTTTTTTTTTTTTTTTTGTGATTGCCTTCTATTTCTATGGTTAAGTTTATATTGAAGTTGAGGGAATACACGTATATATAACTACATTTTGGCGCCAATTGGTTTCATTTTCCCTCCACAATTGTGCGCCAAATTTCATTCATTAAGGAAATTCTTATTTGTTGTTATTTCATTCCTAAAATACTTACGTCGTTACCCACTTTCTTATTTTTTGAATTAATGTAATGTCCTTTAATTAAACATGTACTATGTGTTGGTCGTGCAACTACGGAATTGAGTAATTAAGGAATGAAAAAGGTGTTTAAAAAAGTCATAAATTATGTTAGGCAATAATTTAATTCATTATGTTTTACAATACTAGGCTCTATAATAAGCTACAAATCCATTTCAATGATATGATAAAATCAAAGTTTAGGTTTTAGGGTTTTTGATTTAATTCTCCAATAACAATTAGAATTAAACTTGCACAATGCCGGATCTTGAAATTATATATTACCGCATACTCTCATCTCACCATATAACGGTCAATTCATAGAATATAAAAGTACTCTATCCGTTTTTTAAAGGATATATCATATTAATTGTACACACCTGTCGAGACACAACGTTGACCAAGAATATATGCAATTGTATATTTATCAAATATTATAAAAAAAAGAAATATGTATTTGGATAGTCAACAAGCATTAACAGTTAACCAAGTCAACCATGACTAGCTCGCAAGTAGTCTCGTGTCACAAGCATCCCCGCGTATAACAGTTAGAATTGTTATAAACATATGTAATTCATATATTAGTTTATTATTTAATTTTTCATTCAAAATATAGCCTGACTCAATATAATAACGAGTTTATTCTTTTGTAATTTAAAAACATTTATTGCAGTGTAGCTGAATTTACTTGATTTATAATATAGTTATTGAGAACAATTAATGGGTAATTCATTTTTAAATAAGCAAAAAGGCCTAATATATTAATATGAATTTATAAAGTCCATTTTCCATACAAGAATAAAATACTCATCATTAAACATGTCAATCACAAGTTGCTCGCAAGGAGGCTCGATTCATAAGCAACACATACTGTGCTTAAAACAAAGTCAAAACTTACAAATATTTCTAAATCATTTAGCATTATTTATTATCATTGCTTTTATGAGTGCAAATGAACATTATTATTTATTGATTTACCAACACTATTTGCAAACTCTTAATATCATATTTATATTTCTTATACTACTAATTGTGGGTTTGGCTAATACCATAAAATCAGGGTTTAGGGTTTAGGGTTTGTGATTTAATTCTACAATATCAATTAGAATTATACTTACACAATGCCCGACTATGAAATTATATATTACCGCATACTCTCATCTCACCATATAACGGTAAATTCATAGAATATAAAAGTACTCCATCCGCTTTATAAAAGATATATCATATTAATTGTACACACTTATCGAGACACATCGTTGACCAACAATATCTGTAATTGTATAATTTTCAAATATTATTAAAAAAAATATGTATTTCGATAGTCATTTGATTTATTGATTTATCAACACTATTTGCAAACTCTTAATATCATATTTATATTTCTTATATGACTAATTGAGGGTTTGATTAATACCATAAAACCAGGGTTTAGGGTTTGTGATTTAATTATCCAATAACAATTAGAATTATACTTACACTGTAACGACCCAGATTTTATTGGTATTTTTGCCGATAATTATGTGTATTTATGTGTATTTATGTGTTAGTTCAAATTTATTTTTGAACTATTTATTTTATTTTATGTGAATAATTTCGATTTAATTCAAAATATTTATTTTCAGTTTTTATTATTTATGTTATTTATTATTTAATTAATTAGAATTTTTATTATTTAATTTTTTCTAATTAATTATCTAATATTTTGGGCTAAAACAATTATTGCATGATTAGTCATGTAAATTGTGTTAATTAGCCTAATGGATCACGAGAGCCCATTTTTAGGCCCATTTTAGGCCCATGGCCGGGTTTTTTTTAGCAAGGAAGGCAAGCCTTGCCACTTGCTTTGCTTTCACACTAAACCAACTTCTATAAATAGGAGTGGTTAGTGATGCCTTAAGGTTTTGCTCATTTGCCATCTAATGCATTTGCCTCAAAGTTCAATCACCAAAAACTCCCTCCACTTCCTCCTTGCCTCACACCATTTTTGAATAAGTTGAAGCCATCAATTTTTCATCTTTTTCCTAGCCCAAAAACTTAAAGATTCAAAGTTCATTGATCTTTAAGTGTCCAAACACAATCCTAAACACATTCATTTCAATCAAGATTTCTTGTTCGGGTTGGTGTTGGGATCGTGTTCGTGTTGCACGTGTGGGGTCCGTGTGGTTGGTGTTCGAACAGTGCAGTGGTGCTCGTGGTGGTGTCGTGACCGTGCAGTGGTGTTCGTGATTGGGCAGCAGCCGTGTGCAGTAGCCGTGCAAAGGTGATCGTGGTGTTCGTGGTGGTTCGTGACCGTGTGTGCAGCCGTGTGTGGGTCGTGTTTGTGCCGTGTTTGGTGCTAATTTCCGGACTGCATATTTGTGTTGAATTTGTGTGTAATCTTCAATAAGGTAGCATGCTTTCTCAACCTTTTTGGTATACTATGTTTATAGTATAGATTAAATGCATGTTTGGGTTGTTTGATGATGAATATCCATGATTTTATGTATGGTTTATATTCTGAATTTTTATGTGTTTATGTGATGTTTTGATAAAGGTTTTCATGATTTCATGATTGAATATATGTTGTTATATGATCATGATTATTGTGTTAAAGTTTAATGAATTTTGGATAAGTTTGATGGTAATTTTCGAATGATTTGATGATGATGATATGCGTGTGGTGTATGGTTGGATGAGTTCTTGGTCGAGTTCTTGAATCTTGATCGAGTTCTTGATTGGAGATCTTGATTCTTGAATGAGTTCTTTATGAGTTCTTTATGAGTTCTTTGAGTTCTTTATGAATTCTTGATGAGTCTTTATGAGTTCTTGGTTGAATCTTGGAAGTTAAAGAAAGTGGTTTAAAAGATAAAGAAAGTTAAAGTTTGTGTCTAATATGATTAAAGAATGGTTGATAAATAATGGGTTAAGGTTGGTTAGGCTCAAGATCAAGGCGCAAAGGCAATCTTGAGTATAACTTCGGTATTTTAACTAGTTATTTTCAAGAATCAAGGCATTGAAGCAATTCTTGAATATAATTTAGTTAGGTTGAGTTAATAAAATGATTAAATGATTAATTAATAAAGTTAGCTTGATTTCATTTCTAGACGCCCTAAACTTAGAGTAAGATTCTTTGTTTTTGGGTTAAGACGTTGCCCCTATTCCATCCGCGGTATTGGGATAGTTGGAGTCATACTATGTGATCTTTCGTGGATTTCCAGTAAGATTGGTTTCATGGGGTTTGGGAGTAAGATTCTCAAATCCAAGCATAGTAGAAAGTTCGATCGCGTAAGATGCGTTCGTACGAGCATAGTCCGGTCTAGTATATGAATGATTGCGCCAAAGATAGTTGATTAAGTTGGGTTGAGTCGAGTTCACGTATGGGTTGATCTTGTACTCTGGTTTATTGATTTGATGTTGTTTATTTGATTTATGCTATGTGCATGTGTATTCCCATTAGGGTGAGTCAGTTATGTTACTCGCCACTGATGGTGGACTGTTGTATGTTTTTCTTTCAGGTATTTCTGATGACGATACTCTTGCTTAGCTTTGGGTTGGGCGAGCGACGTTTACTATTTCTGTTATTTGATGTATTTTCTATTTCTGTTGTTTATAGATAGTATTGGCGTATTGTATAGACTTTATACGTTGTTTTAGACTCTGACGTGTGGTTGGAGTTTCTCGTATTTTTAGTATTCCTAATTCTGACTTTTGGACTAGTATGTACAAACTTGTGGGTATTTGTACGTTTTGGATTGATTAATAATATTTTCGAGGAATTAGTTTAATTTCTTAAGTATTTGAGTTGTAGTTTATAACTATTCGACTCATCAGTTTCTTCCGCACCGATTTAAGCGAGTCGGGTCGTTACATACACAATGCCCGACCTTGAACTTATATATTACCGCATACTCTCATCTCACCATATATCGGTAAATTCATAGAATATAAATGGACTCCATCTGTTTTTTAATAGATATATCATATTAATTGTTACAGGTAATTTCATATTGCATTGGGTACCTAATTTCAGAATGGTTAAAATACTCTATTATAAAAATCGTGCCCCAGTTAATAATTAAACTTGTTAGTATCTCGAGTCGAGTAAGGTTTTGAGTTGAGAATAGTATCATAGTAAACAGAGTATTGACCAAGTCTATTTTGTGTAGCATGTTAATATACAAATATACTCATATCATAATCGCTGTGAGTGTAATTAAATCCGTATTCGTCAAACATAAAAATCATTTTAACTTTTTAACTTTTTTTTTAATCTTTTTTTAGTGTATTCTATTGTTATTCCATCAATTATATGTACGCTCAATATCTTATGTTATATATCTTAAAAATAAAACTAAAAAATAACATATGCATTGGTTGGTTATCCCCAAACATCGAATTGGTGAATGCCTGTAAAAGAACTAAACAATTGCTTTAGAATCTTGCCATACACGAAATACAAGTCTTCAGGAAAAAAACTTTCCTCTCAAAACACAACTGGCTTTTAGATTTAAACTGCACGCTTCTCATTCCATATTATGTTTTAAATTTCAAAAAAAAAAATCAAAATCACTCATAAAATCAAAACTACCCATCTTCAACAATTCATCCATCTCAAAACCCTCTCGTAAGTTTTTCCAAAAAACGCAATTCCTCAATACCCATCTTCAAAAATTCATCCATCTCAAAGTTTCATACATTAAAGGTACTTCAACTCCATTTTATTTTTGGTATTTTGACATTGTTTTTAATTGGGGTTTCGATGCTAATTTTTTTTTTTTTTTTTGAATTCGTGCATTTTTAATTGGGGTTTGCTAATTGTAACAACAAATGGCTTGATTTTAAGATGCAAATTCGAATAAAACAAAATCCATGAATTTAGAATTTTGATTTGAATTCCACATGCAAATGGAGATCTTACTTCAAAAATCAATATGCTCTGTTTAATGAATACATATATAAAATGAAAATTTAGAATGTTGGTTGATTTCTAATTGGTAATGCAATTTTTGGTTGCTTTTTGTCTAAATCTTGCAAACCCGCGAACTAAGAATGAAGAATTTTTGGTTTTTTTTTTCCTTAAACTTGAACTTATCTATAAATCAAATTAGTTAAGTTTTTTTAGAAAAAAATTATTTGATTTTCATTTGTCAATTTTGTGTTTTCGTATAAAGGATATATTTGTTTGGGTGTTAGGATTATGTTGCAACCCAAAACAATTTTGGGATTATAATTTGGAGGGAGAATTGTAATTGGGATTATTATTATTATTATTTTCAGCATTGAACCAACTCCTCTTGTTATTATATTTGGTTTCTCATGGAACTCATCCACAATTGTTATGTCCTGTTCTATATTTTGATTTATCCGAGCAAGTTATGTAGTTACTAACACCTCTTTTACATATTGCATATATTTGGTTTGTCATGAAACTCACCCACATTTGTTATGTGCTTATATATTTAGGATATTGCATATAACCTTGCAAGTTATTGGGTTCATTTGATTCCTCTAAAGTTGGAACTGTAATTTGGTTTGCCTTTGAGTTTATTTTCCATTTTGGCAATAATGCTTAGTGGCACTGTCCAACTCAATAATTGCATATTAACTTGTAAATTATTGAGTTGATTTGATTCACCAGAGCATGATATGTAATTTGGTGTTGGTGTGTTTTGCATTTTGCATCCTAATTATTCTTAATTGCAATGACTATATATATTTAATTGCATATTATCGAGGAAAGTATTGGGTTGATTTGATTCATCTGAGCATGATATGTAGTTACCAACACCTATTTTACATATTGCAAATATTTGTTTTGTCATGAAACTACCACATTTGTTATGTCCTATTATATATTTAGGATATTGCATATAAGCATGCAATTTATTGGGTTTATTTGATCCATGTCATAAAGAACTATAATCTTTTAGCATCTGGTTTTCATTTTCCATTGCTTATATATTTTTTGGATTTTATATGTGTTGTTCTGTCTTGAAAATTGAATAGTTGGATATTTTTTTTCATCCTTACCATAATTGTATAATGTTTGTACAGAATAATGGTGAGATACAAGTCAGTAGCTAAACGTGGCAAGAGTCCAAGGAAAACAAACCAGTCGGGGAAAAGGCAAAGGGTATCCGATGAAGATCCTCCAACACCTTCTCCAAGAAGAACAAGAAATAACGAGTCTGTGGGAGGCAGTCCTTCTGAGGCAACTACCAGGCCAACGTCGAATCAAAAGCGGTATGAGACGTTTAAAACACCGCTATATCGACAATTGTACTATGACACGTACCACAGACGACCATTAAGCGAGTCCAGAAATGTAGATTTCAACTCGCTGGACAGCAACAATGCTGATTTTTTGAGAATATGTGTAACGACCCGTAATTTAGCAGCGTTGTTTCCGGAGAAAACAACAATCACAGATCATTAACTTCTAAAACTTCAAAGTTAGGTTCATAAACTACAGCGGAAGCTCTAAAACTTAATCATATTATTCATTAAAAACTGTTAGATAATCCCAAAATAAATATCAAACCAATATCCTTTACTATTAAAAAAAATAAAGAATAGACTACTAAAACAAATAAACATAATCTAAACTAATCATCGGGTCACTTCTAAGCTGGCTAGCTCACAATCCCAGCCCATACGTAGCCTAAACTCAATCACCACCTGTACCTGAAATAGAATGGGGGGTCCACAGTCAGTGGTGAGTAATTAGATTGTTCTACTTAATCAGTAGAACACAATTAGAAACATAATAATCAGAACAGATCATCTGAACTGTCGAACAAGTCATTATGCAAAGAAGTCAACAAGCAATCACATCAAGTACGCAGCGGAAAACAATCATACAAGTCATCCTTAACAAGACCTTCAGCTTAGCTCAACCAATTCTAGACTTCTAATCCTCAACAACGACTCTTCTTTTCTGTTCTTTCCCAATCATGTGCTAATCCGTGACCAGTCATATGCTCGTAAGAGGTCAACCACGAAGATCTACTCCCCCCAACTTTCCTTGCTCATGCCGGGTCAACCACAAGGATCTACTCCCCAAGCACTGGGATCAAGAACTGTCCCCAATCCGAAGATAGGACAGTGGCTTCGACTATACCTATGTTCATGGCACATGAGCCACTAGATAGGTGGTCACTTCATAGTTAATCATCTTTTCAATTCAATTCAATTCTGTTCTGTTCTATTCCAATCCTCAATTCAATTCTTTATCGTCATAGCTTAACTTCTAATCCAATCTTGTTCATCTTAACTTGACTCAAACACCAAACTAAACTTATACCACTCGAAAATGACCAACATCATGCGGAAAAATAATGCAGAAATACTTGGAAATACGTACAAAAATACATACGGAATGCGTACGAAAATATGTACAAAATACATACGGAATACGTACAAAAATACATACGGAATATGTACAAAAATACGTACAAAAATACATAAGGAATACATACAAAAATACGTACAAAATACATATGGAATACGTACAAAGTACGTATAACAATACGTATACAATACGTATAAAATACCTGCAAATACGGTTAGAAATACATACAATATACGTATACCATACAGTCACAAATACACGAAATTCATACTATACACATATACAAAGGAAACCTTCCCCTGAAATACTTACCTTGTCATATTTTACCCATAACCCTTCCTTTATTCATATTATTACTTTCCTTCATATTGCGACTTATCCCTATTAATTCCTTTTAATGGTAATAATTATGTTGTTACTTTCCTTCGTATTGCAACTTATCCCTATTAATTCCTTTAATTATAATAATTATAATACTTCCTAAAATTACCTTTTAATAATATTGTAAGTCAAAAGTTAAACTAAAATGGATCAAATAAAATATGAGACCACATGACATTTTAATCTAAAAATAATAATTAAATAAATTCATGATATCGTCATATAAACATTTCAATAAATCATATAAAATGACAATTAGCTACATAAGTTATCTAAAACATGATAAAAATCCTATTTTCCATATTTCACATCACTCGACATTTTGGAGAAATAATACAAAAATTAACACTTTAAATTAATTAAATACCTTTATCAATAATTAAATAAATTAACCTAATAAATAAATAAATTATGCAACAACATCAAGACATCAAGATTAATCAAGAACAAGATCAAAAGTTAATCCTTTAACTGTATAACATCACACGGAAATTATAGGGCCAAGATATATCAAGAACATTTCAAGAATTAATAATAACATGTTTTAATAATTCAATCACACTATTTTACACAATCTGATTTAAAGAATTAAATTAAGATCGACCGTCTAAAGGTATCAAATAATCAGGAATTTTTTATGGGAGTTAAACATGGGTTCAAGGTTTAACGTGCATAAATTTTGTCCAAAAATAACATCATTTACTATTTTTAAGGGATTTTATAACTAACAAATCAGATTAGGCTGTAATCAGTTTCAGATTTTTCTGCCATAGCAAACGAACTTTAAAAATTACGAAAATTTAACATAAGCTGTAAAACACTATTACTGACTTCCACCTAAAATTTCGTAGCCATCCAAATTGATTAAGTATCTTAATAAATTCGTAAACTAAATCTGGACAGTTTTACCGGTTTGAAAGATTAAATTATTTCAAGCAAGAAAAAGGACGAATTTTGCCACGAAATAAATCATGATTCATAATGAAACAGTAAAGAAACTCCCTAAAATTATTCTAAGTGACTCGACAATTTAGAACAACATGAACAAAAATATTTTTTTTAATTTAAGACTTTAATTAATAATTTAAATAATCAAGATTCATAAAATTTACATAAAGAAATCAAGAAAATAACATCATAATATTCATCATATCATTCGAAAAATTTCAATCCTAAACATGATACTAATTCTAAGCAATCCTACATTGTTCTAAACAATTCTAAACCATATTCTAAAAACTATGAAACTAATCTATCCTAAAGATTAAGTAAAAGCAATCCAATTACCTAATATTGATGGTGAATGGTTCGATCTTTAAAGGCTAAAGGTTGAACTTTCTTTGATGAAGGTGTTTGAATTGATAAAGTGAAGGAAGTATTTGTGTGGGGGAAAAGGAGGAGTTTTATTTGTACTTTTTATTTGTAGTTTAGTTTTTATTTGTAGTTTAGAATTAAAATAGGTATAGTTTAGTATTTTAGGTTGAAAGAATAAAATAAAACAATTAAATGGGGGATAAAAATTAGATTTTTGGTTGGGGTCAAAATAGATGTGGTTAGAGTTATTGGTTAGAAAAATATAATAAAACAATTTTAATGGAAGGAGAGAAGGAGTCGTGTGGAATGAATCAATAAGAGGGTAGTTCCCTTCCTAAACTTTCGTAAGGAAGTTAGGATAAAAATCAGATTTTTAGGAAGGGTCAAAAATAGATATAGATTACTAGTTTAGGTTGTAAATAGAATAGGATAGAAAAGGATAGATAAAAGAAATTAATAAGGGGGTCGTGGGTTTAACAAAACAAGGGTTTGGGATTTGGCCCTATTTAGCAAGACAAGATAAAAAGTTTGGGCTCGGGTTTGATGATTGGGCTAAAGTAAGGTCAAGGTGAAATAATTAGATTGCTACAACCAATTTAATAATTAATTAAATAATAATCAATTAAATAATTAATTAATTAAGAAAAAATTTAAAATATCCCGAAATTTCGGGGTATTACAATATGGTTTCGTCGTCAGGGATGGGACAAGCTGCTAGAGGTTGTTGAGCCTATGTATCCTGACCTTGTTCGCCAATTCTATTGTCACTTTGACGTGGCGAACAAAAAGGAGGGGGTAATATATACATGGGTGAAGGGAAAGGAAATAAAGCTTGATGAAACTGTATTGGGCAGCATTCTGGGTCTGCCATGCAAAGGAATCCATGATCTTCCTGGGAAGAAATAGGGCAAAGTTGAGGGTTTCGATGCTATGGAATGTGTCAAGATGGTACTGCAGGACAATGATGTTGAGACCGACAAGAAGCCATCAATTGAAGCTTTGCCGCTGCAAAAACGCCTCCTACATTTGGTGTTGTTTAGGAGCTTCAACCCTAGGTGTGGTCGTATGTCATCACTAACATACCTCGACATGTTAGTGATGTATTGCGTGCTTACGGGCATGAAGATGAACATGCCGCGTATGATGATTAACTACATGAAAGCCGCACAGGCGAAAAACACACATGAAGGATTTCTCCCATATGGGATGTGGCTGACTCGGGTCTTTAGGAGCTTCAAGGTTGATCTAACCGATGAAGCGGTTTCAAAAGCATCAAGACCTTTCAACTATCTAACCATCAAAAATGCGTTGGGGTACTATTTTGACACGGATCAGGGAGTTTGGAAATCCTTGGAAATCAAGCGTGCCCCTCACCGAAAGAAACAGTAGCAGCCACCTCGTCCTACTATGAGGAAACAAATGGGGGACACAGACGAGGGGGAACCTGGTCAGGGTAGCTCGACCAGGGACCCCTATCTAGCCTCTGTGAAGCTGGCATGTCTTGTTACACAAGAGATGTTAATGAGTGTGTATCCAAACACATTCACTAAAGACAAGATGGCTCAGATTCTACAGAAGGCTAATTCTCGTCTGCAACAAGAAGGTAATTCTACATTTCTTATTTTGCACCAAACCATTATACATGATCTCTATTTTTATTTGGCAATGACATTAACACATGTTGGATACTACCATTCTGATTTTTTTAATTAAATTTTCTGGTTTGAATACTACCAATGTTGGTAATGACACATCATTTGGATATTAACTTTGTTGTCACATGAATATCGTCATACATAATGGCAATGACATTCCTTATTTTTGGCTATTATGATTCTTGTTGTTGTTGTTGTGCCTAGGCCATCCCTGCAGTATTGTGGCTTGTTGGCTGCTATGACATTCTTGATGTAGGCTTGTTGTTGGTGGGTTGTGCTAGCTATTGTGGCTTATTATTGTTTCAATTTGTGTTTGTATTTACATTGGTCAAATGCTTCTGGTGTGGGACAACCTGATGATGGATGAGAGCGACAACCCTCAGCTGCTTCAACTGATGAATTACCTCCACAAAACACCGATGTTGGATATGAATCGGGAGCGAAATATTTTCAGATTAGGAAAGGAAGGCAGTCTGGTTTGAAAAATATTGGTTAATTTTGGTTGTTTTGGTACTTGAAAACTTGTATCTTTTTAATGCTACTTCGTATGTTTAGATACATTTAGTTTTTTCTTTGATTTTTCTATACATTATAATTGTGGTATTTGAGCTACATAGGCGGCTTGTGTGTCACAACTTACGCATGAAGCCGCTGTAATTATAGAAGGTTATGTTGCAGGAATTTTAACCTGAAATTTTGAAATACAAACCTGTTTGTTTGAACAAATCAACATACAACTTTTATATACTTATTTCTGGTATTAACCAATAAATACATATGTCAAATCCTTTATAAAACAATAAGAACTATAGAATATCTCCTATCTTAGTGTGTGTTCAGCATCATTTTGGTTTTTTAGGTTTTTGATTTTTAAGAACTAAAAACAATTTTAAGTATTCAATTTTAATTTATATCAAAACTATTTTCATTTTGTTTTGAATTTAAATGAATTTCAAAAAAAGTATACAATATATTTAGGATATTGCATATAAGCATGCAATTTATTGGGTTTATTTGATCCATGTCATAAAGAACTATAATCTTTTAGCATCTGGTTTTCATTTTCCATTGCTTATATATTTTTTGGATTTTATATGTGTTGTTCTGTCTTGAAAATTGAATAGTTGGATATTTTTTTTCATCCTTACCATAATTGTATAATGTTTGTACAGAATAATGGTGAGATACAAGTCAGTAGCTAAACGTGGCAAGAGTCCAAGGAAAACAAACCAGTCGGGGAAAAGGCAAAGGGTATCCGATGAAGATCCTCCAACACCTTCTCCAAGAAGAACAAGAAATAACGAGTCTGTGGGAGGCAGTCCTTCTGAGGCAACTACCAGGCCAACGTCGAATCAAAAGCGGTATGAGACGTTTAAAACACCGCTATATCGACAATTGTACTATGACACGTACCACAGACGACCATTAAGCGAGTCCAGAAATGTAGATTTCAACTCGCTGGACAGCAACAATGCTGATTTTTTGAGAATATGTGTAACGACCCGTAATTTAGCAGCGTTGTTTCCGGAGAAAACAACAATCACAGATCATTAACTTCTAAAACTTCAAAGTTAGGTTCATAAACTACAGCGGAAGCTCTAAAACTTAATCATATTATTCATTAAAAACTGTTAGATAATCCCAAAATAAATATCAAACCAATATCCTTTACTATTAAAAAAAATAAAGAATAGACTACTAAAACAAATAAACATAATCTAAACTAATCATCGGGTCACTTCTAAGCTGGCTAGCTCACAATCCCAGCCCATACGTAGCCTAAACTCAATCACCACCTGTACCTGAAATAGAATGGGGGGTCCACAGTCAGTGGTGAGTAATTAGATTGTTCTACTTAATCAGTAGAACACAATTAGAAACATAATAATCAGAACAGATCATCTGAACTGTCGAACAAGTCATTATGCAAAGAAGTCAACAAGCAATCACATCAAGTACGCAGCGGAAAACAATCATACAAGTCATCCTTAACAAGACCTTCAGCTTAGCTCAACCAATTCTAGACTTCTAATCCTCAACAACGACTCTTCTTTTCTGTTCTTTCCCAATCATGTGCTAATCCGTGACCAGTCATATGCTCGTAAGAGGTCAACCACGAAGATCTACTCCCCCCAACTTTCCTTGCTCATGCCGGGTCAACCACAAGGATCTACTCCCCAAGCACTGGGATCAAGAACTGTCCCCAATCCGAAGATAGGACAGTGGCTTCGACTATACCTATGTTCATGGCACATGAGCCACTAGATAGGTGGTCACTTCATAGTTAATCATCTTTTCAATTCAATTCAATTCTGTTCTGTTCTATTCCAATCCTCAATTCAATTCTTTATCGTCATAGCTTAACTTCTAATCCAATCTTGTTCATCTTAACTTGACTCAAACACCAAACTAAACTTATACCACTCGAAAATGACCAACATCATGCGGAAAAATAATGCAGAAATACTTGGAAATACGTACAAAAATACATACGGAATGCGTACGAAAATATGTACAAAATACATACGGAATACGTACAAAAATACATACGGAATATGTACAAAAATACGTACAAAAATACATAAGGAATACATACAAAAATACGTACAAAATACATATGGAATACGTACAAAGTACGTATAACAATACGTATACAATACGTATAAAATACCTGCAAATACGGTTAGAAATACATACAATATACGTATACCATACAGTCACAAATACACGAAATTCATACTATACACATATACAAAGGAAACCTTCCCCTGAAATACTTACCTTGTCATATTTTACCCATAACCCTTCCTTTATTCATATTATTACTTTCCTTCATATTGCGACTTATCCCTATTAATTCCTTTTAATGGTAATAATTATGTTGTTACTTTCCTTCGTATTGCAACTTATCCCTATTAATTCCTTTAATTATAATAATTATAATACTTCCTAAAATTACCTTTTAATAATATTGTAAGTCAAAAGTTAAACTAAAATGGATCAAATAAAATATGAGACCACATGACATTTTAATCTAAAAATAATAATTAAATAAATTCATGATATCGTCATATAAACATTTCAATAAATCATATAAAATGACAATTAGCTACATAAGTTATCTAAAACATGATAAAAATCCTATTTTCCATATTTCACATCACTCGACATTTTGGAGAAATAATACAAAAATTAACACTTTAAATTAATTAAATACCTTTATCAATAATTAAATAAATTAACCTAATAAATAAATAAATTATGCAACAACATCAAGACATCAAGATTAATCAAGAACAAGATCAAAAGTTAATCCTTTAACTGTATAACATCACACGGAAATTATAGGGCCAAGATATATCAAGAACATTTCAAGAATTAATAATAACATGTTTTAATAATTCAATCACACTATTTTACACAATCTGATTTAAAGAATTAAATTAAGATCGACCGTCTAAAGGTATCAAATAATCAGGAATTTTTTATGGGAGTTAAACATGGGTTCAAGGTTTAACGTGCATAAATTTTGTCCAAAAATAACATCATTTACTATTTTTAAGGGATTTTATAACTAACAAATCAGATTAGGCTGTAATCAGTTTCAGATTTTTCTGCCATAGCAAACGAACTTTAAAAATTACGAAAATTTAACATAAGCTGTAAAACACTATTACTGACTTCCACCTAAAATTTCGTAGCCATCCAAATTGATTAAGTATCTTAATAAATTCGTAAACTAAATCTGGACAGTTTTACCGGTTTGAAAGATTAAATTATTTCAAGCAAGAAAAAGGACGAATTTTGCCACGAAATAAATCATGATTCATAATGAAACAGTAAAGAAACTCCCTAAAATTATTCTAAGTGACTCGACAATTTAGAACAACATGAACAAAAATATTTTTTTTAATTTAAGACTTTAATTAATAATTTAAATAATCAAGATTCATAAAATTTACATAAAGAAATCAAGAAAATAACATCATAATATTCATCATATCATTCGAAAAATTTCAATCCTAAACATGATACTAATTCTAAGCAATCCTACATTGTTCTAAACAATTCTAAACCATATTCTAAAAACTATGAAACTAATCTATCCTAAAGATTAAGTAAAAGCAATCCAATTACCTAATATTGATGGTGAATGGTTCGATCTTTAAAGGCTAAAGGTTGAACTTTCTTTGATGAAGGTGTTTGAATTGATAAAGTGAAGGAAGTATTTGTGTGGGGGAAAAGGAGGAGTTTTATTTGTACTTTTTATTTGTAGTTTAGTTTTTATTTGTAGTTTAGAATTAAAATAGGTATAGTTTAGTATTTTAGGTTGAAAGAATAAAATAAAACAATTAAATGGGGGATAAAAATTAGATTTTTGGTTGGGGTCAAAATAGATGTGGTTAGAGTTATTGGTTAGAAAAATATAATAAAACAATTTTAATGGAAGGAGAGAAGGAGTCGTGTGGAATGAATCAATAAGAGGGTAGTTCCCTTCCTAAACTTTCGTAAGGAAGTTAGGATAAAAATCAGATTTTTAGGAAGGGTCAAAAATAGATATAGATTACTAGTTTAGGTTGTAAATAGAATAGGATAGAAAAGGATAGATAAAAGAAATTAATAAGGGGGTCGTGGGTTTAACAAAACAAGGGTTTGGGATTTGGCCCTATTTAGCAAGACAAGATAAAAAGTTTGGGCTCGGGTTTGATGATTGGGCTAAAGTAAGGTCAAGGTGAAATAATTAGATTGCTACAACCAATTTAATAATTAATTAAATAATAATCAATTAAATAATTAATTAATTAAGAAAAAATTTAAAATATCCCGAAATTTCGGGGTATTACAATATGGTTTCGTCGTCAGGGATGGGACAAGCTGCTAGAGGTTGTTGAGCCTATGTATCCTGACCTTGTTCGCCAATTCTATTGTCACTTTGACGTGGCGAACAAAAAGGAGGGGGTAATATATACATGGGTGAAGGGAAAGGAAATAAAGCTTGATGAAACTGTATTGGGCAGCATTCTGGGTCTGCCATGCAAAGGAATCCATGATCTTCCTGGGAAGAAATAGGGCAAAGTTGAGGGTTTCGATGCTATGGAATGTGTCAAGATGGTACTGCAGGACAATGATGTTGAGACCGACAAGAAGCCATCAATTGAAGCTTTGCCGCTGCAAAAACGCCTCCTACATTTGGTGTTGTTTAGGAGCTTCAACCCTAGGTGTGGTCGTATGTCATCACTAACATACCTCGACATGTTAGTGATGTATTGCGTGCTTACGGGCATGAAGATGAACATGCCGCGTATGATGATTAACTACATGAAAGCCGCACAGGCGAAAAACACACATGAAGGATTTCTCCCATATGGGATGTGGCTGACTCGGGTCTTTAGGAGCTTCAAGGTTGATCTAACCGATGAAGCGGTTTCAAAAGCATCAAGACCTTTCAACTATCTAACCATCAAAAATGCGTTGGGGTACTATTTTGACACGGATCAGGGAGTTTGGAAATCCTTGGAAATCAAGCGTGCCCCTCACCGAAAGAAACAGTAGCAGCCACCTCGTCCTACTATGAGGAAACAAATGGGGGACACAGACGAGGGGGAACCTGGTCAGGGTAGCTCGACCAGGGACCCCTATCTAGCCTCTGTGAAGCTGGCATGTCTTGTTACACAAGAGATGTTAATGAGTGTGTATCCAAACACATTCACTAAAGACAAGATGGCTCAGATTCTACAGAAGGCTAATTCTCGTCTGCAACAAGAAGGTAATTCTACATTTCTTATTTTGCACCAAACCATTATACATGATCTCTATTTTTATTTGGCAATGACATTAACACATGTTGGATACTACCATTCTGATTTTTTTAATTAAATTTTCTGGTTTGAATACTACCAATGTTGGTAATGACACATCATTTGGATATTAACTTTGTTGTCACATGAATATCGTCATACATAATGGCAATGACATTCCTTATTTTTGGCTATTATGATTCTTGTTGTTGTTGTTGTGCCTAGGCCATCCCTGCAGTATTGTGGCTTGTTGGCTGCTATGACATTCTTGATGTAGGCTTGTTGTTGGTGGGTTGTGCTAGCTATTGTGGCTTATTATTGTTTCAATTTGTGTTTGTATTTACATTGGTCAAATGCTTCTGGTGTGGGACAACCTGATGATGGATGAGAGCGACAACCCTCAGCTGCTTCAACTGATGAATTACCTCCACAAAACACCGATGTTGGATATGAATCGGGAGCGAAATATTTTCAGATTAGGAAAGGAAGGCAGTCTGGTTTGAAAAATATTGGTTAATTTTGGTTGTTTTGGTACTTGAAAACTTGTATCTTTTTAATGCTACTTCGTATGTTTAGATACATTTAGTTTTTTCTTTGATTTTTCTATACATTATAATTGTGGTATTTGAGCTACATAGGCGGCTTGTGTGTCACAACTTACGCATGAAGCCGCTGTAATTATAGAAGGTTATGTTGCAGGAATTTTAACCTGAAATTTTGAAATACAAACCTGTTTGTTTGAACAAATCAACATACAACTTTTATATACTTATTTCTGGTATTAACCAATAAATACATATGTCAAATCCTTTATAAAACAATAAGAACTATAGAATATCTCCTATCTTAGTGTGTGTTCAGCATCATTTTGGTTTTTTAGGTTTTTGATTTTTAAGAACTAAAAACAATTTTAAGTATTCAATTTTAATTTATATCAAAACTATTTTCATTTTGTTTTGAATTTAAATGAATTTCAAAAAAAGTATTCAATTTTTTCAAATTTTATCATCAATTTCAAAAAAAAAATAAAATAAATAAAGTATAATAAGGTAAAAATGAATTTATTGATTGAATAAGATTATAAAACGATTTTAACTACCGATTAAAAATTAGCAGTATAAAAATGTCATATATAATATAATGTAATATGTGTAATGTAATAAGAGAGAAATGAACGCATGTTAGAGAAGAGAAGGGAAAAGACCCAATTTTAAAACAAAACATAGAAAACACCTTTTAAAACTATTTTGACAAACACAATTTTATTTTATTTTGGTTTTAATAAACAAAAGAACACAAGACCAAGTTGAGTGTGAACATTTTTTTATTATTTTAAAAGCCACCAAAGTTCGACTTTCAATTCAAACTTTCATTTATAAGGTCAATCATCAACCAAAATTCTACTCATTGACCTAATTAACTTAACAATTTGAACTTAAATTCGTTTTGAAATTTGGTTTTTAGTTATTAAATTGCCAAAACCAAATACAATCCGATATACAATATTCTTGAATTTTTCAATCAAATCCAATCGGAATTAAAAAAAATCCAACCCAAACTTATGTTTCGGTGCGTTTCGGATTGATTTTCGGTTTTATCCGGATTACTTTCACCCCTACGTTGTTTGACTGACTTTTATGAGATTTACAAATAATTACTAAGGAGAATGCCCTAATATAAAACTAAAGTAACCTCTAGGATTAATCCTACTTTAAATTTAAATTTTTTGTATTCATCTACGTTCATTATTAAGTAGTGCATTGGAGTAGGCAATAAATCGAAATAGGAAAAATGAAAGTAGTAAATTAGTGTTGGCAAAATAGTGAAAGAATATACATATATCACTTAAATTATTACAAACTCATGGCCTATTCACTTCTCCATTTTTGGGTGGAATACTTCTCCATATTATGAAAGCCTTATAATACAATAGATAACTCTCAATTGGCATTGTCCACACTATAAATAGGAGATTTCCAAATTAATTACTTGTAATAGTTGTTGGTCATGACTAAGTTAACATTTACAACATTAATTCCAGAGCGCATGTAATACCCAACATCTTATTTTATTTATTTTTGGAAAATTTGATGGTAATAATCCATACTTTTACATGTCTGCTCATTTTGGTCCCTACTTTGGGTTAACTCAAGTTGCACAACATCTTTTCTATTTGGTCCCAACTTTCATACGTCTGCTCATTTTGGTCCCTAGTTTACCTTAAGTTACCTGATACAACAGGTCAACAATAGCATTGGGACCAATGTGTGAATGTGTTGTGCGACTTTGGATTATATTGAGTTAAAAGTAGGGACCAAAATGAGCAGACGTGTGAAAGCTGAGATTGTTCCTATTAGATTTTCCATTTTTTTCCGTATTGATTACATAACTAATTCCAGATTTATTATAAATGACCAAATGTAATATGGGACAACACCAAATGACACAAACGGATCTAAAACATAAGTCAAAGGTGTTTCGTAACACCACTTATTCCTGATTTATTGGCAATTACCAAATCATATATATGACATTACCAATTACACAAACAGATCTGAAGCAAAATACGAATTTTTTTCCGATTGAAACAGAGGGAAAAAAAAGAAAACAAAGGGGCTTCTTCTTCTCCAATGAAGTTTGCCCAGATCCATAAACATAACATTATTAATGAGGAAAATCTTCGTTTTGTGAAGCCAATTTGAACAACTCGATCATAATAACATTATGAATTCAATAATTATCAAATTTGAAACGTATTGCATACTTGAATCGAAAACCCAAAACCGTATTGCATAAAGAATTCAATAATGGAGATTTGCAGACGAACGTAGATGTACTAAACGTGAGATTGAGGAGAACGCGAGTATGATTGTCAAACTTCCCATTGAAGAAGATGATGAACACGAAGAACCCTAAAAGCCATACGAAGAACAACAACAATTTTAGGCTTCTTTTTTTTAATTTAATGTTTTGATAAATTAAAGAAAAGATTAGAAATGTTTTTAATTTAAAAAAAAAAACTGATTTTAAGAAAATTTTAAAAGTAATTTAAGTTAATTAAAAATGAATTTAGAAAAAGTTAAAAATGAATTTCCTAAAATAAAAAAGTAATTAAAGTAATTAAAAAAAGAATTAAAATTAGATTTAAGTATTTTAAAAAAATCAAAAATCAAGCGATCTCATCCGTACATTACGGTAGTCGGAAGTCATAAGACTACCTTAGAATTTTCAAGACTTTCAATCTTGTTTAATTTGAGCTTTGAATTCAACTAATTTTTTTTTTCACGAATTGAATTTTAAAGATCAACTCTATAAGGTTATTGAGCTTGACTTTGACTCAAGGTTGGTGAAAGTTGAGCACTTGAGCTAGACTTAAGACTTGCATTGCATCATACGGAGTAATAATGAATTTGAAAGTTTTTTTTTATTTTTTATTTTTATTAATGAATTTGAATGTTAGGTACTCCGTATCTATACTAATAATACTAAACTTATATATACTATTTCCTCCGTTTTTGAAAGGTTGTAACAAAAGAGTATTATTTGTGACTGTGAGAGATAAAAAATTACTTTGTTGTATTCTTTCGAAAACGGATGAAGTACAAAAGGTAATAATTAGGCGTGACACATGTGATAATCTAGTTGATTTTTTTTTCCTCTAAAATCAATATATACATATAGTTTTTTCATATTGTTTTCCTTTTAGGGTATGTTTGGTAAGAAGTAAAATATATTTTTTTCTGAAAACTATTTTCCTCATTTTACATTGTTTGGTGGGACGAAAATTTGAAATGGAAAAGTTAGAGGGTAAAATGTTTTTATACCATAGTTGAAAACGTTTTCCTCCTGATCCCAAAATCAAAGGAAAGTTATTTTCCATTTTCTATTCTCATGACTTCACAACACACTCTCTATTCATCTACAAACTTTCTCTTTCCTCACCAACTACATAACTCAGTAACTTTCTCTCATCGCGAAAATTTTCTCTCTCCTTACGAAGGCTTAAAATGGAAAATTATTTTCCATTCAACCAAACAACGGAAAACTATTTTGAATATGAGTTTTACGTTGTAAAATGATGTAAAATGATTTTCATGAAAAAACATTTTACATTGAAAATATTTTACGCTCTACCAAATGGACCTTTAATTAAAACCATTTTTTGTTAAATAAACCTCAAAAATCCTAACAAAACCTATATCGTTTGAATTTAAACTTATATAATTAGTTATTTTGAAAGTATAATCTAATCTAGTCAATCTTTTATAGAAAAAAAAAACATTACTAAAAATTATATATTCCTTGATATTCATAAATTATGAAGATTTTCTATTTTATTGTTGGATATTCCTCTGAACAAAGTCACACACACACACACATATATTTTAAATATTTTTAATAAGTTTCAATTAATTTTGTGGTTTGCAATTTTTTAACTAATTAATACCTAAATTATTATGTGTACATTTCTTAGATGAATGATAGATAAAGTTCTAAACTAATGTAATTTTTTTTTATGTAAATTGAATATTGCTCGGACAAAAAACTAGTAATTTACTACCTCCATTCTTATTCTACTTAGAGTTCAATTTTTTTTTGAGGGAATACATATGAAGAATTACATTTTTCATTGAGATGGTCTTACAAGAGAAAATTTAATTAAAAGCTTGTGAAAGTAAAATGGAAAACACATAAAAAGTTACATAATTGCCTTCCCCACCTCCTCTCCTCGGGATGCTTTATCAGATGTGAAAAGTGAAAATAATAAATTAAAAAAGAGTATTAGATTATATTTAATTTATTTATTTAAGAAATCGATCATTTGCTTATTGAAAAAATAAATCGAATTAGAAAATTTTAGATCAGTCCAACTCATATCAGAAATTCAAATCAAAATTTTCTTTTTTATTTTAATTTATTTATCTCTAAATATCTTTAATTTCATTCTAATATGAATGAGGAATACTACATATTTAAAAACTACGTACTCATCAATATGGATATAATGATGTCTCATTTAATAATTAATTATTTTTCTTATGGCTGGATTATTTATGAGTAGATCGAATCAGAATTTAATTAAAAAAAGGTTGGATAGATCAAATCAACTCTAAAAAATTTATCAAATCAGACCAGACTAAAAAAAATTCAGATCAAGTCGTATTAGATCGAAATATTTTAGATATATATATATATAGCACCTTGAGTTGTTAATTAGCAAGACCCTTATAAAATTTCGTTAAATTTTCACATGTTTTCAATAATGATCCTTTTCTTAACTTCCTTGCCAGTCTTACTATGATATTGTTCCATCATAAAATTTTGAAAAATTGTAGTCAATGGTTGAAGATATATATTATTCCTTCCGTATTAAAATAAAATAAAATTAAATTAAACTTTCAACAATTAAATATTTTATATTTCACAAATAATACTCAATTGTTGAAAGTTCTATATTACTGAATGAGTATTGCATTTGTTTCAATGTCTTTTTTAACAAACAAAGTTCCCATATAGTTATCCTATCTATATATTATATGTATATGTGTGTGTTCTATTTTTCTTACCTTGTTTAATAATTCATACCAATTACATAACTTTTGATAGAGACATTGTAACGACCCGACTCGCTTAAATCGGCGCGGAAGAAACCGACGAGTCGAATAGTTAGAAACTACAACTCAAACTTAGGAAATTAAACTAATTCCTCAAAATTACTATTAATATCCAAAAACGTACAAATACCCACAAGTTTGTACATACTAGTCCCAAAAGTCAAAATAGAAATACTAAAAATACGAGTAAACTCCAACTACATGTCAGAGTCTTAAACAACGTAAAAGAGTCCAATAACAACGTATAAAATCTACATAACTCCATCACTATCTAAAACAACAGAAAACAGTAAATACATCAGATAACAGAAATAGTAAACGTCGCTCGCCCAACCCAAAACTAAGCAAGAGTATCGTCATCAGAAGTACCTGAAAAACAACAACAGTCCACCATCAGTGGCGAGTAACATAACTGACTCACCCTAATGGGAATACACATGCACATAGCACAAATCAAACAACAACATCCAACCAAAGTACGAGAACAACCTCAAAACGTGAACTCGACTCAAAACCAACTTAAACACTATCTTTGGCGCAATCATTCATATACTAGACCGGACTAGGCTCGTACGAACGCATCTTACGCGATCGAACTTTCTACTATGCTCGGATTTGAGAATCTTACTCCCAAACCCCATGAAACCAATCTTACTGGAAATCCATGTCCCGTGAAACCAATCTTACTGGAAATCCACGAAAGATCACATAGTATGACTCCAACTATCCCAATACCGCGGATGGAATAGGGGCAACGTCTTAACCCAAAAACAAAGAATCTTACTCTAAGTTTAGAGCGTCTAGAAATGAAATCAAGCTAACTTTATTAATCTTATTTAATCATCTTATTATCTCAACATAACTAAATTAACTTCAAGAATTGCCTCTAGCCTTGATTCTCGAAATTAACTAGTTAAAATACCGAAGTTATTCTCAAGATTGCCTCTAGCCTTGATCTTGAGTCTAACCAACCATAATACATCAATCTTTAACCAATCTTTAATCATTATTACCACATTCTTTAACTTTCTTTAATTAATAACCCACTTTCTTTAACTTTCAAGATTCAACCAAGAACTTAAAGAACTCATCAAGAACTCATTCAAGAACTCATAAAGAACTCTTTCAAGATTCAAGATCTTCAATCAAGAACTCAATCAAGATTCAAGAACTTCAATCAAGAACTCATCCAACTCATCAAAACCACACGCATGTTCATCATGAACCACACGAAAATCATCAATAAAACCATTCGAAAATCATCCAAAATTAACCAAACTTTAACATAATTATCATGATCATATTACAACATATAATCGATCATAAAACCATGAAAAACCTTTATCAAAACCTCATTTAACCACTTAAAAATCAGAATACAAATCATACATAAAATCATGAATATTCAACATCAAACAACCCAAACATGCATTTAATTCATACTATAAACATAGTATACCAAATAGGTTGAGAAAGCATGTTACCTTATTGAAGATTACACACAAAATCAACACAAGAATGCAGTCCGGAATCACAACAAACACGGCCACACAACACGGCACACACACACGAGCACCACGTCTTCTACACGGCACCACAGCACGAGCACCACGAACCACTGCACACACGGCTGCACCACACGGCCTGCTGCACAACCACGAGCACGAGCACGAACACCACTGCTGCACGGTCCACCACACGGCCTGCTACACGGTTCGAACGCCAACACCACACGAACCCCACACGAGCACACGAACACAATCCCAAAACCAACCCGAACAAGAGATCTTGATTGAAATGAATGTGTTTAGGATTGTGTTTGAACACTTAAAGATCAATGAACTTTGAATCTTTAAGTTTTGGGCTAGGAAAAATGATGAACAATTGATGGGTTTCAATTGATCAAAATGGCGTGAGGCAAGGAGGAAGTGGAGGGAGTTTTTGGTGATTGAACTTTGATGGCAAGTGCATTAGATGGCAAAATGAACAAAACCTCAAGGCATCACTAACCACTCCTATTTATAGAAGTTGGTTAAGTGTGAAAACAAAGCAAGTGGCAAGGCTTGCCTTCCTTGCTAGAAACCGGCCATGGGGTTCAATGGGCCTAAAAATGGGCTCTCGTGATCCATTGGGCTAATTAACATAATTTACATGACTAATCATGCAATAATTGATTTAGCCCAAAATATTAGATAATTAATTAGAAAAATTAAATAATAAAAATTCTAATTAATTAAATAATAAATAACATAAATAATAAAAACTAAAAATAAATATTTCGAATTAAATCGAAATTATTCACATAAAATAAAATAAATAGTTCAAAAATAAATTTGAACTAACACAACATTACACATAAATACACATAGTTATCGGCAAAAATACCAATAAAATCTGGGTCATTACAGACATGGTTTCTGGATAATTACAAGAAAGTGTCATTTGTATGTAACTTTTGTATATATCAATGTGATAAACTAAATTTTTTCTATAATCTTCCCAGTTTATTGTAGCCTTCAATTAGATTGAAATTACCGAATAACATTTTTTTTTTTGGAAAAATTCATAACCCACCTATTGGAGATCTTTCAATATTAATCCCAACTATATATAGGTTATTACAGTATAATCCAAACTATGGGGGTAGTTTTATGATATTAGTCCATACTAACTTTTGACCGGCTCTGATTTCATTCGTAGAAAGGGAAGAAGATATAGTCAAGTACAATAAATAGAAAAAGAAGAAAGATAACGAATAAATTTTGAATTGGTGACCGATGACAATAGGTTAATTAAGCCAATGGACTAATATCATACAACAACCCCCAAACTTTGGATTATACTGTAATAATCAATAGTTTGGATTAATATTGGAAGACCTCCAATAGTTAGGATTATTCATTTGAAATTTTCCTTTTTTTCTTTATACTACCATAATATCACATAAATTGCCAACAAGTCTTTGAAGTTCAATTCAAGTAATCACTACTCATAACGTCAATTATATTAGATCTAATAATTAGGGCGTAATATTACATGTGTTACATTCATGTTAGTTAATTAGGTGACTTAAATTTATTTAAATTTTTAACCCCAACTTACCATTTTCAGATCATATTTGACTCCTGTCAAATTTTCCTATACATAGATTGAGTTTAATAAGTTCACCCTTGTTAGTAAAAAAGCTGACAATTGGCTGATGTTTGTGTTAAGCCATTTACATAAACTGATAAGTCATAGAACTACTCAATCCTAACTTTACCATTTAATAAACAAATCATTTCATATCAATCCGATTATTTACACGGGTCGAATTGTACCCATATTATCCGATCCGGATTCATTGATTTTCATGTTGGGTTTGGATCAGATTGTCATGTCTTAAAAGTTATTGGGTAACTAATTAACTCTAATGTCAATACCCACATGGCCACATCCAATTGCCTTAGTCTCTAGTCCCTACCCTAATTCGAAAACGTTGAACATAACCCACATATATGTATTGTTACAAGCTGGATAAAATAATGTTAATTTAAGAAGACTAAAAGATAATTATAATAGCAAGCAACAAATTAAAAGAGATGGAATTAAAGAGCCAAAGAGGCAAAAGAGGGATAAATCAAAAGGAATAATGTTTGCCCCATAAGAGAGCCAAGTATATAAAAACACCCAAAAAACAAGAGAAATGAGAGTCCAATCAACCAACACATAAAAGAGCAATACTAAATACAATAAGTGTGATATGTTGGGTGACCCCCAAAATTTTGTTATACTTTTCTTTTTGTTTCTTTTTGGGTGTTTTACTTACTATATATCTTTGATTGCCCAATTTTCATTGCTTTTACTTTTTCTTGGCAACAAAAGCTGACGACAATACACATCCATCCAAAAATAATATGTACTATATAGGGTTGTTAAAAATGATCTTATCTGAGCGATCCGATCCACGATCCGCGCATCTCGATCCGAAAAAATCGGATAGTTTTATGGTAAAAAAAATCGGATATTTCGGATCGGATATCAAAGAATTTTCGGATCAGATATAGATTAGGAAAATTGATGTTTCGTATATCCAAAATATCCGAAATGTTAATATTTGGAATTTCGGGCCGAATATATGTATTTTCGGATCGGAAACTTGTGTTTTCAAATATTTCGAATCGAATATCCGGATTTTTACCAGATGCTTTGGGTTGGTAATTCGGGTTTTTTGAATCAGATACTCGGGTTTTTTTGGATATTTTGGATCGAATATTCGAAAAATATGTTAAAAACACAAAAAAAGGAAATCTCAGGCCGGATATCTGAATTTTTTTTGGATCGGGATTTGGCTGATCCGAAATTTTTGAATATCCGACACTTCGAATCATATCGATCCGAATTTGCTTGAAGTTGTGGGTGTTTTTTTTGTTGGTGGTGGTGGCGTCATTTATTGTTGGATGCTTCACATGAGTGCAAAGGGTGACATTATGTAGGGTTGGGACCCAATACATGTGGTTTTTGCTTATTTGGTACTGTAATTTTCTTCTTTTTATATAAGTTTGTTTTCTTTAAAATAAAAAAATTCTATTAATCTCTACCAAAAAATTAACCCAAACTATCTTTCCTTACAAAGAAAAGATACCATTAGAAGAATTAATAAACTAGTTAACTAGAATGGGATGATTATGACCTTCATAAGTCATATAATCCGCTGTTTGATTCGCTTTCCAATAGCAATGAGCTAAAAGTGGTTTGTTGAGGACAATAAAAATCGGAAAATACCTTTGGATTTCCTTTCTTGGACTTTCCAAATAAGAGATTCACATGTGTTAAAGGGTAGTGCAATCATTGAAAATTATATATAATGTGATAGATCATTTGATCAAATTATCATTCAATTGCATATTCATGGTAATCTTTACAATAGATAAGAGCCAACCCTTTGCTCTTTTGTTAACTTGTATTTGGACTTTAGGACGCGAATGAAAAGGATCCGAGGAAGCTAATAGCTTAGTTAAGTGAAACGGATTAGCTACTAGATTGCTAGTTTGCTACTATAAGATTATTAGATCAATTGGTAATAGAGGGCATGTTTACTTCAACTGAATACAACTGAACTGAATTAAATTGAATTGAACTGAAAGTAATATTTAATAAGAGAAGGAAATTTATTACAAAAAATGTGTTCAAGAAGGACAATTAAAATTGTCTCATTTGATACAAAATTTGTCTTCTTAAGTTATAATGACAATTTTAGTATTGCCCTCATGTTGCCCTTGCAACCCCGTTGTATTAGGTTTCAAAACCGATTTTAGATGTTTTGCCCTCTTTGATTCAGTTCAAAAAGGGCAAACAAAATTGCCTTCATTGATCATCAACAAAGGCAAAAAAAAATTGTTTTCCTTGATTTAAACACTTTATTTATTGTCAAATAGGGCAAAGTTTCAAAAGTCTAAGAGGGCAAAATAATCATATTGTCTTCATTGTTAATATCAATGATTGCAAAAATAATTGCCCTTGTAGGCATCATTAAGTAAAATAATACTCATATTGCCCTCTTTAATCATGATAAGTTGCCCTCGTTATGTGAGTTTTTTGTAGTGATTGAGAGCTGAATCGAACTGAACTGAACTGAATTTAAGCTGAAGTAAACACGCCCAGAGATGTTAAATTAGAAAGCTTTTGCCCATTTATTATTCAAAATCAAGGTTAAATCTAGATAGATCAGCGAAATTCATTGTCAAGTAAGTTCCGACATTTTGTCCTGTTCCTTTGGACGTATTCTGAAAGTTCAATTCGGTTCAGTTCAACCAAATTGATTTCGTTTTAGCTCATCTCTTAATGAGTCTATGATTTAATTAAATTGAGTTCAATTCAAATTAATTCATCAATACCTTTATTTCGGATTTTTATTTCGGATTTTCTAAAGAATTACAGGCTAGTGTCGGCTACTAAATTAAAAGAACAAGATATTGACTTTAATGTTTAATCCACAAAAAAAAAGAGTAGTAACATTAATAGACATAGTTTGTTTCAAGGTTAATGTTTAATGGGACTGTAATGTGAAGTACAGTCTAATTGTATTTTTTTATATTTTTTGAAAAGGAAAAGTAGACAGAGAAAGTTAGGTTGTCTTCCTCTCAAAGAAACAACCCGACTTATCAGCAACTAAGAAAAAAGAAAACTTGGCATCCATAAACGGATCAATATCAATGTGTGTAGGGGTCCAGTGCCCGAGAGACGCGATGTAGTTGGTGGATTTATTAGCTTCACGATAAATATGAGAAGAGGTCGTGCAGGAGAAATCTTGAAGGATGCACCGAATATCAGACATTCAGACTAGGGGTGCTTATTGAGCTGGGTAGTTCGCGAGCAGCTCGAGTTCGACTCGGTCAAAGTTCGACTCAAGTTGGCTCGTGCTCGCTCGAAACAGCTCGTGACTCAATAATTTTGCAAAAAAATCAATAATTTTGTACGTTACATATTTGAAAAACAAAATTAACCTTGAAATTTAATAATAAATTAATAAACTTTAATAATATATAATTTTCATAAAGAAAAGAAAATATAATCAATAATTTTCTTTTGAAAAAATTAAGATTCAAGGGGACTAAAACATTAAACGAGCAGCTCGTGATCGACTCGGCTCGAAACCTAATGAGCACGAGTCGAGCAACCCCCAGCTCGCGATCCACTCGCTCGATAAGCACCCCTAATTCAGACATTAAAATTTGGATCTTCCAGGGGCATCTGAATTTACCCTGCAAAACATTAATAACAGTTAGATTATCACCCTCTATAAAAATACAAGAGTAACCTAACCCTCTATATATCTCTATTATATAAGCCAAGGGGGGAGCCATGGTGTCCCCCCTCAAAAAGTCCATATTACCCCTCAAAAATTTCTAAAATCTCAATTTGCATCACTCCTAATTATTAAGGAAATTTATTACAATTTTTGTACTTTTTAAAATGAAAATAGTACAAAATATAAAATTCAAAAAAATAAAACAAAAATACCAAAATTCATATTTTTAAATTCTCTATGAATAGACATCCATATTGATATATTTCATCAAATAAAAATTTTGCATTTTGATTATCTTAAAAATTTGGTAGCCAATAGAATATGGCAAAATAAATTAAACATTTTCTTTTGTTTATTGTTGTGGGATGATCGAATGAGAAGGAAAAAAAGTTTGTTTCTGATTATATGAATGAGTGTGAATTTGACAGATTTTTCAATTTTTCGAATAATTAACCTTTATTTTATTTTATTTAGACAAATTAATATATGTATTTAAAATATCATCGCACGCAAAGCGTGCATAAAAGACTAGTATATATATATACCGGGCTAGTTTTCTTTCTTTCTTTTTGTTGAAAGATTGTTGAAGTTTTAGCCAAAAAAACGAGTACTCCTGTAAAAACATTATATACATTTAATATTATCATATAAGCAATTGAATATCTTACATCAGTCATTTGGAAGCTGGTTTAAGCTATTAAAATGCTTAAATTATTAGACATTTAAAGGTTACAAATATTAGCTATTCAAATAGTAATATTAGATATTCAGATGCTAATATTATCAGCTTGTTAATAGCTAATATCAACTACTAAAACGTTGATATCAAACATTCAAAATTGTATATACTAGCTAAAAAATTAAAAGTTTACATTAACTATTTAAAATTTTGATATCAGCTTTTTAAAAGTTGATATTAGCTATTGAAAAGCTGATATCTATTCTTTATTCATTTTTTGATATTCACTTATCCAAAAACTTTTTAACTTTATTAAATAGCATCAGCTACACCTGGTATTACGTACTCCATCTGTCTCTCTAAATTTGCTACTTTTAATTTTGTATATTACTCATAACACAATTGTTCAGGCCTACCATGGTGGCGGGCCCAATCAACCAAAAAATGTTCTAGGCCCACGTACGAGATATCTTGGATTGGATGTGTGAGATGTGTCACAATCCAAGCCTATAGCACATCTGTCAATACGCGTCAAACCCTAACAGGATCGGAAAAAGTACGTATATAAATAGGTTGGTAGATCATTTTTGTCATATAACTTTTCACATTCTAACTATGCATTATTCTTTCTAACACATTTTCAATCCGACATATGACTTAATCATCAAAGGAGCATTGTTGGATTCCACCCAAGATCAAGAACTACCTTTCCTCATGTTATCGAATAGTACGGAGTAGAATAAAGTTCATCGAAGCCCATTATGACACGAGAAGATTCCGTATTAGGAACAACTTCAAACGAAAAATATTTTTAAACAAGTGCAATAAATTGATTCACGTAAATATAATAATAATAATAATAATAATAATAATAATAATAATAATTCGTCTCACCAATCTTGCGGTATGTGCGAAATAGCGTGTTATTTCTATGATGAAAACATGAAAGTTGGCAGGAGTTCTCTAATCCTATGCTCATATGGTTAATTTGGAAATTGCTATTCATGATTATCTCTAGTTTTGACATGATAATTCTATGCTCAATTTGTTCACTTATACTTGGACTTGACTGCCCGTTTCGTAGATGGTTATAAATGGAGGTAATTGAAATGAATTTATAACTATATTTGGAAGGAAAATCAAAATTCATTCCCATGGTGGTGCTAGCTTAACTCCAATTTATCTAATTTTCTTCACAAATATTCATTCCCATCAAATAACACCCTTCCACATGGTAATAGATGGTAATGGAAAATAAGAACAAATTTCAAATTTTGGGAATGAAAAATATGTTTTCCATAGGGATTATGAATTTTTCCTTAACAAATTACACTTAAAATTCATTACTATTACCACAATTTTTTACCCACAACCAAACAGGCCGTGAGTGTATTATTTAAGAGGATCCATGGAAGGTTGCTTAGGCAAAGTGAAAAACAAGAAACAACTAGCTAGATTGCTATTATCATTTGTATGATCTGATTGAATTCAATGGATTGTTTAACAATACGTAAAATTGACACAAGACACGACATGACACGGTATAATATAATGCAGAGTATTATCTTTACAATTGATTGATTTGATATTTACTTGTTATTTTAGATTACGACGACATATGTACTAGTAAGTAAAATGAAGAAGTGAGTAAACTTTTACCATATGAACTAGTTTATTTTGGACATATTTAAAATTAATTAAAATGATAAATTTGAGCAATAATGAAATTGAAGCAACATTGGTAAGAAAATTCTTCCCTTTATATAATTAAGGCTATTAAAAGAACCACAATGAAATAGTCTAACATGTAACAAGGACCTCTGCTAGCTAGTTTTGTACAAAATGTCATCTATAATGTAAGCCATATATATAACCCTAAACCAAAATGTATTTAAAATTGCTTTGGTTTACAGTTTAAAAATTACGATTTGATTCACGGTGGTTTAATTTAATTTGTTTGGATTTTCACAATGTACACATTAAACCAAACTCAGCTGCAAACAATTTTACAATTTACGTATATTCAATTTTCTAAAAAGTATAAACTATGCATCGAATCAACTGTAATTAATTATATATGTTGAGCTTTAGTTTTATTTGTCCTAAGATTAATAAATAAAAAAAAAATCAAATGATAAAGTAGTTATGCTTATGTTTGAACTTTTATTACTTGCTTGGAGCATTATATTTTATCTATCATTGACAAATATGAGCATTATATTTGTCAATGATAAAGTAGTAAATATGAGCATTTACATTAGAGAATCTTCTTATGATTTAATTAACTTTCTTCACCTTTTTCATAAACCAATAAGTTCTACACTACTCCCTCAAATATTCTTATGATTTAAATAACTTTCTTCACCTTTTTCATAAACCAATAAATCTGTTTATTATTATGTTTTGTATCTTATAATAATATTAGACAGGGTAGTGATTAGTGAATGGGCTAACTAAGGCTTCATGGGCAGGACTTTGTTTCCCTGGCCAACCATACCAATAAACACTTTGTGAATTGTGAACCATTCATCCTATATTGGCCCAGTTCACAAGGACGCTCTAGACGGAAATCACAATTTTTATTATTATTATTACTAGTGGTGAGCAAAACCGGGTACCCGGTCTTTTTCTATGGAACCGGACCCAGAACTAGAACCATCGGGCCCGAAATATCTGGAACCGGAACCGCTCTAACCGGGTAATATGTTTTAGGAACCGGAACCGGAACCACCAGGTACCGGTTCCAATACCGGGTACCCGGTTTTTTTAATGGGTGTGTATTTTGTTCAATTTCTTAAATTTAAATTTAGATAACAAATCGGGTTAATAGCCAACAACTACTCTACTACTATATATTTAATTATTTACCACTAAACATCCACAAAGATAGTTTCTTTAAACACAAGTTTACAATTTTAAGATAAAACATACAAGTTTACATAAAGTCATAAACACAAGTTCACACCAATTACATACAGGTTTACATAAACAGACAAATTTTGAATTAAAAAAATATTAGGCTTATTATATTTTGGTTTAGTCAGTAGTCACTTCAATACTTCACTATTTACCATTGGATAAAAGTATAAAATCTAATTTAACCGTATTGGGAACGGGTTTGGTACCGGGTACCCAGAATTGGAACTGTTACAACTGGGTACCCACCGGTTACCCGGTCCAAAATTTTTGGAATCGGAACCGGAACCAATTGGGACCGGGTAGTAACTTTTGGATCCGGAACCGGACCCAGTTGAACCAAGTCTGGGTAATTACCCGCCGGTTCCTAATCGGGTCTGGTTCCGTGGGTGGGTACCCGGAACCGTTGCTCGGCCCTAATTATTTCATATTAAAAAATTACTCATTAATACGAATAAAATAAGATCTCAATTGATATATTTTTTTTCTTATCGATTAACATATATACGCGGTCAAATTTTAATCAAATTAGACAATAAGTTCAAATCAAATAAAAAAAATCCGGATCAAATAAACAAATTTCATGTGAATCAAACAAAACATAACATTGTCTCTATGTGCACGGAGAATCTGCTTGCAAGTTGCAAGCACCAAATATTCAAAATTTTACACATAATGTTCATCTGTATAAAGAGAATATATATTTGTGTACAAATAATGCTCATTGTCATTTTAAATGTTTTTTTTTATTTTTAAATGATGTATATTCATTTACAAATATTAAATTTAAAACTTCATTAGTAAAAGCTTATTATTCATGTTTTAAAAGATGAATATTCATTAAGGAATCGTAAATCCATTAAAAAACTGAGTAATCCTTGTAAGAAATGTTCATTTGTAAAATAAAATAATAGTCTTATGAGAAACCCAATACCCATTTTTTTAAAACATAAAGTTTGATTAAAAATCTTAAATATTCATTTTTTTGTTACTTTTCATATATATATATATATATATATATATATATATATATCACTGCATGCATGTATGTTTATTTAGAATAGAGTCAAGATTGCATATCATTGCATGCAAGAATTTAATTAACATTTGTAGATGAACAAGTATTATTTCAAAGCAAAATATACGCCAAAAATTAGCGATGAACATTCATTATAAGTAAACGAACATTATGTTTACATAGATTAAAATTATGTGTATAAAATTGGATATTCTATGTTTATATGAGGGTGCACATAAAGTTACATGAACCTAAGACTAGTTAAAAATATTCATAGATATCATTTATGCATGTCAATGAATAGTAGCAAACTAGTTTATCACCACCAATCACCATGCTATACATGGCATAAATTTTTATAATTTAGTTAATTTTGCACGAAATATTGAATTTTTTTTTTCTCAACAAAAATCTCAATTTAATTCCTTATAAAATTATAGTGGGTTTTGAAAGAATAGTCGAATCATAAAACAAGTGCAACATTTGCAGATTAGTAGATAAATGATACTCCATATATTATATATACATATTCCACAATTGGATAGAAAATATTATAAAAATATTTTATATGGCGATTATATGGTTTATTCTTCTACTAAATTATTATACTTTAAATCCATTTTAATTGATTACCGTAATATTTGTTATCACCAAACAAACAAGTTGTTAGTGATTTGGATGGGTAAGATAGGTAGTACATCATTTATTTTTTATTTTATTTTTGCAGCAGGTCGTACTTTTTAATAACATTGTGACGCTCATGTAACACACGCGAATAACTATGTAACCCCCACAAAATAACTTTGTAACCCCTAAGTCCCTGACAATAACTTTGTGACTCCTACAATACATAACTTTGTAACTATTAGGAAATATGCGGAAATAGTTACCCTCTTGAATAGTTGATGTCAATTGTAAATTCAATTACTTTAAGCAAAATATTGAGAATAATAGAAATTTGAGAAACAGAGAAAAACAAACTATAATATGGTGGAGGAAGAGGATGAATTCAATAATATCAAATATGGAGGAACAACTTAAAGGGAGAAATAATGCGTGCGGCGCGCTGATAAATAGGGGGTTACAAGGTTAATTTTTGTATGGGGTTACAAAGACTCTGTAACCCCACTTAAATCTTTGTAACCCCATTTAAAAAATTTGTAACTCAATTAAACACTTTGTAACCTTACTTAAATACTTTCTAAACCCAAAATAAACTTTGTAACATCACTTAAACACTTTGTAACCCCAAAAAACACTTTATAACTCAAAAAAAACTTCTTAACCCCAAAAACACTTTGTAACTAAAAAAAAACACTTTGTAACCCCACTTAAACCAAAAAAACCTTTGTAACATCACTTTATAACCCCAAAAAACACTTTGTAACCCCATATAAACATTTTGTAACCCAAAAAAAAACTTTGTAACCCCAAAAACACTTTGTAAACCCAAAAACTCTTTGTAACTCCAAAATAACACTTTGTAATCCTATTGTAATTCCAAAATAACACTTTGTGACCACAAAAAATACATTGTAACCCCACTTAAATACTTTCTAACCCCAAAAAACACTTTGTAACCCCACTAAAGACTCTGTAAACCCTAAAAATGGTTGCACCATTTGAAACAATAATGCAGCTGGCCACCATGCGGCTAGCCGCATATAAGAATTTGTGAGGGAGAAATTATAGTACTCCCACTCACAATAAGGCTCTCGAAAACTGCTCACAAAACTTATTTTCTCTTAAACAAAATAATTGATGTAATGTGTTTTTTTTCTGACTATCTAAATCTTGAGGCCAAATAACATATTTATAGGATAAAAAACCCTAAAAAAATATATTTTTATCAGAATAGATTGGTCTCCAAGCATAAAAGATATCTTCAAACAAACAGCTCAAAAAATAAGTACTTTAAAAACAGAAAAAACGTAACTCTCAAACGAACTGACAGGTTGACCCGATCGGGTCAGATGGCTCGACCAACCGGGTTAAGCCCAAAAAACTTCGCAATTCACAAATCGAGATATACGACTAGCAAACAAACCCAAATTCGAGCCACACCTTACAATCTCCACCTTGGATTGAATTTGCTAAGATCCAAACTTAAAGTGAACATCATTAATCTCCTCCTTCCTCCTCCAACAAAACACAATCAAGCTCCACCTTAACAAAAGGAACTTAAACTTAAACCTAAAACACGCTTAGGCATCCAAACAGACAAACTTTCGACTTATGAACTAGCATGCACGTACACAACCCCGCATCCAAATCGCCATCACAATGATCCGAAGAGAGAAACGAATTAGACACATTGCTTCCAACATTCTTAACATCAACTCCAATTGATTCAAACTCAAATACAACATAATCAACCAACTCATAAACCGTCCCAACTCTAATACCCTTCATCTCAACCTTAGGGTCTTTAGAGATTGTTGCCACACGATCTTTAAAAGCAGAAACATAGTCTTGAACATCAAGAGCACCAACTGAGATAAGGTTAAATTTCAAATCGGGAACATGACGTACATTAGTCAATACAATCATTGTACCATCAAGCATTCTCATCTTTAATTTACCAAACCAACTCCAACAACGTTGCAAACATCACCATTATCGAGTGTAACTTCTCCACCTTGAACTGAATCATAGGTAGAAAAATATTTTTTAACGGAACAAACATGAGAAGAACTTCCAGAATCAATAATCCACTTGTCATTGGAACTAGGTACATCATTTACAACCAAACTAACATGGATGGTCATCATCTTGATCATCATGAGCAAAATCCGCACTAGCGGCTTCCTTCTCTTTATCAATCTTACCCCGATCTTGACTTTCTTCTTTTAATCTTTTTATTCTTGAGACATTTAGACTTAATATGATCTTTCTTACGACAATAGTTTAGTTGATGCATAACTACCTTTTGCAACAAGTCCTTCACTATGAGGATAATCAGATTCTTTAACAACTAATTGCTTCGTAATTAATTTATGTTGCAATAAGGCATCTCTAACATCATCAAAACTAATCTCATCACGACCATAAAACAATGTTTCTCTAACGTGCTTGTATGAAGGAGGTAATGAACACAATAAGGTAATTGTCAAATCTTCATCATCAAGTTCTACTTCTATATTATGCAAATCCATAACAATTGAACAAAATTCATTAATATGAGACTTAATTGGTTTACCTTCTTGTAACTTCAAATTATGAAGCTTACTCTTCAACAACAACTGATTTGTGACAGTCTTTGTCATGTACAAAGACTCCAACTTTAGCCACAACTCCGCGGTTATTTCTTCTTTTGCTACTTCACGCAAAACTTCACCCGATAAGCACAGCTGAATAGCAGATAAAACCTTCAAATCGAGTTCTTCAAACTGAGTATCCATCATGGATGATGGTTTCTTACTCTTCCCAACCAAAGCTTTCTCTCAACCTTGTGGAATCAAGATCGCTCGCATCTTGATTTTCCACAAACCAAAATTCACAGATCTATTAAACTTTCCAATATCAAATTTGAATGCTTATATGATGACTCAACACAATTGCACAACAACGCAACCTTGGTTCGGATACCACTTGTTAGGAAATATGCGGAAATAGTTGCCCTCTTGAATAGTTGATGTCAATTGTAAATTCAATTACTTTAAGCAAAATATTGAGAATAATAGAAATTTGAGAAACAAAGAAAAACAAACAATAATATTGCGGAGGATGAGGATGAATTCACTAATATCAAATATGGAGAAACAACTTAAAGGGAGAAATTATAGTACTCCCACTCACAATAAGGCTCTTAAAAACTGTTCACAAAACTTATTCTTTCTTAAACAAAATAACTAATGTAATGTGTTGTTTTTTTCTAGCTATCTAAATCTTAAGGCCAAATAAAATATTTATAGGATAAAAAAACCTAAAAATATATTTTTATCAGAATAGGTTGGCCTCCAAGCATAAAATATATTCTCAAACAAACAGATAAAAAAAAAGTACTTTTAAAACAGAAAAAACGTAAAACTCGCAAACGAACTGACAAGTTGACCCGATCGAGTCAGCTCCAACCCGATCGGGTAAGACTCCCAAACTTCTCCTCATACATGTGGATTAGATCGGGTGAGGCCACCTGACCACATGACCCGACCAATCGGGTCAAGCCCAAAAAACTCCGCGATTCACAAATCGAAATATATGACTAGCAAACAAACCCAAATTCGAGCCACACCTGGCCTAACAATAACAACCTCCCCCCCCTCCACAATAACTTTACACCTCCCAGTCTTCCACAATAACCTTGCAACCACCCACAATAATCCTGTATCCTCAATTCTCCATAATAACTTTGTAATAATTCCTTAAACTAATCTTGTAAGCTTTACATAAATGAACTTTATAACCCCACACAAGAACTTTGTAACCTCTTTTTACATGCAGTCCACACAACTTTTAAACAATGCGGCAGGCTGCATATAAAAATTTGCGATAGAAGTATTGTTCATATAATTATACACGTACTCTTGAAAAGTGAAACTATATATTATATGAAATCCAGAAGGCCATCAACAGGCCATCGGCCCAAGTGTTGACAAAGACCTCTCCAACGAGAAGGAAAACGTAGCACGGAAAATCACTAGCTGAGGCATGAGAGATCGTAGCAAAAACAACAAAAGATTGTTTATCTAGTTTGTACATTTTTTTTTTTTCATTTTCTAATTTCCATGTTTGAAAGATTTGAGACTTTGAGAGTGAAGATTGTACCAAAGTGTGTACTTTTGAACTGTCAAGATGTGAAATATAGCTACTAGGGATGTAAGTGAGGTGGGACGGGGTGAATATTGTAATTTTTATCCCCATCCGCACCTACTTATGGAATCCTCATCTTCATCCCCATCTCCACAGCGGGTATAGTTTATATTCTCATCCCCTCTTCGACGGGAATGTATAGGGAATCATCCCCGCCCCATCACTTATGTGGATATCCATACCCACCTAATACCCATGTTCCCCACCCCACTACCCATCAAATACCCACCCCCAAACTCTCGTAATCCTCACTACAGACCTGCTTAATGCCCGCAAAACATCTAACTTACAAGGATGAAAATAGGTCCATAAGCAGATATAACATACAAGCCCATAATAATAGAAGGGCTACAAGTCCATTTTTTTTAATGAGTTTAAGTAGTTCATTAAAAAAATAAAAATAAATTGATACATGTGGGTGTGGGGCAGGGCGGGGATGGGATGGGGCGGGGGTAACATAAAAATTGTCCCCATCCCCATAGTGGGTACAATTTTTATCATCATCCCTGCTCCATCCCAGCCAAACTTAGACCCATCCCAGCCTAGTTGGAACGGGAATGGCGTAGGTCTCCTACTTGATCCGCCCCACTTGCATCCCTAATAACTACTCCTACACATCATGATTAAAAAAAATCATCTTTCTTCCACATATATATATTTCTTTTTTTGTTTTGTTTTTCAATTAGTTAACATAACATGGTGGATACTATACATTTTAAAGATAAGTGAGATACAAAGACAGGGCCGAGCTGTGGCAAGGTAGGTGGGGCAACTGGCAACCCCCCTGTGGCTGTGGGCCTGTGACCAATTTTGTAAAGCCCGTATTTAATTTAATATAGAGGCCCAAATTTATTATAAAAAGTTCTGAAATTTCTTTGTACTCCTCATAATTCATATGTCAGTAATTTTCAAAGCTAATTAATTTTTTAAATTATAATTTCTAAAAATTCAATGATATCGTTTATCCCGATATTTGGAATTCATTTCAAATTGATGAATTCAATTTCTAAAATTGAAATGTTACTATTCAAATGACAATTATTTGTTTGGGTTGTTTTTAGAATTTGAAATGACATGGTTTTGTTAAGTATTTGAAATACATAGATTTGCTTATTAAGCATTTGGGTTGGGAATTGGGCCAAATCTAATTTCAAATTTTTTTACCTGCCAAACATGTAATTTGGCCCAAATCAATCATTTTAAATGAAATGCTTGTATCCAAACATAGTATAATGTATTTCATTTAAAACATAGCTCAAATCTCAAGTTGGGTTTCAAAATTTCAAAATTCATTTAAAACTTTTTGTAAAAGTCCAATGATTAGTGTATTTCATTTACACCTTTCATTCTATAAAAGGACCCTTCTGCATCCATAAGAGAGGAGTGGTGATTTTGACACTCCCCAATGTGATTTTGGCACTCCTCAATGTTACTATTCATGTGAGAGAGAGAGGAGTGCCAAAATCAAATTGGGAGTGCCAAAATCATTTCCCATAAGAGAGAGGAGGCAAAAAAAATAAAAGAATGCTTCTCTTGCTTTCATTCATCTTCTCCACTATTGGTCCACTTCTTTGATGACTATATAACATGTTCCTTGGTCTCAACTATTAGCTTAAGCTTTTTGTTGTCGTTGCGGGGCAACTTCAACTTTAGGGAAGTGATTATTTCACGCCACGATTATCAGATAAGTTATCAAAATTATTATTCGTCAAATTTTATTCCAACATAGGTTTATCTAAACAGATGTTTCTTTGGTAGTTGTCAAAAAATTGAGCACCGAAGTCAAGTATAATCTTGACCGTTAATCTTGATAATGACTTTTATTTTAAATAAAAATAGACATTTTCAAAATTGTTTAATTACAATAATTAATTTCTCAATGAAAATGTTTAATTCAAAACCAAAAACAATAAATCAAAATATACAAATAGCGAGATCAATTAAAACGAAATAACATAACAAATATGGAGTATTAAGGAAATCTTTTTTTTAAAAAAAAAAAAAAAAAACAACAACAACAACAAATTTCCCCCTCTCATCTCGAAAGACCCTTGATAAATTGAAACAACTTGTTATCATATTAATAAATTCTTATATGAAGTTGAAGATCTGATTCATACTTATTTATACACACTAAAGGCTTGTTTACATCAGCTTAATAGAGATGAACTGAATTGAACTGAATAGAAGTGTATTAATTGAACTAAATAGAGATGAACTGAACTGAACTGAACTGAATAGAGATTAACTGAACTGAACTGAATATAATCTGAAGTAAACAAGCCGGTGTATTCTCTTTACCTTAAAAAAAATAAGTTTAAATCAGGTATAATAAGTTCTAATCAGGTCTAATAAGTTTCAATCAGGTCTAATAAGTTTCAATCAAGCCTAATAAGGTCTAATAAGTTCCAATCAGCTTTAAGTTTTTTTAATTATTGATTAAATAAAATTAATAATTAACTTAAATCAATCCTACACTACATAAACCAATTTTATTCTATCATTTTTTTAATAATTTTTTTAGAGAAACCTATTAAGAGAGATTGTATTAAATTACTAATTATTTTTATATTATAAAATAAGAATGATAGATTTAAAATAATTCTCAATTCTAGTAGTAATTAAAATTAAATAAAACTCCCTTGAATAATTCGTGATAAAGTTGAGCATGTAAGGTAATTTGTGATATTAATTAGTAATAAGTTGTGTTACTAATGAAATATAGAAATTCACATCAATACGTTGTTTCAAATTCATCATCGAAGTACATGTTTTAACCTTCAATATCATTTTTTTCATCGAGCATATTTTCTTCACATATAATTTGCCATATTTCATTTGTAATATTTGTACGAATAGCTTCATATACAACTTTATTAGGCTTGTTTACTTCAGATTATATTCAGTTCAGTTCAGTTCATCTCTATTCAGTTCAGTTCATCTCTATTTAGTTCAATTAATACACACTTCTATTCAGTTTAGTTCATCTCTATTAAGTTCAGTTCATCTCTATTAGACTTAATATAACTTATCTGAACTTATTCAACCTGAAATTTATTTTTTAAGATGAAGAAACCCATAATCCGAATTCGACCATAGTCCAATCTGCTAGAAAAAAATCCGATTTGAATCCGAAAAATAAAATATTATCAACTGACTCATTCTAAGAAAACTCAGCTCCTAAAAATGTCGTGCTAAAGTCGGATTATTCGATCCGAGTCCGATCGACTACCATTCTTATTGTTTCGAAGAGACACCATGACTTATCAATAGCTTAAAAATATGAGAACTTGGTAGAAAAGGTATTATTCGATCTTTTAGTTAATCGGTCCATCATTTTTCTATAGCACCTTGTGTCCTTGTTTAGCTTCCATGCATAAATTTTTGTTTTTATTTTAATTTTCTAGTGGGGCAAAAACAAGTACAAGTCAATAAAGAAAGACAAGACAATCTTTAATGTCACCAATCTACAAAACCAAACTCCTCCTATTTCCTTAATCCAAGTGTCCAACACATGTCATTAATGATGAGCACATGACAATACTCCAAACCCCCAAATTCCTAATTCTTATTCATTCCACACTTAAGGAGTAATACTATTAAGGTTCCCTCCAATTCATCTGAATTTTTTTATCTGATACAGTCTGATTTGATCTGATCTTGTCTGAAATTTTATAATCTGGTTTGGTATGATCTGAATTTTTTTATTATAGTTATTATTATAATTATAATTTTTCTAATCTGATCTGATTTGATCTGAATTTTTCTAATCTGATATAAATTTTCTGAAAATAAGCATAGGGTGCTTATTTAAATTAAATCAAACAAACGCACCCTAAATCAACTCCTTTAAAACTACTAAACCCCCCTTTATTTATAAATTAAAAAAATCAATTTAATGTACTTCAATTAGAGTATATAATAATAATATTACAACAATCCAATAAGTTACTCCTAGAAAAAAAACAAACAAAAAAAACCTATCAAAATCAATCTTCCCCTCAAAAAAATAAAAAAAAATCAAAATCAATCTTTTGTAACTAACTACCTTTTTTTTTTTTTTTTTTTAAATAAAAAAATCCATTATTTGCGGAACAAATCAAAAACGATCAACATCACACCCTGTACTCTGCAAACTCTTGCCAGAAGACAAGTTAATGAGGAAGGGAGTGCAAACAATCCTCAAAGTAAAGCTCTTATGCTTCCATCTTTTAACCTCAAATTTCACCGAAGCCCGAACCCGAACCTCGAAGCTCAACCGGCCCGCCCTAGTCTCGTTCCTAATATCCCGGGCCAGGTCCGAGTTATGAATCGACACGTTTCGGGCCGTAGGTCGGGCCTTGAAGACGATATCCTCGCCGTGTGGTTGGGTAAACGGGCCCAATGTGTCGTACGCTAAGGTGTAGCCGCTATGGTACACCGAGACCACAATAACGCTGTAGTGAATCGTGTACTTAGGATCGCGGTTGTGAGATCGGACGGCGATTAGGAAGGTTGAGTTGAGGCGGTTATTGGTGGTGGTGAAATTGTAGCCGTTGATTGAAGAGGATTGATCGAGTGAGAATGTAGGTGATTTCATCTTGTCGGCTAACCATGCGATGAAAACTGCTACGCCGCCTAAGACGAAGAATGTGATGATGAAGCATATGATCGTTGATTTTGCGGCCGCCATTTTTTATTTCCTGGTTTTTTGATAACAGAGGAAGGAAGGAGAGAGAGAGGATGAGAAGCAACTAACAAGGGGGAGAAATTTGGTTTACTTGTTAATGTCAACTCATTTATATAGCTTTACTTTTTTTCCAATAAAAATAGAAAGTGTTACTTACCTAGTTATTGTGAGAATGTTAGTTTGGTAATGGGTCATAAATCACACTAATAAAAATGAATTTATGTAGATTTTGATGAAAAATCAATATCTAATTTTAGTGGTAGCTTATACCAATTTATTTGCTTCATTCCTAACAACAACAATAAAAAACCAACAAGTGGGCATTTCAGAGACTGCTAGACAAATTTTTTTAATAAAAGTTTAAGCATTAACATGGCCTTGACCCAACATCACTAATTAACTATAAACAAAACCGCTAACCACCACACCATAAACAAAACCGTACCGCTAACTACTACCACCAATCACTAACAAAGCCACCTAGCGACCACCACCACCACTCACCATACACCGCTACATCATTCAACAACCTACATCAACCAATCGAACCAGCAACAACCCCAATAGACCGATCAAACCACCAATCAAGCAACCCCCCACTCCAAATGAAAACCCTAGATTTCGACTGGTTGTGGTTTAACTAGCTAGGGTTCGACAGATTGAGTTTGATTTGGTTGGGTGGCTGAGGTTCGATTTGGTGGTGGCTACATTCGGGTTGCTGGGTTTGGGTGGTAGGATGGTTGTGGTTATGATTGAGTGGTTGTTGGTGGTAGTGGGTGATTAATGGTGGTGATTATATTTTAATGAGAATTATATTTGATATATAAGTAATGATAGTTTGGTAATTTTTGTGACTTTTATTTTACTATAAATGAAAACTTTGATTGTTGTCATTTTTTGTTACTCCCAAAGATAGCAATTGTTGTCATTTTTATTTTACGGAGGGGGTACTAGTTTTTTATTTCCATTAAATTGTGTTATTTATTATCACCATTCCCAATGGTAATCGATAGTAATAGGAAACAGTAAGAAAATTGAAGTTGGAGAATGAAAGTATGATTTCCACGAGGACCATAAGATTTAGCCGTAACAAATTGATACTTTCATTCCATTCACAATAGAATTTATATCCAATAATACTCAGATGTATGTACACCTATATTTGTATTGTACTCATTTAATATGCAGTTTTAAAAAATGAACATACAATCTTCAATAAACAATCTTGTTCCAACCCATGAGAAATAGTCAAAGGTCCCATAGGCATTGATGACTGCTACCCTAAGAGAGAGGTTGGGGTTTGTTACTGAACAAAATCAATGCTGGGATGACACGTGTCATGGGCTAGACCCATACCAGCTTTCATTGACTCAACAATTCCCATAATATAATATTGGAAATACACGCCTATAAAAAGGACCAATCATATCACATGTCAGGTATCTAATTAATAATTCAGAAACTCAATAGTTCTAACTCCTTTTCATTTCGATCTCTGACTTAAGCATCGGAAGGACTTTCCCGGCCGGGTTCCACCCCAGGTTAGCAACCTTTCATCGTTTTGCAGGTCAAGCCCTCAAAGAGGAGCCCTTGAAGTCAACTCAAACACACTCGATCAAAGAGAGAAGTTCCTAAAATAGGAACAAATCTAAAACAATTTCATAAGCAAAATATGAATTTGGGTGTACGTAGCTCTACATCACCTTGATGCATAATATAAAAACTCAATTCACAATGACACTATTTATTACACTACGCTAAAAAATGCATTTTACAGCGTTTTATTTATAGTGGTTATGAGCAAACCGCTATAATATGTTAGGGTTTGAGTCTTTTATAGCGGTTATACTAAAACCGCCGTTAAAAGATATTCTTTTATAGCGGTTATACGATAACCGCTATTAAAAGTTAGATTATAACCAACAGGCAGGGCAACAACTAACTTCGCAGGCCCTCCCATTTCCATTGCATCTCCCACCAAAAAACCCAAACCCGCCTCCATCTCCATTGCATTTCCATTGCAATTCCCACGAAAAAAACCCAAAGCCTTCCATTTCCATTGCATCTATATGAAAACCCAACAAGAAGATCTGTTCGAAAGTCTGGTTTTAGGGTTCGAAATTGTTCGAAAACCCAGCAAGAAGTTTGAAACTGTTCGAAAATCCAGCAAGAAGTTTGAGTTCCCTCTGGTCCAAGTCGAATTGGGATCTAGTTCGAAGTTGAAGCTCTGAAATTGTTCGAAAACCTAACAAGGAGGTCGAATTTTACAGCGTTTTTTCTGTCCTCTGGTCGAATTTCAAGGTTAGGGACACCTTATTTTTTCCTTTTATAAATGCTGGTTGCTTCACGAATTTTGGGTAAAATCGTTCAGATTTTGGTGCATTAGGGTTGTTTGCAAACTTCCATTGTTGATTGTGTTTATAATTTAGGGATTTGAAGTTGTTTGAATTCTATATTAGGTTTGGTTCAATTTCAAGCTTAGAAACCTTTTTTTTTTGTTATATGTGACTTTAAACTATTGATTTTGAAGGGATCGAAATAGTTGTTCAAGTTTTTTTTTTTAGATGTTAGTTGATTATTGATTTGCTCTTTGGTGTTGGTTATTATTTGTTAGCTTGTTGCTCACATTTTAGTGCATTGTAGGGTTGTTTGCAAGCTTCCATTGTTTAAGCCAGTCGAATTTAGGTCTTTGAAGCTATTTGAATTTTGTTTTAGGTTTGGTTTTATTTTGAGGTTCGAATCTTTTTTCGTTAAAATTTTAGTTGATAGTTAATTTGCACTTTGTTCCGGAATCACCCTAATGTCTCTAGAATCATAAGGGATACATATATACTGGCAAGATATACTGGCAAGAATTATTATCTTGTAGAAAGTACCATTTTTCTAGGCAAGGCTAGGCTGTGTTTTCATAAACCTAGAGTATTAGAGATTTACCACTTCCTTGGAACCAACTTCAACCTCATTTTCTAAATATATATATTCAGACTAAAAAATTAACAACCCTAAAAATCTACTTGGAATTCAGCGGAATTCTAGTGCTATGATTGGAAATTGCTTGAAAGTAATTGCATTCCACATGATTTAGTAACTTGGTGAGCGTGGGTTACACAGTTGAGGTGGGAATGAATCATATAAGAAATGTGCTAAGACAGCTACAAAGTCTTTCATGTATATTATGAAATTTATACTGTGTTTAAGATGAAATGATGGAAGAATGGTCAGCTTTTGCTTGTATGCCACCTGATCCGATCCGATCCGATCCGAGCAGCATGTGGTGGTTTGTAGAAATTACCATGACAAATTGGTCATCCTTGAGCTCCAGAAGCATTATTCTTGTTAGGTTGATTAAGGGTTCAAAGACTTTAGCTAGCACTTTTCCATTTCCATTATTATATTGCTTTACTTTCTACTTTAATTTTGTTTTGCTAATTTTGTTTTGTTCACCTAGCTTAGTTGTCTAGTTTTCTTTCCCCTCCACAGCCAAAAATAAGTCAAAACATTTGGATTGAAAGCCTGTGCATGTCCAGGTAAATTATGATAAAAAATTAACCCTCTCCCTCCAAAACTATGTTGTTCATTTATCGGATGGATCATTATGTAGATCAACAGCCATGATATAATAGTAACTGATATGAATGAAATGCTTCAGGTGGTTGATTTGCAAGTGTTTGCTCATCCACGTATTACATTGAAGCCTCTTGTGCCAACTTTCCCTTGCTTTAATTTGCCAGTATATATATGTATCCATTATGGAAAAGGTATATGTACATTAATTAGTAACTAGTTCACAGGCCTTTTAAACATATTTTTTATCCTCAGTATTAGAGAAGTACAATTTTTATTATCTTCTAGAGACATTAGGGTGATTCCGGAACACCCTAATGTCTCTATAATATAAATCATTAGTAACTCACTGGATTTCGTTCCAGAATCACCCTAATGTCTCTAGAATTATGCAAATAAGTACTAAAACGTTTAAATGATTATTATAGGACATGAATAAAGCATAAAACACAAACTAAGGCTAAGTGGCTCGAAGTTGGGAACGAAAACAACAAAAAAATGACCAAAGTCAGTAGATCTAGTTTCTAAATGATCCTATCGTCTCTAGATTAGTGAAAATAAGTCCTAGGTTGATAACATGAATGTTATAAGACGTAATTGCTGCTTAGAAACTTGAAATTGGTTGAATGGTGCGAACTTCAGAATGAAAACACCCTAACGTTATCAAAAAATGACCAAACTATTTGAATGTCTCTAGAATCATGCAAATAAGTACTAAAATGTTTTAATGAGTTATATCACGCTTAAATGAATGAATAAAGTTTAAAACGGCAAAATATTTTCGAAGATGAAAACAATAGAATAATCCATATGCTCTTGATATATTATTTACTTAACCATGTTTGTTTACTTACGACGATAACAATTTGTTTTTTTTTTTTTGTAGTATTATGTTGATTGTCAATATTTTCGTTATGATCAAAGCCAACTTGACGACATTAGAATTTCATGGGTGCGACATATTTTTCTAAAAATGTAGGCTGAACACTATAATTGTTTGTGAATATGTATAATGAACCAATTTATTGGGATTTTTTTTAATGGAATTGGAGTAATGTCCACATTTTGTACATCATGCATGATGAATTGTATTGGGAAATATTGTATATTATTTGGTTATAGATTTGTACTAAATCTTTTAGTAAAAATAGCATTTTCGTTTTGCTTTTGGCATATATTTATTTTTATTTTTATTGTTTTTAAAAATGTTTTAATAGCGGTTTTTTAAGAACCGCTATAAAAGGTTTTGAAAATTTAAATTGTTTTACCGTGCTTAAAAATAGCCTTTTATAGCGGTTTATGAATAACCGCTATAAAAAGTATACCTTTAATAGCGGTTTATAACCGCTATAAAGGGGGAGAAAAGCGCTATAAAAAGACCACTTTTTATAGCGATTCTAAAACCGCTATAAAAAGACCACTTTTTATAGCGCGGTGATTTATAGCGGTTGGATAACCGCTATAAAAGGCCTATTACAACCGCTATAAAAGGTCACTTTTGGCGTAGTGTTACCAGTAATCAGATAGATATTATCCCACACATTATCCTATAAAAAAAAAGAATCAAGTCATAGCCAGTGGTTAGGGCTTCAGAATTCCAGACACGAGGTCTTGGGTTCACTTCTCACCACGAGGTCTTGGGTTCACTTCTCACCGCACGCATTTGCAAGGATTCCTTATTATCCCCTTACAGATGCGTGTGTTGGTTAATCCAACGGTTCACATCAAAAACAAAAACCCCCCATCTATTCCATTCTGAAAAAAACCGATTCTTCTCTCAACAAACAAAACCCTAAGCTTTGCTTCATTGTTCTGCCTCTTCATCATCCTCCCATCTCTCTCCTTCCATGGCTTCGACTCTGCGATCAAGGACTCTATTGAAGCAGACTCCATCTAGCGTGCACGAAGTTATCTTCATCTGGCGTTCTTCATTAAATCACGATCTGAACAGTAATTTGAGGTACAATTCTGTCTTTGATCTGGGTTAGGGTTAGATTTTAAAAGTTAATTTTTATTTTAGGGTGTCAAGTCAATTTTTTTTTCCGATTTCATTGTTGTTTTGGGGGTTTTTTGTTGATTTTGTTAGGGTTTTATAGGTAGATTGCATATTCGATTTGTTTGTTTAATTGGGATTTTATAAATCTGTGTCAGTTTCATTTCTATTTTAGGGTGTTAAGTCATTTTTTTTCGATTTCATTGTTGTTTTGGGGGTTTTTGTTGATTTGGTTAAGGTTTTATAGGTAGATTGCATATTCGATTTGTTTGTTTAATTGTTTAACTTACATTTTGCAGTGTAGGTTCCTAACCCTTTAATATTGTTTAACTTGCAATCTGCGTCCAAGCCCATGTAAGGTTTATTTTTGTTAGAGTATTTTTTTCCTTCAACATCTTTAATTCTGAATTATGTCCAAATTTGTGAATTTATTCATGTAAATGGGTTTTGTCTGTAATTTTTATTATTAATCAAAATTATGGTGTTTTTTTACTTAACTGCAGTTTATTTAGGGGTTAGTTTTAATTTTTTTCTTTGGATTATTGATCATCGGAAATCACTTTTATACTCTTTATGAAAATTGCAGGATTTTTTATGCTATACTGATATGTATATTTTTTGTACAGTGTTTTGCTGACTGTCGTTGGGTTGTTGGTTTGGGGTGCCATTGTAGACACTTAGCTTGCAAAGATCAGTTTGTAGTAATACAGTGTACCTGCAAAATTGCTCAAAGATTTTGTTTATATATGGGATTAGCTCGGAAGGGGAATAGCTAATCCCATAGGGATTTCATTGTTGGCTTTTTTGTATGTAGTTATGCTTAAGTTTTTAACGTTTGTGTTTGATTTAATCGTATTTGTTAGTAACTCAAGTTCATATCTCAGGAATATAATCTACATGAATTAATGAAGGAGTGACAGAAACCGTTTTAAGAAGTAGAGATGATAAACTATTTGACTTAAGTTCTCACATGACTTGCTCACATGCACCACAATGGATACTTTTATCAGGATCTAAAACCTGGTATTGTGTTAAACTATACCTAGAGTATATTTCTTATAATTTATGTTTTAGATTGATTTTCTGTCCTAAAAATGTGTCTTTTAAGTTTACCCTCATGGTTTTTTTTTTGACCTTTTCCTATTCCTTTTATTAGTTGTAATTTAGTGTTTCACTTGAACCTTATTGCCTAATGGTGTCTACCTTTATAGTGATGCATTTCTTGTAATGATGCAACTAGCATTAGTCCGCAAAAACAATAACCCAAAAATTATAACAGGGTAACAATATGTGAATGTGATGTGAAAAGTTTTGTAAATCACAAATTCACAAGATGTAAGAGTGTCAAAATTTTGTACACCACAAGCTACGAGAGTGTCACAAAGTTCTGTGCATCACAAGCTGCGAGCATGTGAGAGTGTTAAAAGTGTTGTACATCGCAAACTACAAGAGTCTTAAGCTGGTCAATCAATTAAATTCTCAAAATTGAAATTTTTAGGAGATTTTCTAGATGTTATTTATGTGATTTGTGAAGTATATTCAAGTAATTTATGGCTGTATATTTATAGATAATCCCCCCCCCCTCCCCACTAATAATTATGTTTCGTCTACGGTATTAACTTTGATGTTGACTCAATTGTTGTCAAGAAAAGGAAGAGAAGAAACAGTGTTTGGTGCTGATTGATTTTATGAAAATGCCATTTCCAAACAATTCATATGATGCCATATATGCCATTGAGGCAACATGTAATGCCCCAATGTTGCAAATGTTTCTAAATTCCAAATGCTAAGATACTTCATGCTCATGACAATTTTATTTCATTTCTATTGCTATAAAGGTTGGATACTATAAAGAAATTTATTGAGTCTTAAAACCTAGACAACATTTTGGTCGAAGTTTGATGCGAGTGATGCCAGTCGTAGGTTAGACTATGAAAAAAGCTGGATATATATAACATAAGATAAATTACAATTCGTTCTTAATTTTTTTTTTTATTATTTATTGCAGATCGATTTTTCTTTATTTGGTCTATTTGCAATCCTATTATTAGGTATGGCTTTCTTCCTTTTTTCTTTTTCTTGCTTCTTCTGATTTTATTTTTTGATTTTCTTTGAGATGCTCGACTTTGGGTTTTTTCACTTTTTATTGTTTAGATTTTGTTACAATTTTCTAGGTTATAATTTGTACTTTTGATTACTTTTTTATGGTTCTCCATTGTGAAGGTCTTTGCGACCTATGGCTCTTTGTCAAATGTGCTTCATAGCAACTTGCAAGTATTGCAACCGATTCTCGCTCGACATTGCCGCACTTCCAATCCCAAATAACTAGGGCAAAAATTGATATTTTTTTCAATTTAAATTTTATGATATTTGGAAGGATACATGTTTTTTCCTCTTTTTTTAAAATTCAATTGTAGTTTTATTTTTTTGATAATTGCCTGTTTTTTTTGGTTTTATTTATACTTGGCTATTTGAATTGTTGTTTTGGATTTTTAGGTCTCTTTCGATCTAAGTTTTAGGGGTTTCATTTGGTGTATGATCTATAGAGTTTTCTATTTTTGGCAATTGTGTTTTGAGATGTTTGTTGTGCAGTAGTCGTGAATTTCCTATGTTTTAGTTCAAAGTTCGTCTTCTCAATGTATGTCCTCAGCATTTTTTTTAATAACAAATAAAAGAAATTGTTATTAGAGTTTTTCATTTCTTGTGGGAGTAATGGTGAAATTGTTGTCTTAACAATTCTTTCATGTACCATTTGCTGTTGTTTAAGGATTACAATTGGGATGACAAATTGTTGTTTGTATTAGGAATTGGGAGTTTGTTGATGTGACTATCAAAGAGCTTAATGTAAGCATTTTTGTTGGAGTAATACCTCATATTACAATATGATAAAATATGACTTGCTACAAATCTACAATATCTTGATAGACACTGATTTCGATGCTAAAGTTTCTGATTTTGGATTGGCGAAGCTCTTTGATTCAAAAGAAAGTCATATAAACATTAAAGTAATGGGGACTTTCGGGTTAGTTTCATTTGGTGTATGAAAAGCCGCTCTTTAGTGTTATTGTTCATTTTTGTGATTTAGGGTTTTGAGGGTTTTTTTTCCATTCATTTTTTTTTTATTGGTGATGTTTTGGCTCTTAGTGGGTGCATATTGATGTTTTTGGGTGGGTTTTGCAGATCGATTCCTCCCATTAATATTGATTTTCTTCGCCAATTGGAAGCAGAGGTATTGATTAGTTCAACTTGGTTTTTTTTTTATTTTTATGTTTTAATAATTATTTTTTAATTTTATTATTAGAAACGATTTTACTTATACAGTCATTTCAATTTTATACACTAATACTAAATCATCTGCAGGATCATTCGTATATGTTAAAATCATGTTTTGACAAAATAAAAGAGAGGATTATACACAAGATTGTTGATAGAAGGAACGATTATTATTATTGATGAGAATGATGGTAGGGAGGTAGTCTGCATGGCATTCAAGAAAAGTTCAAATTAGGCCTAATGTTGGATTTGTAGTGAGTATGATTGAAGGTCGTTTTCCTGTAGTTGAGCCCCCCAAAAAGAAATGTTCCTCCATGATCTTTTGTTATTCAAGACAGAGAAGACCCTATGTCGGAATAAGATAATGGCCGATGCTTTGCAGATCTCTGAATATCCTGTCAATAGTAAAGCTCCAACAGCTGCTCCAGTGTCATATATGTAAATCTGAGAATTGCTCCCGTCAACTTTCCTTTAGTTTGTGTCAATACATAATTCTACAAGATGTGGTCGCTGTTTCTTGGGAGCTTCAAATTAGACATTGAACACATGTAAAATTGATCAGTGTTAGTGTGTGATTGATCGTTTAATGCTCTAACTTTAATTTCTTGAAATGAATATACAATACTTATTCAAAGTATGCAACTTTGCCATTTTAGCCTTTAAGATTGATTGATAATGGGTGCTTGGTTTATTGGATTTCGAGTTTTGTAGTAACCACTTTAATTGTGAGGTTGCTTGTAATGGAAATTATAATAGAGGCATTTCCACAATGATAAAAGGGGAGAAGACAAATAATTAAATATGAAAAGTACAGTTGCATAATTTAATTTTCAAGAAATAGAACATTATACAACAGGGGGGAAAAACATTATACCAATTAAAACTGGAATATTTATGTGCTTTGACTGTTAATTGATCAATTGACAAAGCTATTTGTCAAAGCCTGAATTGCCTATTTCACAACATACTATGAAAACTTTATTACAATTTTTGTTCAAAGGCATAAAACTCCAACATATAATCACTTCCTAACTACTTTATGTCTTATAATTTTAACAAATTAACAATAAGTATCTCAAATATATATACTTCCGTAAATGAATTCTTGCAACAAATGTACTTTTAACACTATTCACAATTTTAATTACTATGCACAATTGACAACTAAACATTCAAATTCACCACATACACGACTTAATTTGCATGCAATAATCAAACTGCTTTCGTCAACTTATTATCTACATAAAATTTATTGCGTAAGATAAGTTACAAAAATATTGCTCAAATAACTTCCCGATACATCAAAACGTTGGACAACGAAATGTTGAACACGACGCGCATCGCGCGCCGTGGACAACTAATATATAAAAAAAGTTAATTTTTTGGTAAAAAGTTATAATATGAATATTCCTCCAAAACAAAAGTTATAATCTGAATATCAAACGGCCAGTGCACCTGCTATGGGCAAATTTGGAAATTTGGCACTATCAGAATATTAATAGTTTAGATGCATCAAACCTTATCACCTGTTATGAGAATGGAGATTTGCACATTGCATTATTTTTTGATTAGGAATTTAGGATGGAAGGTTTGGTAAAAGTTGAGATGCTAATCAGCGCCATCCCATAAATTTCAGGGGTCCTGTTTTGAAAATTGAAATGAGGCTCTTGTATTATTGAAGTCAATACTTTTTTTTTTTTTTTTTACAATTTAGGTAACAATATACAATTTTTATAAGCAAATATTCTAAAATGTAGATTCCTTTAAAAAGAAATGAGAAATGAATAAACATTTTTTTTAAATATAAAACTAAAAAATTTTTGAGGCCCTTTTCATGTTGAGGCCTTGCGGTAGAACTCTGTACACACCACTAGAAATGACTATGATGCTAATGCAGTGATACATATTTCTTTCCTGATTAAAAAAGTGATAGAGGCTAGACCGCCGAAATAATACTATCTATTGGTTAGGTGTGTGAAACTGCACAAACTTTCAATGGAGCAATGACCAACGAGTTGAGATCCTCTAGAGTTAGATCTTCTAGAGTTGGTAGATTTCAACAAATCTGGACCAAACAAATCTAAATCAATGGCTACAATAAATTGACCTAAAAAAAATAATATAAAATATAAAATAATGTATAACTCTCACTCTCACAACTCTACAACACTAAAAAACTTAAACTCTGGAGGATCTAAACTCATGAACAACACATAATTCCAAACGAAGAGGGGTAAGTGCAAGTGCACTCTATAACATAATTAAATTAAATGGAATTTGATGCTTGAAATTTTATTGTAATCATGGATTCTTTTATAATTTAGTATTTTCAATTCATTTTGTCTATTAATATACTGCCTCTGTAATGGTTATATACAACATTTACCAAAAAGAATGTAATATAGTATATAACATATTCTTGGGTCTTAACTATTTGCTTAAGTTTTTGGTTGAGATGATCCTTTAACATGGTATCAAGAGCCAACTTGACGCAAAAGTCACGGGTTCGAATCTCTCCTCCCTCTCTCAATTAGTGGAATTAATTCGCACCAGCTATGATGGGGTACTTGTATGTTGCAAATAATTCGTTACAGATCGAGGTATTAATTCCAATTTTTTTTTCACTTTTCTAGCTAGGTGTTTTGGTTGCTATCATAGTGAAATTATGTACAATGAAAGTCACACGAAGGTCAAGAATGGACATATGAGAGTCAAAAAATGGTCATATGACTGATATGAGTGAGAGTCGTAATTAAAAAAAAAAAAAACACTTTAACCAAAAAAAAAAAAAAAAAAAACACTTTAAAAAATAAAGAAATGATTTAAGAACTGGGAAAATGAAATAAAAAGCATCATCATATTAAAAATTTCATTGATGTAATAAAATTTCAAACAATAGATCAGATATAATATATGCTACAAAATTCACTTACCCTCATATGATGTGTTGCCTAAGTTGAATGGATATAGGTACAGAAACGGAGACGGATAACAAAACAGGTATGCATTACACTATTTTTATCTGAATAATATGAGATACGAGTATGAGAAATAAATATTATTACATACTTAAAAATTATTAAGCAATTTTAATTAAATTTCAATATAATTTGGAATAACGACTTAATTTAATTATTACAATAAGATAAGAAAAATCTTTCAAAAGTAAATGAAATATGAAAGAATTAGGTAAATAATCTATAGTAAAATAGGTCAAAAATAATAGTATTAAATGGAGTGAAGTATCGTGTATCTTAGATGTATCGATAAACGATACATATATCGATACAGGTACAACTACCTCAATTAATTTTAGTATCCATGCTACTAATTAAGGTGTTGCTCGAAGCACTAATTGAAGTCTTGAAGGTTATGCCTTGCCACTAAAAAAAACTTTTTCCCTCCCACCTTATTTCTACTTTCTAGCTTTCATTTTTTCCGATGCAAAATTTTTTTAGTTTTTTTTATGCCTATTTAATGACATCCACTGTCTCATATCCAACTTTTTAACTATTTTGAGTTTAGCAGTAATTAAAATAAATAAAAGAAATAACTTAATTTAATTGGGTGGCTTTAAAAACTACAATATTTCTGTTCTTATTCTTCTTCTTTTTTTCAGTTTTCGTTCTTATTAAAAATTAAAAATTTATTTCTTTCACATAATTTTCTTAAAACAATTCTATGTTAATATTTGTTTATTAAAATTTCATACTATTACTTTAATATAAGGGCCTAATTTTAATTTTTAGGACAGAAACCTAAAATTTTCGGGGCGGCCCTGTAAAAAAAAAGTAATACTTCGGTAAAAAAATTAATGAAATTAGAACTACATGTTTGTCCACACAATTAATGATTACAAGAAAAATTATTTAAATCGTTTAATGTTGAATCATTCACTACAATTATATACAACAATTTTGTTATTATGGCTTCTGTATATGTCTACAACAATTTTCAATTATCTGATTATACATCAATTACAAATAAAAAAATATGATTATTTTTTGGGCTAATTAGGGTGGAAGTAAAAGCCTCAAACTACTTTTATTTGAGGGGTGATCGGACTAATATTGATTTTTTACTGGCCAATAATACATTAGCACCTTAATTTTATGTAATAATTTCTCTCTTTAACTTATTTCAAATATGTTATGGGCTTCAATTACAGCTTCAAATCATTGTTTTATACATGAGACAACTTGTGCACTTTCATTATATTTTCGATCTCTATAATAGTAAATTATAAAAAATTAAACCGTGCATTGTACGGGTATTATCTAGTTGGGTACAAGAAATGAAACAACTTAAGTTGACAGTTGAAACCCAGGAATATGTTATATACTCTATCACTCCTCCTCATATGCAAGACCATTTGGGCTTAAAATGTGGATGCAGCACGAACCCCATTGTACCTGACGCGAATTAATTCTACTTAGAAGGGAGAGGGATCAGAAAAACGATTCAAACCTTTGATCTTTGCTTCACATTGACTCTAATATCATATTAAAAAATGACGAATGATTAAACTTTTAGTTAAGAACTTAAGATGATAACTTAACATTGTATCAGAGCCGACATAAATAAATGAAACCAGAATTGCACCGAAATCTCGAAGTTGAAGAATTCATTTGGATAAAGGATTTTATTGGTAAAGTAAGTAAGTAACCAATGGGAATAACAAAGAGTCGCATAGGAATCTGTAACCTCAGATCCAACCTCATACATGTTCAAGTCTTTGACATCTTGTGCTGTCTTCGTTAGTCATTAAATTGATACAGAGTATATTTTATTTTTTGAGAATGTCAGTCCTCTTTAAATTATATCAAGTCGCTTATTACTTGAACTAAATTTTATTGGTTACTGATTGAATTGATATTTTTTATTTTTTTATTTTTTATTTTTTTGACAATAGAGTCCAATCGATTCCGCTTTTTTTTTTAAACCCTAAAAAAACCTTAATCTGATACCATGTGAGATAATAATCAATATATATTGGGTTACACTGTTGGGTCTGGGCCATTATAATAATATAAATTTACATAAAATATATCCTATCATAGCTCTATTATATAACTGAAGGGGAGCAATGATGTCTCCCTCAAAAAGTCAAAAATACCCTCTAAAATTTTTTAAATATCAAACTACATTAATATTAACTAAAAAGAAAAGTTTTGTAATTTTTAAAATGAAAATATTATATAATTAATAATTCAAAAAAATAAAATACAAATACCAAAATTCATATTTTTGAATTCTCTACAAATAGACACCCATATTGATACAATTTTTCACACAAATATTTTACTTTTTGTTATTATAGTATAAATTTGATAGTAGAAAGAGTATAATGGATGAACTTTTGCTTTTATTCATAATTATGTAGAAGGGTAAGAATTTGACGAATAATAAGTGTTTCTTATTATCTTCCCGGTTTATTTGTTGATTATCTTCAATTATATTGCATATATGTTTTCTGATCTTGCTTTTGTGTAGTTTTGGTACTAGTGTAGTTGTATGTTAAGATACTATGTCTTAACTACAATAATTATTAAATATCAAGTAATTTTTTTTATACTTCTTTAGAAATCTTTCAAGATTTGAATCTTAATTTATAAAAGTTAGGGGTATGTAAATAATTTTAATTCATAAGTCTTTAAACAAACCGAAACACGTTTTTCTTTGTTTTTAGTTACGTATGAATTTGTATTAAAAAAAACTAAGATTATAGCTAGCTAGCAAAATGGATGAAAACTTAGTTACAAACTTTCAATTTGGATTTGGTTTATTATTACCGAGAAACACTACGCCCTAAATATCAGCACGCATAGCGTGCACAACAGGCTAGTTCAAAAATAACATAAGAGTCTCTCCTGATCGTCAAAAGAGTTTTGTTGAGTGGCGAGGCCAGGTTTTATCCATGGAGGGACAAATTCAATAATTTAACTAAAATAATTCAAATACATTATTTCGGATATGATTCAAGTACATAATAATCCATAATAAAAGAAGTCATACATTCCAAATTAAAAATAAAAAAAAACTGAAATTAGTGAATAACTTGTCTGTCCCATAGCTTTCCCCATAGCTTTGGACTTCTTTGAGCAATTTGACATATCCCAATTAATATAAAAGTTGGATTAATGAAAACAATTTTTAAATTTCAAACAATTAATTCACAAACGACAAACTACATATAATTAATCAAAAATTCTAAACAACAAACATTAACATTTTTTTTTAAAAAAATGTTCAGCAAGGCACCCTCTATTAGGCAGCAGAAAGATATGGCAAATTGGCAATGTTTAGCAAGCTCTTCTAAGAGGACATCAGGAAGCTAAGGCTCATCAAATAGTCAATTCTTTTCACACTATGTAATTTTAATCTTTGCCCTTAGCCGAGCAAAAATAAAAAATAAAAAATACACATACTCATAAACAGGTGATGCACCGGGTGGTAAATGGATTTATGGGTCGGTTATTGGAATAAATTTCTCACCCAATCCCGACTTGAAGCCATCATTTGTTTCACCCGTACTTTGCTTTTCATCCATTTTATTGGGATTTTTTCCCCCAATTTTTCATGGGTTTTTGGGTCATCCGCTGGATATTTTTATTCGAGTTGCAATACCTAATGCCTCCAATTAAATGAACAAATTAACTGTCGCATAAATGTTAGTTGAAGAAAAAAGTCACAAATTATTATGAATGCATCGCCGACCTATTACATTTAGGGAGACACGTACACAACAGATTAATGCATCATTTGTTTTATTAGGGGCGACGCAATAGCTACACTACCCATATCGGTAATATTATAATTTGACATAAGAACTTTATGTGTCACCTATTATGTTTGAGGCGACACAATATAATATTTTATATTTTTTTTCCAATCTTATAGTGTCCAACTTTATTAAAAAGGGGATATATTAACTACATAAATAAGTGTCATACATTTCGTAGAAGCCATGCAATCGCATCTAATTAACATATAATATAACATGACACAATAACTTTACCAAAAATGACACTATGATTTGGCCCAAACCTAAAATGAACTTTACCAAAAATACTTTGTAAAACAAACCAATATGAACTGGGCCAATTTCACCCGAACCCACTTGGATCAAATGGTCAACCCAAACCTAAACTGATAATCCGATTTGATAGTTAGGATCATTTCCATCACCATAATGGGCCTTGGGCCTGTACTAACACCATAAACTTTTTAAAACTATTTATTGATTGATATAATGATAATTATTGTTATTTGCTCTTCGGAGTCAACTCTTCATTATTCTACTCAAATTACATCTCATGCAGAAAATGTCGAAACTCCCAAAGATAGCCATTTTGGAGGGAATTGAATAGTGTACTACATACATTACACAAAATATATATAATAAGCTCCCCTAATTAATTTACGTGAAGAATCATCAATGTCTTACTTTTCTTTAATTTATTTATTCCCGTACTCAAAAATTAAATAAAATTGAAAAAATTCATATGAATAATCTCAACTATTGAAAGTCTTCCAATATTAATCCCAACTATTAGTTATTACCATATAATCCAAACTTTGCGAGTTATTTTTTTATATTAGTTTATTGACTTGGTTAACCTTTTGTAATTGGTCACCAAATCAAAAATTAATCGTTATTTTCCTTCTTCTCCTATTTATTGTACTTTACTATATCTTCCTCCCTTTCTACGAAGGGAATTAGTGCCGGTCAAAAGTTAGCATGAACTAATATCATAAAACTAGCATTATAGTTTGGATTATAGTGTAATAACCTATAGTTGGGATTAATATTGAAATACCTCAATAGTTAGGATTATTTATATGAATTTTTCCAATAAAATTTAGATCTCATAATTCTCATTAATCCATAAATAAATAAATCCTCCCATATCAAAAGTCAAAAGCACACCCCCTAGCCTTAATCATACAAAAATCAATATTAATTAACATAAACTACTTTAACAATTTACAATAACAATATATATAGATATTAATTAATTATATAATCACAAATTAAATCAATTGAAATATATATTAATATTAAAAAAAAGAATAAATAAAAATTGAATAATAATAATAATTCTAAGTTTGAAAACTATCTACATTACAAGGAGCTTTATTAAAGGTCTTCCAAGTAGTAAAATTGAGTACAATAGGAGAACAAATAGCCTTCAAAAGATAATTTTTATGCTTCCATCTTTTAACCTCGTATTTAACTTTAGCCCTAACCCTAACCTCCAGGTCCAAATGACCTTCTACCGTGTCATTTCTAATATCCTCGACCACGGCCTTGTCCGTGATTTTAACATTTTGGGCCACGGGGTGGGCCGTGAAGTGGGTCCCACTCCCATGGCGCTCGACGTGCGGGTCCTCGGACTCGTACGTCAAGCTGTACCCGTTTATATGGTACACCGAGACCACGAGATTAAGGTAGTCAATATCGTACTTGGGATCGTTGTTTTGAGAATGGACGATGAAGATGAAGTTAGCCGTGAGATGGTTGTTGATGGTGAAATCGTAGCCGTTGATGGCGCCTTGCTCGATTGTGAAAGATGGGAAGATCATGTGGTCTGAGTACCAGACGATAAAAACTGCTGCACCACCTAAGAGGATGAAGTTTACTAGGAGAATGATAATGCAAGCTTTTTTCTTGGACATTATTATTATTATTATTATTAGATTTTGATCATTTGTGGGGGGTTATTAATGATTTTAATAAAGGGATAATTTTTGTAAGTTGAAATCATTGGTGATGTATGTGTATATTTGTGGTTGAAAAATTGGAAGAAAAAAATAAATAAATAAAATAAAATTTGATGAAATGAAATGAAATGATTTGATGGAATTGATAATGAAGCATGTGATTTGATGTAATTTGAAAAAGTTAATTAAAGTGAAAATGTCAACGCAACTTGAAGGAAGGAGGCAGGACGGTTGATTGACTGACAATACTACGTGCCTTCAAAAAACCAGCTTAATCAACTCTAAACAATAAATATTACTCCGTATTCCTCTATAATATACTTCATCTGTTTTTTTTAATTAAATGTAACACTTTTACTACTAATTTTAATTTATACGTACATATAGTAAAATATAGTCAAGTAGAATCTTATTAGATACGTCTCGGTACACATTATCTAAATATATATATATTTTTATAATTTTTACAATTATACAATTAAAGATATAGTTGGTCAAAGTTGTGCTTCGGCAAGTGTGAAAAGTCAAAGTGTTACATCTAATAAAAAACGGAGGGAGTAATATTTAGGGAAAATTAGCTTCAAAAGTATAAACTTTGGATTATTTTAATTTGGATTATTGGCCGGGTATATTCTTGAAGCACATCAAGTATGAGTCTTAGCCTATTGGTTACGTCTTGCGAACGCAAATTTGCGACGACTCCTTATATTCGCCCTTACGAATGCGTGTATGGGCCAAATTGGGATATGTGACCTACAGTAAGGCTCGATTCAAGACATATTATATGAATATGTTTTTTTTATATATATAATAAAGATTCTTCACAATCAAGGATTTTCTCTCTTTCTGTAATCAAGATTCCGAAAGTAACCAACATCAAGGAATGGATGGAGTATATCATAAAGAATAGGAGTTCATTGTAATTAAATGAGAATAATTTGGAGGTTAACTTTTGTAACAATATAGTCAAAATGATTTTCATAGGCTTTTTTTTTTACCATATGTTAAATGAAAATCATCAATTCGATAACAAAGACGACGAAACTATTAGGGCGAATTAAGGGCGACATAAATATCGCCCTCTTTGACCTAATAGATAGTACGATATTTAGACCAAAGAGGGCGACTAAAATCGCCCTTTTTGATTTGATTTTTTGTAGTGGTATAAGGAATTGAACCTCAATCTCAAAAATTAGAGATGGAGATGGAGCCACGACTGCATAGTAAACCCCATCAATTTTTGTAGCATTAAAGTCACCAATTCATCAGTTGATACAAGGATTTGAACCTCTAATTGAGTCTAATCCCATAAGGCAGAGATGGGTACTACCCACTACTACATAGCTCATTCCCCATCAAATTTTGTAGCCTTGGAATTGAAGCAGTGTTTTAATTTCTCTACCACATTAATGTTTAAGAGCTTCTATGGTTTAAATGGTTAAAATAAAATGTTATGATAATAAAAATCTCATAAGGGTTTGATTTGGATAGAAAATCCATTACTTTTTAAAATTTATTTGGTCCATGCAAATTTATAGATTTATATATCATTACTCATTAGTAAAAGGGTAGTGTATGAAATATTAATTTGTACTTTACATGTGGTATGGTGGTATGATCGAGATTGAAATTAAAGTGTTTAGAAGGGGGTGAGAAACACCCTTGGATATGACAGTTATTATATATAAAAATGACCCCAGCAAACAACTTTTTCATCATTAACAATAATATCATATCCATTCCATCCATTATAAAATAAAGCAAATTCCGTTGCTAAATAGCAACCAAATTATTATTTTTCTTTGCTAAATAGCAACCAATTTTTAAATTTTTGTTGCTAAATGGCAACCAATTTTAAAATTTCGTTGCTAAATAGCAACCAAATTATTAGTTTTAGTTGCTAGATAATAACCACATGTAAAAAAGTTGGTATTCATTCCAATTAAGTTCCCAAGAGGTCATCCATCTTAGCATTGTTCCAACTGGAGCACACTTAACCGCGGAGTATCTTAGCGTATGAAATCCTTAATCGAAAGATGAACATTATTTGCATAAGTAGTATAGCAAATGCTTTTAAAGCAATCACGGAAGTTACAATATGGCAACAATATAGCAACAAAATTATAGTTTTGGTTGCTAAAATATAGCAACGTGCTTAATTAGAATAGCAACCAAACAACACAAACTATACTAGGCCTTGGAACTAAGCCCTACTGAAGGTCACCCGGCCCAATTTTAGCCAACACACGCATCTGTAAGGGGGATAATAAAGAATTCTCGCAAATGCGTGCGGTGAGAATCGAATCTAGGAACTCGTGCTTGGAATTCTAAAGCCCTAACCACTGGGCTATGACTTCATCCTCTTTTTGTGAATGATTTGGCACGCTAGGTATTTGCTTTTCTTGCTATACATATACATATCCATATCCTCCGTCCGATCCCCTTGTATTTCATTTTAACTTCTCAATCATATTTCTCATTCTCTTTAAGTTAAAACAAGTTCTAGTCGTGGATATAATAAGTTACATAAACTCTAATATTCTCTCTTTAATATAAAGTGACATAGCGAGGAAGAATGTGTGAATCCTTAAATTATGTGCCGATAAAGCTTAGAGCAGCATGGTAACATCGGAATTTGTTTTGAAACCAATATAATTTTTAATTATCATGGCACACCGACAAGTTAATTACCCTATATGTTGGTAAAAATTATAAAATTTTGATCTTCTTGAACTATTTATTAAAACGAATCAAACAACACACAAAATTATTTAAATATATATAGAGAATAATGTAGAAGATTATCTTGAATCTTAATTTTTTTTAACAAGATTATAGGACAACAACAAAAAAATGATGGGAGTAGTATAGAGTTTAATGTAAATCATTGATCAACAATTACATTTCTTTTGAGAAGTACTAAACATAGTAAGAATAACGTACGTACGGTCACAAAGTTAAGAGGTATAACTAGCTAGGGTTTCGATATTAGGGGTTGAATCTAGGTCCATTTTTCGATCTAAGGCTATTATTTTAGGGGTTGAATCTCTGCTATGATTTGGTTCTTGTTGTTTTAATTCATTTGGATGAACATATTTGAATCGTTGTTGTGAAGCCACAAGTTAAGAGGTCTAACTAGTGTGGCGATATTGACACTCTATTTTTTATATTCAGACTCCCACTTTCTTTCTATTTTCATGAAAAATTGCCTTTGTGAGAGAAGTCCGAAAATCACCACTCATCTAACTAATAACATTTTTCTTTTTTTCAAACAGAAGACGAATCGACCTAAACTTAATTTTTACATGATCTCAGTTGCTCATTTTCCCTTATGCAAAAAAATTACTCGTCGTTTCGTCCAAATTAATGTTCCCCTTTGACAAAAGCTAACTTTTAAAATTTTTGGTCAAAATGAAATACTTATTTTTAAAATTTAAAACTAAAAATTCCCCCTTTTTTTTAATTATTCAAGCATGAGGTAGCAACTAGTCCTCTCAAAACCCTTAGTTGGATCTAAATAAACCACAACAGGAAAACACATAACCTTGATATTATACCAATACAAACTCAAAGAACCAAACTTGAACCACAACCTCCCCTTCAACTCTAGGACAAGCTCAACTTCCCCTTGTTTCGACTCGAAAAGTGGCATGTCTCTAGCCACACCACCAAAGCTCAAAAGAGCCAACTTTTCATTAGGTTGCAAAAAGGGTTCCACACCATCATACCCTACAACCTCACCACCATGGTATGCCCTAAACACAATGTGATCATAGTATAAAGAAAGCCTTGTGTTAGGGTTGTGCACTCTAATCTCGAAATTGAAGGCCGCGTTGAGGTGGTGGTGGGTGGTGAAGGTGTAGTCTGTGACCAATGCTTGTTTGATGGTTATGATTGGCCACCGCGGTAGGAGGAGCATCAAGAAGAAAAGTGTTATTGCACAAATTATCAAAATAAAGGTCAAAATTGATATGGAATTGCATGATGATGAACAATGTTGATCATGATTTTCTTTATTGACATTATTGTTTTGTTCATCTAATTTTTTGTTGATTAGTGTTTGTTTGGTTGAATTCATGATTGGGTGTTTTTGGAATGAACTTGATTGATTGTATATTTTCATGAATTTGGGATTTTTATACATGAATGAAGAGGATTATTAGTGGTATAATATATACTTTAAGAATGTTAAGCCAATTATGATGCTTGATAGTTGAGATTTCTAGTTGATGGCATGAAGTAACTATAATATATTTGTCTAAGTCCAACTAATTATGGTGATTTAATTAGTTAATTGATTCCCACAATTATATCTTTTAATAATTATGTTTTAATTAATTTAATTTGCTAACTGCATAGTTGGGATTTAGTGACATTAGTATATTAGATACTTGAAGGGGTGTCCCTTATTTAAAATACCTTTTTATAACTTGGTTTGGTGAGTGTCTTGATGATGCCCTTGCCATTTTCTATGCATTACGAAGTTTTTCTTTGATTGACATAAGAAAACATTATTAATGATATTTTTTTCACCATTTTAATTTCAATAATGCATATGCTTAAATATAAATATTTACTATTATAAAAAAAAATCATAAAAAGTTGATATAAAAAATACATTAAGATCAGATGATTCTAACAGAATCTCATATAACTATAAATTTTCTTATATATCATAGAGATTTTTTATGTTGAAATTTTTCTCTCCTTCTTGTACCTAATTAAGCTTCCAAATGTAACCATCTCACAGGAATAGAGGGATTATTTTTCAGAAGTGACAGAAAAATATAGGGTGTAATGGGGGTGCTAGGCTGCATAGAAAGAGGTATGAAGATGTGTACTATTACGAAAGGGTACGTGATGCGCCTACTGAAAAACACAAAATAAGAGTATGTTAAAGTAAATATTACATAATTTATTAAAAAAATATTTATAAATGTCTTATATAGATTGTTTATTTTATCAAGATATTGAAGTGACATGAAAATTGTGTATTTAATAAAATTATAAAGTAGGTCAAAAGATTGTTACAACAAAAAAATCTTTAACAAACACATTAAAAAATATAAATAAACAAAGTGTTGACTACCCATAAAGTATGACTGTCATACCCATACCCAGTACTAGTATGTGAACAAAAATAAAATACTTATACTTCTCAGGGGAGTATGCATGGTTTATGTGGGTTAGAAATACTTACAATAGTTTCATACACCCTGGCATACCACTCCACTCTCGTCCAATTGCTTTTACAAAAGAGCAAAGCTTATGTTAACTCTTCATGATCACCTATAACATTTTCATACTCTGATATATTTCAAGCATATCATCCAAAGGAGTTGTATCCTCATCGTTCTTGTTTTTTATTTTCAAAAAAAATTAAAAAATACTTGTGTAGTATCGTGATTCGTTACCTGTAAAAAAAAAGGTTTTTGTGAGAATTCTAGGCATCATTTTTTTTTCTTTTTTAGGTAAGATAAAGGAAACATCAAAATCGGACACTAGTCTGACTGGTGAGTGGTGACTATTGTCGTCTCCCAACCTCAACCCCTTAGCCCGTCAATGTCACCCTTGTCAGTCTTGAGGTAGGCGTCACCGATAGGACCTAATATATCTTATTATGTGAATAAAGTAAAGAGCTTATAAGTACGAGTACTTGGTTGATATTAGATTGTGGATTGGAGCTCATAGCTAGAATATCGGTACGTCGTCCTTACATGTTATCATTCTATCTTAAAATTGAGACTCTTCATGTTATTTTTTTCTTAAATTTGAACCAATTACATGAAACACAATTATTGTTTTCAATTTTAATAAATAACACACAATTAATGTTGATCCGTACAAATTACAAACCCCCCACTCAATTCTTACATAAATCCAAAACAAAACAAAGAAATGTTCAAGACAAACAACAAAAATCACACAAACTAATAAAAAAATAATGTCAATGCATGATTTCAATCAACCAAAAACAAAAACAAAATAATCACATCCGCAATAACGTTTAGCACAATTTTGTATCATACATCAACTTCACAATCTTTGCTCTGAAACCTTGTATCATTAGAGAAGTTCACCACAATAGGGGAGCAAAAAACCTTCAACTTATAATGCCTTGTCTTAAACACTCCAACTTTAAACCTAATTTTTGCCTTAATCTTGATATCCAAATCAACTTCCCCACCCGTCCTTTCGGACTTCAAATCGTGGGCCACCCCTTGTGGGAGGACCACATTATTTGCGTCATGTTGGATCGTTAATCTAGTCACATTTTGCCTAGGTTGATAAAATGGTGCGATCTTGTCACCAGCAACATTCTGGCCACGGTAGTATATCGTGACTTCTATTTTGTCGTAGTACACAGATGTCTTCTTATTAGGGTTGTATGCCCTTAGCATAAAAGTAAATGTCGAAGTCAGTTGATTGCTAGTTAAATTGTAGTCACTGATCCGACCTTCATCAATTGAGTATTGCAAATTCTTCGGCTTGATGGCTAGCCATGTTATCAAGATGGCTAGCCCAACGATGACAATTAATCCTAGGCAAATGATGGCTACTAGGGTAATTGGACTTCTTTTTTTGGCATTAGGGTTTTGTGATGGCCTAGTAATTGCCATTTTGTTGGTGGTGGGATGTAATGATCAAAGTGGGTTTGTAATTGAAATAGGAAATTATGATGAAAAAATGAAGTTTGGTGATGTTTTTTATATATAACATAAGGATATGTGTTAGCTTGCTTCAATGTTAGTCCATAGTATAGTCTTTCTTTTTTCTTTCAATTTCTCAACTTTTGCTTTTTTGATTTCTTGTATGAAACTCAAGACATCTTAGCTTGATTTTTTTTTTTTTTTTTTTTGTTTTTCCCATTATGTGGGATGGATATAAAATAGAAAATTGATGGAACCAATTATATTAAAATTTAAATGCCTTTTATTGGGATTTTTAGATAGTTTAATTAGTAAATGTGCTTTGCTTCTAGCAATGTGTAATGTGTTAGCTGTCATACCATTTTTGGAGTGTTGAGAGAGAAAAGCTTGTAACTGATTGTTATTCCACAGTTTTTATTGATCATATTAATCAGCCCAAACAGAAAAAAAGGAATCCAAAACAGACAAAAGGGGTTTAACAAATTATTAAAAAGTAATTAGTCTAAAAAAGCTAGGTTGAGAAAAAGAGTTGGATTTCCTCACTGTGAGTAGCTTTGCCTCCAAGATATTCTACCATCAGCACCAAATAGGCAAATATTCCTTTCCAGTTCGTAGTGTTTTTCGCACACAAGACTCCTATCTCAGGAAATACCTTGGCGATGGGGGCAGTTGTCGAACCCGTGACTTCAAAGATTAGGGGTGTACTCTACCAACTGAATTACACCTCTTAGACTTCTAGTTCGTAGTGTACTATGACTAATTGAGTATGTATACAATTATTAGTAAGTCTCATGTTAGAACGTCTAATGAGGATGAAGTCATAGCCCAGTGGCTAGGGCTTCAGAATTCCAGGCATGAGGTCATCGGTTCGATTCTCACCGCACGTATTTGCGAGGATTCCTTATTATCCCCCCTTACAGATGCGTGTGTTGGTAAAAATTGGGCCGGATGACCTGCAGTAGGGCACGGTTTCAAGGCCTAATATCCCAAACATTATCCTATTAAAAAAATGTTAGAACGTCTAATAGTCTAACGAAATTGCTTTTTATTTTATTTTTTAAAAAAAAAACCTAACTTGCCATATAAAATCATATATATTTTTAATATAAAGTTTAACTAGTTATATAGAATGTTATAGATTTATAAAAAGTTATAAATTTAAGTCGTGTCATGTTATGTGGTACACCTATACCTACACTGTGCCTGTGCCATGGTTTTTTATTTTTTTTTTATTTTTATGTTTTCGTGCTAGGCTGCGACAATGCACTATCTTGGCTAAAATTTTACAATTATATATAAAATCTAAAAAAACATGACAAGGCACGACATAACAAAACACGCTAAACTTCTCAAAAATACGTGGATCGGACACTAGTCACAATTTGCGGATTTTTTTTAGATGTCACATAAATGTGTGCTGTAAAATATACAGAGTAATAGTTAGTGAGACACAAGAAATTTTTTATTTAGCCATTCAATTGTCAATCGATGATTGGTTGAAAATAGCAAAGTTTTAGTGCATCAGTTTTATCATGTGACAATACAACTCCCTCACAAAAGGAGAAATACGGGGTTTTGGAATTTATTTTATAAATAAAAATATTTGATTGGTTAGGAGGGTGATATTGTACCATATGGCATTTACAAAGGTTTTAGGTGATTTTTTTTTCCGTTCAAAAAACCTCTGATTAAAACATTTTAGAATATTCAAATAGTCAAATCATTTACCTTTTAAGCTTGTTTACTTAACTTCTTATAGCTTTTTCTCAATGGCACAAACCCACAAGAAGTATGCCCTATGCTACATTATCATCATACGAACCACTTATTAAACTTACTTTTTACCAACAATAGACAAACATAATCCATGATTTACACGTAAGACACAACTTTATTATTTTTTTTATTAATATCAAAAACACTACTAGACTATTTAAAAAACAAAATAAAAAAGTTTTCACCTCACTCACTACAAACCCATCTACATACCTCAACTCACTTCCCTGAAGAAAAAAAAGGAGAGAGAGAGAGAGAGGTTTGTTTGTATTTTTAAGGTTTGTAAACAATAAATATAAAACTTAAAAATACAAACAAATCTCTCTCTCTTATTTATTTTTTTTTAAATTTATTACGGGCAAACCTCTTATTGTGAATGTCTTAACTTTTAAAGATTTTTTTTTTCTTATATTAACGGACAACTTTTTTTTCTTAAGCTTTGTTTCTTTATTTAATTCATTAATATTCTAGCAAACGATCTAAATATGCTAGTATATGCCAATATCAAGCACATCTTTAAAGAAGCTAATAAAGCGGCAAATTATATTACAAACTTTAGACACAACTTTAGTTCTATGCACTGCGGGCTCCACTCTTATGAATCTACTCTTTCCCTTATCATCTGTAATGATACTCTTAGCTGGCCCCATAATAAAGTTAACCGATTTTCTTTTCCTCACTAAAAAAAACTAATATTCTAACAAAAGATTTGGAAGCTCTTAATATTTTAGTAGTAGTCCAGCCTGTTGATTTGCATCACACTATGCCCAACAAGTACCAAGTTGGGCTTAATACAGCAGCCCAAATCTTAGCTTAGCCCAACCTCCTCCGAGACTCCGAGTGCTGTACTCTTTGGCCCATTAGAGCATCATAGCCCATTTCTCTCTAAAAATTAAAAGTTATTCTCTCTATTTCTATACGTTGTTCTCATTGAAAATTGAAATATTGTAAAATTGTAAAATCTATCTATCTATCTATCTATATATTATACTAAAAGAGAAGCGGATCGATGTGGAGCTGACAATTGTCGTTCTATGATTCGCTTCTCTTATACATTTTTTAAAAAATGGAAAAATCTTTTAATAAAATATTACATATGTGCATAAAATTATTTCTATATTCATTTCCTTATTTTAGGTACTGGTTGTCTATATTAACTAGCTGACAATTGTCGCTCTATGATTCGCTTCTCTTATACATTTTTAAAAAAATGGAAAAATCTTTTAATAAAATATTACATATATGCATAAAATTATTTCTATATTCATTTCCTTATTTTAGGTAACTGGTTGTCTATATTAACTCAATTCATTTTCAAAAAGAAAACTACTTAATAAAATTTAAAAAATACCTCAAACCTTTTTATTGTATTGGTTTTATATGACTATTTTATGTAATAATTTTTTCACGATGGTTATATTAGGAAGGTTATTATTGTGCTTATATATATTGGTAGGTAAGATATAAAGTTATTACTGTACTTATATTATACTAATCTAACCATTTAATTTTTGCACAATGATTATATTAGGAAGGTTATTATTGTGCTTATATATATTGGCGGGTAAGATATAAAGTTATTACTGTACTTATATTATACTAATCTAACTATTTAATTTTTGCACAATGATTAAATTAGGAAAGTTATTATTGTGCTTCTATAATTTTTTACAAAAATATAATAAATATCTTTTACCATTTAACTTCGATTGTTTTTTAAAAAAAGATCTCTCACATAACTTTTTCTAGAAAAATGTTATAGAAATATTTTCATAGGAAAATACTTATATGCTAAAAAACTTTATACATTTATAATATTAATTAAAGGTTTTGTGCAATTTTTAAATTATTTATATGAATAATATTCTAATTTCTATAACAAGGGAATTATTTTTTTACTAATATAAAACTTAAATAATGAGTTTTATAACATTCATAATAATATGAATACATTTCTATTAAAAAAGTATGCTACATATAAATTATTATTGGTTAAACGTTAAATTATGCTATTTACTCTTACAAATATGATAAAATTTATTTTATTCTTTTAAACTTATTAATATCTATACCAAATGGTTGTATGACTATTTTATGTAATAATTTTTTGGCCAATGGTTAGCTGAAGAAAGTTATTATTGTACTTATCCATAATGGTGGGTAAGATATAAAGTATTCATACAATTGTGCTTATAGATTTAGAGAATGCGATGACGGGCAAAAAATCATTCTATTAGATTAAATAAATAACCTTGTAATAACGGGATTATTAATTTTTTTTTGTCATCTAATAAATAGCATTATCTAGCCACAATTTCGACTAATGACTATTATTTCAATGGTTAATTTTTGTGTGTAAATAGGCCATTTATAATAAATTGATTTATTGTTTCCTACGGGATTAATAATTAATAATTAGATTTATAAACCGTGCATCGCACGGGGACTATGCAAGTTAAAGAAATATTTAAATTAAAATTACTTTCAATACTCCCTCCGTAACATATTAATGGCAACGATTTGACATAAAGTAGAGAGGAAAAATGTCAAATCGTTGCAATTAATATATTACGGAGGGAGTATGAGAAATAAAGTGTAATGAGATAGGGCACCATCTAGCCAAATGGGCAATCGCTTCCTATTGTGATTAGGTTTGGCCCGAGGATGGCCCGGAGTGGCTATCAAATCTTATTGTTTCAGACTCTAACTATTTAATTAATAATAGTTGTATGAAGAAGCAGCAATGTGAAAGAGGAGCGACTGTAATAGCAGAGATCTCTTATAGCGATCTAGGTTATGTCAATGTTGATTTTATTTTGATCTATTTTGATATGTATTTGGTTGTTACTGATTTCTATTGCAAATGTCATATGACTTTCAATTAATGAATTAACCTTCCTTTTGTTCTAAAAAAAATAATAAAAAATAAATAAATAATAACTGAGCATGTCTTTTCCCCTAAAAGAAAAGGGAAGGGGACATAGTCAAATTGAATATTTTGATGTTGTTTGATTCATGCTGCCAATGAGTAATGTAAGAGCACTCTCAGTAGTGAGTAACAAAAATGCCCACCAATCTCTCTCTACCCATTTTCTTACTCTTCCACATAACATAATCTTGTGGGCAAATTTTTTTTACAAAACTTATACCAGCAGTGAGCAAAAAAAAAAACCCACCACTCTCTCTCCTCCTATCTACTATACCCCACTCATTTCTCTTTCCTACAAATTTAATATTTTACAAATGTTTAATTGTTTACATGTATGTAATATGTTTATTTTTGTATTTTATACCCGTATTATTTTATTCTTATTTTTCTTCTCGTAATTTACAAAAATACGTATTGTCTAAGTATTTTTTTCCGTATTTATTTGTTCACGTATTTTTTTCACGTAATTTTTTCTGACCCGTATTTTTTTGCCATAAAATACGAAAATATGTTTTCCGTGATTCGTATTTTTTTACTTTTTTAGACCCGTATTTGTTTTTTGACATAGCTTTTTCACGGATTTGTATTTTTTATTTTTTCAGTTTTTAAAAAATCAACATAATTGCAAGGAGTAAATGTAAATTTAAAACCCAGGAAAATTTGAAATTATATGAAAATTTGAAATTTTGCTAATTTTTTTGAACAAACTGGTTTTTTTAAGTATGTCAAAGTATAGCAAAATGGGTGTCTATTTATAGATCTCGAAAAATTATGACCGTTGGTAATTTTTTTTTTTAAAATTAAAAAAATTCATCAAAATATCCGTTGAAGTTAATATTATCGTTCAAATAATGAACAGTAACTCAACCAATCAATGCATGCCGCGTGTAAAGTTGTTGCATCTTTCATCAGCCCTGTCGGGCGTGTGTGCCACACGCGCGTGTCAGCCAATTCGCGGCTGACACGTGGCGCAGCTGGAACAAAATTCAAAGCTCAAAATTTCCCTTGAGTCGTGGGATTCTCGTGGGCAATTTTTTTTTTTGGGTTTTACTCACTGATGGGATACAATTATTTTTTCCATTGTCATTTTTTCTTCACGTGAGGTAATTTTTACTCACTGATGGTAGTGCTCTAAGAACATCATTTTTTAAAAAAATTTTTTTATCAAAATATAAATAAAGACGTATGTGATTAAATAAGAATATTTAAGAAACACTTTTTAAAAAAACAAAAAAATGAAAGGTATACAATTAGGTGAAGCACCATGCAATTAAGTGAACTAGAAAACTAAGGCCCGTTCTTTAGGACTTTTATTGACTTAATTTAATTTAATTTCAGTTAATTTAATTTAAATTAAGTTAATTTAAGTTCATTTCATTATTATTATCATTATCATCATCATTATTATTATTATTATTATTATTATTATTATTATTATTATCATTATCATTATCATTATCATTATCATTATTATTATTATTATTAGTTTCGGGCATCGTTTTTCCGCTCGACACTTTCCGACGATGGTTTTCGAACTGACATTTCCGGCGTTGATTATTCGACCGACTTTTCCGGTGACGATTTTCAGGACGAGTTTTTCAGCGACGATTTTCGGGACGACTTTTTCGACAACAGTTTTCGGACTGATTTTTCAGCGGTAATTATCCGGCCGACTTTTCCAGCGACGATTTTCAAGCTGAGTTTTTAGGCGACGATTTTTCGGGACGACTTTTTCGACAACGGTTTTCGGATTGATTTTCCGGCGGTGATTATTCGGCCGACTTTTCCGGCGACGATTTTCAGGCCGAGTTTTTCGACGACGATTTTCGGGACGACTTTTCCGACGACAGTTTTTGGACTGATTTTCCGGCGTTGATTATTTGGCCGACTTTTCCGACATCGATTTTCAGGCCGAGTTTTTCAGGAATGATTTTTCGGGACGACTTTTCCGACGACGGTTTTCGGACTGATTTTCCGACGGTGATTATTCGACCGACTTTTCCGGCGACGATTTTCAGGCCGAGTTTTTCGGCGACGATTTTTCGAGAAGACTTTTCCGACGACGATTTTTGGATTGACTTTTCCGGCGATGATTATTCGATCGACTTTTTCGGCGATGATTTTTAGGCCGAGTTTTTCCGCGACGATTTTCGGGGTGACTTTTTCGGCGACGATTTTCAGGCCGAGTTTTTCAACAACGATTTTCGGGATGACTTTTCCGGCGACAGTTTTCGGAGTGACTTTTCCGGGGACAGTTTTCAGAGTGACTTTTCTGGCGGTGATTATTCGGCCGAGTTTTTCGACGATGATTTTCCGGCGGTGAAAATGAAGGTTTTAGGGTTTACTTTGAAATATAAATAAAATAAAAAAAGAATCAAAAAATAAAAATAAAAATAAAAGTAAAAATAAAAATAAAAGTAAAAAAATAAAAATAAAAAAATAAAAATTTAATTTAATTTAATTTTTAATTTAATTTAATTTCAGTTAATTTAATTTAAGTTCAGTTAATTTAATTTAATTTTATGTTGTCTCAGTCCTATAGAACAGGTTTAAACAACACTATACAGTTCATTGCATAGTTTTTATAAAAAATATTCATTTTAAGTGTAAAAAAAAACGAATTAGAATAATTTAATTTCTAAAGACAAATTTACTAATTTTCTTAAGAACAAATCCGCCTATATAGTTTTTTTTGGGAAAAAAATGAGTTAATAAGGAAGACAAAAACAAGATAATACGTAATTATGTATTGTTTGAAACTTGAAATGAATAATCTTCTTTTTATTTAGGAAATAAAAAAGGAAGAAGTAAAGAAGATGATGGAATTGATTTGGGTAAAATTTAAAAAATATATTATAAGGACTAAAGAGGATTGATGTGAGTAAAATTTATATATATATATATATATATATATATATATATATATATATATATATATATATATATATATATATATATATAAAAGATGTTTGTAAGGACTAGGAAGGATTGAATTTATGACCTATTGACCTTCCCTTCAAACAAAACACACTATCAATGGCTTGTTTACATTAGATGAATAGAGATGAACTGAACTGAACTGAACTTAATAGAAGTGTATTAATTGAACTAAATAGAGATGAACTGAACTGAACTGAACTGAATAGAGATTAACCGAACTGAACTAAAGTAAACAAGCCCTAAGCCCATCAACTGTTAATCTAGGTTTTTTTAGGAACTAAAAGGCATTTAGGGCTTGTTTACTTCAGATTATATTCAGTTCAGTTCATCTCTATTTAATCAATTAATACACTTCTATTCAGTTCAGTTCAGTTCAGTTCAATTCATCTCTATTCAGCTAATGTAAACGAGCCCTTAGAGATGAGCTATTGTGGAATAAAGTCTTATATATACTGTTACACTAAATCTTTTTTAACGAAAATTAAAGTGTAGCACATGCGATATGTGGCTACTACGAGTTCTTATTGAGCTGAGCAGCTCGCGAACTACTTGAGCTCGATTTGATATGACTCGTGTTCTCTTGAATTAGCTCGAAACTCGATAATTTTACATGTTAATCAATAATTTTCTATGTGAAATCATTGAAAATAATTTAATATAATAAATAAAGAAAAGTTTGTTTGACACTTAATATAATAAATTAATACACTTTAAGAATAAATAATTTATCTAAAGAAAAAAGAATATAATCATTAATTTTCTTTAAAAAAAAATTAAAATTCAATAAGGCCAAAACATTAAACGAGCAACTCGTTATCGACTCGAGCTCGACTTGAAACCTAACGAGCACAAGTCGAGCAACCCCCAATTCGAGATCGACTCGCTCTATAAGCGCCCCTAGTGGCTACAACATAGGCTGTTGAGATTTATTGATTTAGAATATAAATGAATATAGTTATGAACATTTATAATGCTAGACGTAGTGTTATGTTTTTGTAAGTTCATAATTATGCAAAGTTTTTTAGCGATTTATGTCGTTAAACGTTGAAGTATGTATAGCAAAAATAGTGGCAAATCGTGAGTCGTGACATGTGCTCGCGACAAGAGAAAACAGATCAAAGTTGCCAAAATGGACAGAAGCAAGTCGCGACTCGCGACCATAGGTCGCGACTCACGAGAAGGGCTCGCGACTCGCGAACCTGTTGGTTCGTGTTCGCTTCTGTTCGGTTTCTTCCCGTTGCGTTGTGTCGTTTGGGGATTAACTGCTATGTTATGATAAGTTATAATATAACTTATTATCAGATTGGAAAAGTGAGAAGACACATTCATCATCTCTCCCAAGTTACTCTTGCAAAACCTAAGAATCTCCATTGTTACAAAAGATAGACATCAAACTTGTTCTCATTGGTGATATTTGAAACTAGGCTCGATTATCACTGTTCTTGTTGTATCTCGTTAACGAATTCCTTGTAACACGGCCTAAGAATTGGGTAGGAATATTATTTTTGGGAAAGTGTTCTTCGTACACGCCTCGAGAATTTGCTCATACTATTACCCATTTTACATAAAATCTCCAACAATCCGAAAACAATATCGTTTAGTATGGCATCGATCAAAGACTTGACAACGAACATTGCCAAACTTGACAAGTTCGAGGGTGTAGAATTCCGTAGATGGCAGAAAAAGGTGCACTTCTTGTTGACGTCGTTGGGTGTGGCATATGTTCTTACAACACCAAAGTCGGATGACTACGAAGAGGGGGAAGCACTTGAGACAACGAGGAGGCGCCTGAAATTTGAGAACGATGACTATATTTGCCGAGGTCACATTCTTAACGGTATGTCCGATCCTTTGTTTGACATATATCAATATTGTGACTCCGCTCAATCACTTTGGCATGATCTTGAATCTAAATATATGGTAGAAGATGCTTCTAGTAAGAAGTTCTTAGTTAGTAATTTTAATACATATCGTATGGTTGATTCAAGACCCATCATGGAACAATTTCATGAACTTCAAAGAATGTTAGGGAGATTAAGGCAACATAATATTGATATGAATGAATTGTTTGTAGTCTCTTCTATTATTGACAAATTACCGTCTAGTTGGAAGGATGTAAGAAACCAATTAAAACATAAGAAGGATGATATGAATGTTCAACAACTCGGAGCCCATCTTCGAATTGAAGAAGGGATCCGTTTACAAGATGGACAAAAGGATAGCAATCCTATTACTTCCACGGTCATTATGGTGGAAGGGAATTCCAAGGGTGGTAAAAACCCTAAAAAGCGTAAGTTCAACGGGAAAAACAACAATTTTGGTAAGAACCGAGAAGTGAAAATGATTCCCAAGATGCACCCGCTAGTGGGTGTTGGGAATGCGGGAAACCGGGTCACTTCAAACGGGACTGCTCCGTTTGGAAGCGTAGGATGAGCAAGAAGACTCATGGTAAAGGGAATGATGGTGATTCATCCCGTGATAAGCAAGGTATGACTTGTACACAAGTTTCACTTAATCAAATTAACGATTATGTGTGTATGATTTCTGAAATCAATTGTGTGCAGGATGATTGCGGATGTTTTATCGATTCTGGTGCATCAAAACATGTTTGTAAAGATCGTAATCTGTTCAAGACCTTCAAGGAGGTTGAAGATGGAGAACGACTTTACATGGGGAATGATTCTACGACAAGTGTATGTGGCAAAGGCCAAGTAGAATTATTGTTCAATTCTGGAAAAACACTCATTCTAAATGACGTGTTGTATTCTCCGGAACTTAGGAGAAATCTTGTATCTGGTGTATTATTGAATCGATTAGGTTTTAAACTTGTTTTTGAATCAGACAAATTTGTATTATCTAAGGATGGTGTGTTTGTAGGACTTGGTTACTTGTGTAATGGTTTGTTTAGACTAAGTGTAGATGAATCTACACGAGACAATGTGTTTGTGGTTGATGTTGATTCTAGCTTATGGCATTGTAGGCTAGGTCATGTTAATTATAAGAAATTGTGTTATATGTCTAAGCATGATTTAATTCCTTCCTTTGATCCTAGTACTGAAAAATGTAAAACTTGCATGCTTACTAAAATCACTAGAAAACCTTTTCCTAAGTCAATAATGAGACTCTAATCTCTTAGACTTGATACATAGTGATCTATGTGATTTCCACAGTACACCATCTCTAGGAAATAAAAAGTACTTAGTAACTTTTATTGATGACTATTCAAGGTTTTGCTATGTGTACTTATTATTTTCTAAAGATGAGGCCCTAGACAAATTTAAAGAATTTAAGGAAGAAGTTGAGTTGCAATTAAATTATAAAGTTAAAAGGCTAAGAACTGACAAGGGTGGTGAATACTATAATCCTGAATATTTCCGATCAGTAGGCATTATACATGAAACAACGGCCGCTTATGTGACGACCCGGCTCGCTTAAATCGGCGCGGAAGAAACCGACGAGTCGAATAGTCATAACTAACAACTCAAAATACTTAGGAATTAAAACTAATACCTCAAAATATTATTATTAAACTCCAAAAGTACAAATACCCACAAGTTTGTACATTACTAAACCAAAAAGTCAACCTAAAAGTCTAAAATACGAGTAACTCCAATCACACGTCAGAGTCCAAAACCAACGTATAAAAGTCCATACAATAGTCTAAAACTATCTAAAATCAAATAATAAAGGAAAATACAACAAAGCATAAAAACGTCGCTCGCCCAACCCAAAGCTAAGCAAGAACTTCGTCATCAGAATTACCTGTAAAACAAACAACAGTCCACCATCAGTGGCGAGTAACATAACTGACTCACCCTAATGGGAAATACACATGAACATAGCACAAATCAAATAGTCAACCAATAATCCAAAACATGCGAGAAACATCCAATTCATGAACTCGACTCAAACATCCTAACCAAACTATCTTTGGCGCAATCATTCATATACTAGACCGGACTATGCACGTACGAACGCATCTTACGTGATCGAACTTTCTACTATTCTAGGATTGAGAATCCTACTCCCAACCCCATGAAACCAATCTTACTGGAAATTCATGTCCCGTGAAACCAATCTTACTGGAAATCCACATCAAAAGATAACATAGTAGGACTCCAACTATCCCAATACCGCGGATGGAATAGGGGCAACGTCTTAACCCAAAAACAAAGAATCTTACTCTAAGTCTTAGGCGTCTAGCAACGAAATCAAGCTAAATCATTAATTACATCATTAAATCTTAATATCTTAATCGTAACATAATTAATTTCAAGAATTGCCTTTGCGCCTTGATTCTCGAAAATAATCAGTTAAAACACGAAGTTATTCTCAAGAATTGCCTTTACGCCTTAATCTTGAGTCTAACCAACACTTAACCATTTTCTTAAAACCATTCTTTAACTATCTTTAACACTATCTTTAACTTTCTTTAACATCTTAATCACTTTCTTTAACTTCCAAGACTCAACCAATAACTCATAAAGAACTCATCAAGATTCATAAAGAACTCATCAAGATTCATAAAGAACTCATCAAGATTCATAAAGAACTCATCAAGATTCATAAAGAACTCATCAAGATTCAAGATCCTCAATCAAGAACTCAATCAAGATTCAAGATCTTCAATCAAGAATTAATCCCATAATCATCATCATAATATACGCATAACACAATTCATGAGACCTTACTTACAATCATCCAAAAACTACCAAACTTGAACATAATCATCATAGACTTAATACTAACATAATCATTCATCAAATCATCAAATTCAATCATAAAATCATCATCAAACTACTTAAAAATCAGATTAGTAATCATACTCAAAAACTTGAACGAAACTTCATAAAAACCAATCCAAAACATTTAATCTATACTATGAATCATAGTATACCAATTAGATTGAGAAAGTATGTTACCTTGTTAAAGATTAACAAGGTAATCACTACAAAAACTTGCTGCCCGGAAGTGCAAACACACGGCCCAAGCAACACAGCACCACGCACGGCACGGCTTCAAGCTCGGCACACACACATGACCACCACTGCACGGCCTCTGCCACGAACACGACCACCACTGTGCACGGCTGCCCACTGCACGGTCACGGCACACGAGCACCACACGACTTCAACCACACGACACCCACTCGAATCAACCCACACGAACAAGCCCGGAAAACAACCCAAACTAGTGATCTTGAATGCCAATTAAGAGGTTTAGATTGTGTTTTGATACTTAAAGATCAATAGACTTTGAATCTTTAAGATTGGGATTGGAAAGATTGATGAACAATTGATGGGTCTCAATAGCCAAAAATGGCGTGTGGAAACTAGGCAAGAGAGGGAGTTTTGTGTTTGAACTTTTGATGAGCAAGTGTGTTAGGATGGCAAATAAGCAAAATGGATCATCAAGCCTCACTAACTCATCTATATATAGAGTTAGTTAAGGTGTGAACACAAGGCAAGTGGCAAAACTTGCCATGCATAAGGAGGGGGCCGGCTTTGGCTTGCAACATGGGCCAAAATTGGGCTCTTGTGATCAATTGGGCTAACTTGCAAAAACCGCATGATTAATCATGCATAAATCGATTTAGCCCAAAATATTAAACAATTAATTAGAAAATTAAATAATTAAATTCTAATTAATTAAATTCTAATTAAAATAAATAATAATAACTGCAAATAAAATAATTCGAATTAAATCGAAATTATTCACTAAAAATAAAATAAATAGTTCAAAAATAAATTTGAGCTATACATGACACCACATAAATACACATAAATTATGGCAGGAAATATCATGAAAATCAGGGTCGTTCCAACCTCCCCTCCTTAAAGAAATTTCGTCCCGAAATTTAAGGCAAAGGAGATCGCTCACCCTCAAACAACTCCGGATACTTCTGCCTCATGGACGCCTCTGTCTCCCAAGTCGCCTCCTCATGGCGTTGATTTCTCCACAACACCTTGACGAGCTGGACTTGCTTATGCCGAAGGGTCCTCACTTCCCGATCCAAGATCTGGACGGGTCGCTCCTCGTAGGTCAGACTCGGCTCAATCATGGCCGGATCCGCTGTAATCACGTGGGTAGGATCGTATACATATTTCCTTAGCTGGAAAACATGGAATACATCATGAACATTAGCCAAGCTAGGTGGTAATGCCAATCGATATGCCACCTCCCCAACTCGTTCCAGTATCTCGTAAGGTCCCACGTATTTCGGCCGGAGTTTCCCCTTCTGCCCGAAGCGTGCCACTCCTTTGAATGGTGAAACCTTAAGCAAGACTTTGTCACCTACCTCGAAAGCTAGCGGTCTACGTCGGTTATCGGCGTAGGATTTCTGACGACTCTGAGCGGCCTGCATCTTAGACCGGATGACTCGAACCTTCACGATAGTATCGCGTACCATCTCAGGTCCCAAAGCCACAGAATCACTAATATCATTCCAACATATAGGACTCCGACATTTCCTGCCATACAGGGCCTCGTACGGAGCCATCTCGATGCTGGAGTGATAGCTATTGTTATAGGAAAACTCTATTAAGCAGAGCATACGTACCCAAGACTGATGGTACTCCAGAGTACATGCTCGAAGCATATCCTCCAAAGTCTGGATGGTCCTCTCAGTCTGACCATCAGTTGCCGCATGAAAAGCGGTGCTCAACTTCAGCTTCGTCCCAAAGGCTTCCTGAACTGATTTCCAGAAACGAGATAGAAACCTCGAATCCCGATCAGAAACAATCTCCCTCGGAACTCCATGAATTCGGATAATGTCCTGAGTGTACGCCTCTGCTAGACGCTCCATAGACCAGGTCATCTTCATCGGAATGAATCTAGCGACCTTAGTTAACCTATCCACTATGACCCAAATAGCATTTAAGCCATTACAAGTGGGTAAGCTCACCACGAAGTCCATAGATACCGACTCGAATTTCCAGGTCGGAATAGGTAGTGGCTGCAACAGACCTCCTGGTCTCTGATGCTCAATCTTGACCTTCTGACAAGTCAAACACCGAGCTACGAATTCTGCTACATCCCTCTTCATCTTAGGCCACCAGAACTGGCCCTTAAGATCCTGGTATAAGTTGTTACCGCCGGGATGAACAGAGTAGGGCGAGTTATGTGCCTCAGACATGATTCTGTTCCTAAGATCAGAACAGTCCGGTACACACCACCTCCCTCGAAATCGCAGACTACCATCGAAAGGGATCTCGAAACCTACGGCTTTGCCTTGCCGCAGAGCCTCTCGAATCCTAGCTAGCTGTGGGTCATTTTGCTGACACTCGCGCAGTTCCTGAATTAAATCAGGTTCGGCACTCATCGATGTCAGACGGAGTGTCAGGTCGTAGTCCTTAATCAGCTCAAGCCATCGTCTCTGCCTCATATTGAGGTCTTTCTGAGTAAAGATGTACTTGAGGCTCTTGTGATCCGTGAATACTCTACACGAACCGCCATAGAGATAGTGCCTCCAGATTTTGAGCGCGAATACTACCGCCGCTAACTCCAAGTCATGCGTAGGATAGTTACGCTCGCGCACCTTCAATTGTCTCGATGCGTAAGCGATGACCTTCCCACTTTGCATGAGCACACAACCTGGGCCACTCTTCGAAGCATCACTATAGACCTCGAAGTCTTCCTCATCGTTCGGAAGGGTAAGAATTGGAGCAAAGACTAATCTCTGTTTCAACTGCTGAAATGCTTGCTCGCAAGCCTCCGTCCAAACGAATCGGACCTCCTTCTGTAGGAGACTAGACATCGGCCTAGCTATCTTGGAGATGTTCCGTATGCTCAGACTCATCTCTCGAATAGACTAAGATATCGTCTATAAATACTACGACACATTTATCGAGTAAGTGGTGAAACGTCCGGTTCATCTGGTCCATGAACACGGCTGGCGCATTAGTGAGGCCAAAGGGCATCACCTCAAACTCGTAGTGGCCGTATCGAGTACGAAAAGCGGTTTTCGGAATGTCTTCTTTCTTGACTGGAATCTGATGATAACCAGATCGAAGATCTATCTTCGAAAACACTCCTGCTCCTCGCAATTGATCGAACAGGTCCTCAATCCTAGGTAACGGGTACTTATTCTTGATAATTACCCGATTCAACTCTCGGTAGTCTATGCACAAGCGCATACTACCATCTTTCTTATTCACGAAGAGCACAGGTGCTCCCCACGGAGAAACGCTCGGCTTAATGAAGCCTTTATTGATCAAATCCTGGAGTTGCGTTTTTAACTCCAGCAACTCAGATGGTGCCATCCGGTACGGTGCCTTCGAAATCGGCGCTGTCCCGGGCACTAAGTCGATATGAAACTCGACATCACGCTCAGGTGGAACTCCTGGTAGCTCATCAGGAAATACGTCTCTGAAATCCCTCGCTACAGGTATATCGTCCAACAGATGCTCCTCATTCAAGTATCGTACCTGACATAGATACACCATATCGCCCTTCTGGCGATGCTTTCTCATTTTCAAGGCAGAGATTACCTTTACTCCTTTCTTAAGGACGAACCCAGAGTAGGTAACTCGGTTGCCCTGAAGTCCTCGGAATGTCACTGACTGATCTCGGCAACGAATGATCGCTCGATACCTCGACAGCCAGTCCATACCAAGTATGACGTCGAACTCCATCAGCGGGAATTCCTTCAGATCAGCCGTCGCTTGCTCCCCAGCTATCACGATAGGCACTATCTTTGAGTTATAATTATGTATTGAAAATAGTTCAATTGTAAACGACACTATTTGGATACAATAACTTGGAATGTGTATTATACTAGGTGGAAGTTCAAGTTTCGTACACTTTCATGTAAGCGTGAGATTGTTTGTAACATTGGAATGGTTTGTGTAAAAGTGATTTATATTCTAAATGGGGGAAGAAATGTTGAGATTTATTGATTTAGAATATAAATGAATACAGTTATGAACATTTATAATTCTAGACGTAGTGTTATGTTTTTGTAAGTTCATAATTATGCAAAGTTCTTTAGCGATTTATGTCGTTAAACGTTGAAGTATGTATAGCAGAAACAGTGGCAAATCGTGAGTTGTGACATGTGCTCGCGACAAGAGAAAACATATCAAAGTTGCCAAAATGGACAGAAGCAAGTCGCGACTCGCGAGAAGGGCTCGCGACTCGCGACCCTGTTGGTTCGTGTTCGCTTCTGTTCGGTTTTTTCCCGTTGCGTTGTGTCGTTTGGGGATTAACTGCTATGTTATGATAAGTTATAATATAACTTATTATCAGATTGGAGAAGTGAGAGCACACATTCATCATCTCTCCCAAGTTACTCTTGCAAAACCTAAGAATCTCCATTGTTACAAAAGATACACATCAAACTTGTTCTCATTGGTGATATTTGAAACTAGGCTCGATTATCACTGTTCTTGTTGTATCTCGTTAATGAATTCCTTGTAACCCGGCCTAAGAATTGGGTAGGAATATTGTTTTCGGGAAAGTGTGCTTCGTACACGCCTCGAGAATTTGCTCATACTATTACCCATTTTACATAAAATCTCCAACATAGGCTCGCTCTTGCTAACTCCACCTAAGTATAGGTTGGTGAATTTGAAAAAAATCTAAGGAAATTATGGATGCCATCAAACGTGAGTGTCATAGCTACAAATGTTTGGTAGTAGCTCCATAACTCCTTGGTATACGATTGCTAAATCATAAATTTCATATACAATTGTATGTATTACGATTATTTTTTTTAAAAAGAGTACGTATAATTTACAATACAACACCTAGTTCTTGCAATGATCGTCAACTAATCTCGATAATATGAGAGTCCAACAATCAGGTGTGCACTAGATAGATGAGTTCAAAGAAAACTTATTTAATTACAAGAAAAACGTTTCACAACTAATGAAAAAAATGGACAAAATAGTAATTAAGTATTACCTACAAGCCATATAGCTGATTTTCTAGATGTACTGGGACCTAATTAATTTAAGGGGGGCTTCTACAACGGTCTCCCTAAAAATGACCACCACTACAAATTAAATCTCATCCCTTGAAATTAATTTCTTTTATCTTTTTTTTAATTGTATTTTTCTATTTTATTGTATTTTTTTCTAAATTCAATAATTATTTTTAAAATACTAATTAAGTAATTATTTCTATCTACTTCTAAACCAATCCTGCTGCTGTCTTCCTCGTTCACCCTTCTTCTATCACCAGTCACCACCACCACCACACCACGGCAAAACCAAACTCACAGTCGCCCTAACCATGGCTCTTTTTGCCTCGGGTTTCGACGGTGAGGGGTTAGGTGGGTCGTTTGTTTCGGCGGAGGGGTGGGTCGTGGGTTTCAGCGGTTGGGGTTGGGTGGGTAATTGGATTTAGCGGTGGGGGTTGGATGGGTCTTGGGATTCGGCGGTGGTTGGGGCATTTGCTGCTTGAATTTGGTTGAATTGGGGCAATTTCGGTGTTTGGGTTGGGCGGTTTTGGGCTGCCGTGGCTGGGTTGCGGCGGTGACTGGTGGCGGTTGGTTGTACGACTGCTACTAGGTTAGACGGTGGTGCAGTGCTGGGTTGGACGGTGGTGCAATGCTGTACGGCTGAGGTTGTCGTGACTTGGTTGAGATGTCGTTTGTTGTTACTGGGATTTTTTTGTTTATAAGTTTGATTAATTATTTGTGTTGATGATGATAATTTTGCTAGGACATGATGATGTTGTTGTTACTTGTGTTGAGATTTTATTTTGTTGAATTTTTTTTTATTAATTAAATCAATCATTAATCATATGTTTTACTTTTTAATTTGATTTGATTGTTTATAATTTGATTTAATTTTTTATTTAATATTGGAAAATTAATTAATGAAAAATTAATGTTAAATTAAAATGTATAAAATGTTTTAAAACTGAATTATTGAATTATAAAAAATTAAATAAAAAGAAATATTGTTTTAAAAATAAAGGTAAAATAAAATATTTTGGATGGTTAAGATTAAGTAATAGCGGTGGTTGTTTTTTATGGTGACCGTTGTAGAAAAATTGTTAATTTAAGTCTATGACGTCATTAAACTGATCTTTTTGAGGTGGATGCTAAAGTTTATGGATAGTTGGCCAATCAATATAGATTTGCTCCTATAACCACAATTGCATTAAAATAAGTGCATCATAAAGCTCACATACCCATCTAACAAATGTTGGACATATAACTAGTTATAGAGGGAAAACAAGGGATGCACTTGTAATACCATAACTATAGATCTTTTTAGTCTTAGCTAGGAGACCTATAATGTAAGTTTTGGAGTGTGACCAACACATGGTTAGAGCAGCTGGTAAGGGAGCTGTTCTAGCTTAACCAAGGTCTCAGGTTCGAGCCTTGGGAACGCAGCAGTCTGTGTTGGGAGAGCTTTCCCCCCAATTGGGACCTGACTCTGCTCGAATTCAGATTAGTCGGATCCAAAATAGATTTCGGAAACTGGATAAGGAGCCCTTAAAAAAAGTTTTGGAGTGTGATTGTGATTGTAATATATAGCCTCAACCAAGCCATCCTCAATGTCGAACCCATCAAAAATGACTTTAATTTGGCCATGCTTGTCAACTTGCGGTTGAGTGTACTGTTGGTGATGAGCAAGGATGTGATGAACAATTGACCCTCCAAGGCGTGGAAATACACTTTCCTACTAATTCAATTCGCCCCTTATATTTAGATCACCGGGTTACCACGAATGATTAGTGAGATACAAAGGAGAACGAAACCTTATACTCAAGTGATCTCAAGAGTATAAGAACAAAAGGATTTGTGTTTGTTTGTGTTTAGTCACACTTCACAAGATTAGCTAGAAATTATAAAGTGCTAGCAAGTTGAAGTGAGAATATATTTCTGATTTCTTGTGTATTCAACAATGAACTAAGCAAGCCTATTTATAGGCTTACAGGGCAAGAGAAATCAGCTCCAAAAGCTGAACAAACACACCCATAAAGCTCCATAAAATCAGAATTGATGGTGATTAATAGTGAGCTATTAACACCTTTGAAGATGCCATTCACAAGGCTATCTTTCAAACTTCTGATTTTAAACCACTTTAAAACATGTTTAACTCAGTAATGAAGGCTTTAACACATGCTTAATACGTACAAGCATCATAGGCAAAAGTATACGAAAAGTCGTAAAAACTGTTCGATTTTTCCAGAAGCAAATCGCGAGTCGCGAAGAGGGAGTCGCGAGTCGCGACCTGGGCTCGCGAGTCGTGACTTCTCTCTGACTCGTGGATCGTGATTTGTTTCTTCAAGAAACTTTTCATGAGTCGCGACGGGTCCGCGAGATACCCGTTGGACTTGTAGTTTCTATTTGCCTAACTTCTCTTTCCTTAGTTCAAATAACCGAGCCCATTTAGTCATAAATGTTCCAACAATCCTCCTCCCATTTATGAACTAAATGTTGACAAGCTCAAAACACAACTTGCAATGGTAAACCACAAACAACATGATCATGCATAAATAGAAATATCGAAACGATTGAATTTTTACTTAGTATATGTATACTTTACAATAATTCCATTCGTGATAATAGACTAAGGTTTGAATTACACAAATACTACGAATTATCGAAGACACAATACACATGAACACTAACAAACATCCTTTAACCTCCTACACCTATGTCGCCATGGTGTACATATCTATTCATGAACGTTTCAAGCAAAGCCTAGACTTGATGAAGCGGCCAAACTTCTTGCCCATATAGGTAGATCTTTACGCACATGCTCCTGCAATTGAGCCAATTACAAAGATCTATTAAGAATTGAAAACCCAATTCAACCTCCTTTAACATTGCAGTAGACTTAGCACTTACCTCGGGATGTAAACTTTCAAGTGCTCACAAAATCATATAAAAATCTGTCCTCATTGAATTCGAGATCCAAAGTTGTATTGGACGTCAAATTGAGTTTCATTTTATTGACTTTGTACAATAAGCTTTAAACCCATACCTTTGTTCATTTTGTTCAAAGAATCTCTTGGCAATGGTTTAGTAAACGTGTCCGCCAAATTCAGATTAGACCGAACAAAATCAATGGTCACATTACCATCTTTAATCATCTCCCTTACATAGCTATGTCTAACCCCAATGTGCCTTGACTTGCCATTGTAGACTTCACTATAAGCCTTAGCAATTTTTGAGGCACTATCACAATGGATAACAAGAGGTGACATTGGTTTCACCCATAAGTCAACCTCACTCAAAACATTACTAAGCCACTCCGCTTCTTGACAACAAGAAGCTAGAGCAATAAACTCCGAAGCCATAGTGGAATCGGTAATACATGTTTCCTTATTTGAGGCCCATGAAATGGCACCTCCTCCAAGAAGAAACACCCATCCACTTGTGGATGAAAAATCCTCCTTATTGGAGATCCAACTTGCATCCGTAAATCCTTCTAAAATAGAAGGCTCACCGGTATATGTCAAACCATAATCTATGGTTTTCTTCAAATACCTCAACACTCTTTTTAAAGCTTGTCAATGTTCCTTACTAGGATTACTAGTAAATCGGCTTAACCGACCAATAGCGAATGCTATATCCGGTCTAGTGCTAGTCATAGCATACATCAAGCTTTCGACCAAACTTGCATACTCCAATTGTGAAATTGGAGTACCACTACTCGGAACCAATTTAATACTTGGATCCATCGGAGTAGCAAAATGAGTTGAAACCGACTCATTGAACTTCTTTACCACTTTCTCAATATAATGAGATTGTGTTAAAGAAACCGTTCCATTACCTCTCACAATTCTTATACCAAGAATCACATCCGCTTGACCCAAATCTTTCATTGAGAAGCTCTTTGAGAGAAACGCTTTTGTTTTATTTACCTCATCCAAATCTGTAACGACCCGGATTTTTGGGCCGTAAAATTTCGTGTAAAATTAAGCCTTTATATCCGAATAGTTCGATTTGGGCCAAAAGACTTAATTTTTATTTAATTGATCAGGCCTAAAACCCATGTTTGACTCCTCCTAAAACCGGCTCCTTGCTATATTTTCCTTTTACTTAATCAATTTAATTTATTTTCCATAATTAACAATCCATATCTATTTTGTGTAAAACCTAAAAATCCTATTTTTATTTCCCTAACCACTCCACTAAATTTTAGGAAACAAACTCCTATTATTTCTCCCTAGCCGGCCCCCTTATTATTTCCTCTTATTTCACTTCCTAAACTAACTCCTAAAATCTAGTAACCAATTCCTATTATCTAGTAACCTACTCCTAAAATCTAGTAAACCCTTATTCTATTTATATCATAAAAACCCACCCTTTACTCCTATTTCATATATTAATCAAACTCAAAACAAAACCTTTTATTTTATTCTCTTTCTTTTCCCACGGGTCATGGGCGTGCTTTTGTGTGTTTTGCTTCAATTAAGGTAACTAGACTTTTCTACTTAGGATTAGAATTAGATTGCATGGAATAACAGGATTAGATTATGGTTTGATTGTTGTTGATGTCCATGTTCATAATATGCGCTTGTTCATTAGATAAAGGATGCGTCACTTATTTTCTTTTCACATCTAACCTTGAATCTTGCTGGGTATCTTAATGATTTAGTGATATATGTCCTATGTTTGTCAGTCTCCTTTGAATCTTGGTGCAATTAACGCAAATCTTGATTTGTTACTTCATTGTTATCATGCATGTAATCTTGTGCTCTAGAGCTTGGGTATTTTATTTGACTTTAAAGAATAACTTGTTGGCTAATTCATGAAACTATAGATAATCTTGCTTTGACTATTTAACCATTGAACTTGCCGTAAAGTATAATACATATGCAAAGATTTTGATGCTTCTGCCATGCGAGTGATGTAGAAAACTAAAGCATGTTGTTTGACTCTGATTTATATATAGTAGTTAGTGAAGCATGTATTTTCTTTTATTTTTATTTGTTTTTATACTTTGATAGTTGATTAAAGTGTGAATCTTGAAGTTCTTGAACCTTTAATCTAATTTTACGGAAACATGATGGATGATGATCTTGTTGACAATATTTGTACGAGGGATTGATGGCATGTAATGCGTGATGGGTATTGTTGTTGATTCAATGATGTGATAATTTGTGTGGAATGACTTGAATTCGTGTGATGTTTTGGTTTGGCGTCTTTTGAGTCTAGTCGAGTCGTGTCGAACGGTTGAAGATCGTACGTCTATCGGTTTATCGGTGATAAAATCGTGCGGGTCTATCGGTTCATCAGTGATGAATCGTGCGGGGCAAGTCCTTTGTTGCTAGTCTTCTTATCGGTTGTAAACCGAGCGTTGTCTTGATATTGAATTGGTATTCATGCGTGTGGTACTTGGAAGTGCGTGTACTAGTTTGACGTGTATGATATTGTTTAAGTTGACTGTTATGTTCCGCTGCTAATTTTGATGATTGAACTTGTTATCTATAACTGATGTTGTCCCTGAGTTTCTAACCCTATTCTTTTATGTAATGTGGTCCTACTTCTAAGTAGGATAGTCTAGTTACTCGCCACTAATGGTGGACCCCCAATTTTATTTTACAGGAAAACAGGTTAGAAGCTAGTAGCAGGATGAGTTGATGAGCGACTAGGCCCCTATTTTTATTTCCTGCTTTTGTAATAGGTTTTTATTTCAGTTTTTAGGACTAGATTTATGGTTTATTTAACCTTTTGTAATTTGGGATACCATTATTATTAATAAAAAGTATTACTTTTACGAGTTTAGTTATAATTTTACATCATAAATCAATTGGTAACTGTCTGTTTACGACGTTATCACTAATAACATCGTTGCTAAAATGCGGGGTGTTACAAAATCCGTCCCAAAGATAAGCATATCGTCAATATATAAGCAAATTATAACACCTTTACCATTGTTAAATTTACTATATACAAAATTATCTGATTGATTTATTTTAAACCCATTAGCCAAGACAATATTATCAAATTTTTGATGCCATTGTTTAGGTGCTTGTTTTAGTCCATACAAAGATCTAATTAGTTTACACACTTTGTTTTCTTGTCCTTTGACAATAAAGCCTTCTGGTTGATTCATGTACACTTCCTCCTCCAATTCACCATACAGGAATGCCGTTTTCACGTCCATTTGGTGAATTTCAAGACCATGAATCGCCGATAAGGCTATCAAAAGTCTTATAGTAGCTATTCTAGCTACCGGAGCATAAGTGTCAAAGTAGTCAATACCATATTTTTGCCTAAAACCTTGGGCCACTAACCGGGCCTTATATTTTAGTATGGTTCCATCGACCCTTTTCTTCTTAACGAAGATCCATTTACAACCAGGAGGTTTACAACCCGGAGGTAAGTCCGATAAAATCCAAGTATTATTACCCATTATTGAATCCATTTCATCATTCATGGCTTCCTTCCAAAATGTGGAATCATGAGACTTCATAGCCTCACTAAACGTTTTCGGATCCTCCTCCATATGGTAAACATATGGAACTTGAGTCACAATGGACTCCCTTGACCCTTCAACTAAATATAGTTGAAAATCCGGTCCAAAAGTTTTTTCTTTTCTAGCTCGTTTACTTTTCCTAATTTCTGGAATTATAGTATCATGATCCTTATTAGGATCATCCATAATCCCGGAACTAGTACTAGGTACCATGTCCTTTGGTCTAGGAATTGATGAAAACCGTGTCTCATCAAAGATTGCATCCCTTGACTCAATCACGGTGTGAATAGAGACAAAATCATTATGTTTAAGAACATAAAACCTATAGGCATTGCTATTTTGAGCGTAGCCTATAAATATGCAATCAATCCCCTTTTTACCCAATGTTTTACGTTTGGGTTCCGTCAATTTGACGACCGCCCTACACCCCCACACTTTAAGATGTGTAAGATTAGGCTTCCTTTTAAACCAAAGTTCATATGGGGTATCCTTATTCCTTTTATTAGGAACCCGATTTAAGACATAACATGCCGTTAGCATTGCCTCACCCCAAAAACCGTCACTTAGACCCGAGTTAGATAACATGGAATTAACCATTTCTTTTAATGTCCGATTTTTTCTTTCCGCAACACCATTACTTTGTGGTGAATACGGCGCGGTTGTTTCATGAATGATGCCAATTGATTTAAAATAATTTGGGTCATAATACTCTCCACCTCTATTCGTCCGAAGTATTTTAATTTTCAAATTAAGTTGTAATTCTATTTCGATTTTATAGATCTTAAACATTTCAATTGCCTCATCTTTGGATGATAACAAATATGTATAACAATATCTTGATGAATCATCAATAAAAGTTATAACATATTTTTTATTACCCAAAGATGGTGAGATATGAAAATCACACAAGTCACTATGCACCAAATCAAGCAATACCGATTGTCTTGTCACGTTATGGAAAGGGGTCCTTGTGATTTTATTTAGCATATATGTTTTACACTTCTCTATATTTAAATCAAAATGTGGGATTAACCCCGTTTTAGACATATCATATAAAAGACAATAATTCACATGACATAACCGATTGTGCCATAGAGAAGAAACATCAAGCAAGTAAATAGAATCACTACTTTTATTATTAACATGAAATTTAAACATACCATTACAATAATACCCCTGACCAACATAAATACCACCTTTGGAAACGATAAATTTATCTGACTCAAAAACAACTTTAAATCCGAATTTATTCAAAATACCTCCTGACACATGGTTTACAAAAATAACATCCTTAAGAGTAAGTATTTTTCCCGAGGTTAATTCCAATTCTACTTGACCAATTCCTTTGGCCTTTACCGTAGAATCATTCCCCATGTACAATATTGGCCCATCATTCAAATCTTGAAAAATTTTGAACAAATGCCGGTCCTTGCACACATGTCTGGAGGCACCGAATCAATCCACCAAGAGTTGTCACCCTGCACAATATTTATTTCAGAAATCATAGCAACAAAATGAGTTGGTACATTTAAAGCTACAAGTGCAACCGTACCTTGGTTAACATCAACCTTTGGTTGATCCTTCTTCCCCTTCTTGTTCCTTGAAGGGCAATCCCTCTTTTAGTGAGGTCCGCTACATATCCAACAAGACACCGCATTTCGCTTCTTGTTTGTAGCATTCTTTGGTTTAGAATTGTTGTTGGATTTCTTTGTTCCATTGGAACCACCAACCCCTACCATGTTGATGGTAGATTTTTGTCCATTGTTGTTTGAGTCCTTTTCTTTATCTTTTTCCTTATTTTCTTGAGCCCGGATATTCTCCTCAACTAAGAGGTGATTAGCTAATTGCTCCATATTAATATCCTCTTTTTTATGTTTTAAGGTGTTTTTAGTGTCCTTCCATAAGGGTGGTAATTTATCAATTATGGATGCTACCGCAATGGATTCATCCATTGCCATCCCATGAGCACGAATTTGGTTTAATATGTGGTAAATCTCATGAAATTGTTCCATGACAGGACGATCATTAGTAATCTTAAAAGAATTAAAATTGCTAACAAGAAATTTCTTACTTGATGCGTCCTCGGCGATGTACTTCGCCTCCAAAGCGTCCCATAAGTCTTTTGCACTCTCTACATTTTGGTAGAGATCGAATAGGGGGTCGGATAGAGTGTTCAAAATATGCCCTCGGCATATATATTCATCGTTCTCCCACTTTGTCCGCTTCCTTGTGGTTGGAGTTGGTTCCTCTTCACCCTCCTTAGGATAAGGAGGCATCGGTGTGGTAAGAACATATATATACCACATTCAAGGTTGTTAAAAGGAAATGTACCTTCTTTTTCCACCGGCAGAACCCCACGCCTTCAAATTTTGCCAACTTTTGGATGTTCATCGTTAAGTCTTTGAGTGTAGACATTTTCGAAAATTGAATTAGTAGCTTGTTGGTGATGAGCAAGGATGTGATGAACAATTGACCCTCCAAGGCGTGGAAATACACTTTCCTACTAATTCAATTCACCCCTTATATTTAGATCACCGGGTTACCACGAATGATTAGTGAGATACAAAGGAGAACGAAACCTTATACTCAAGTGATCTCAAGAGTATAAGAACAAAAGGATTTGTGTTTGTTTGTGTTTAGTCACACTTCACAAGATTAGCTAGAAATTATAAAGTGCTAGCAAGTTGAAGTGAGAATATATTTCTGATTTCTTGTGTATTCAACAATGAACTAAGCAAGCCTATTTATAGGCTTACAGGGCAAGAGAAATCAACTCCAAAAGCTGAACAAACACACCTATAAAGCTCCATAAAATCAGAATTGATGGTAATTAATAGTGAGCTATTAACACCTTTGAAGATGCCATTCACAAGGCTATCTTTCAAACTTCTGATTTTAAACCACTTTAAAACATGTTTAACTCAGTAATGAAGGCTTTAACACATGCTTAATACGTACAAGCATCATAGGCAAAAGTATACGAAAATTCGTAAAAACTGTTCGATTTTTCCAGAAGCAAATCGCGAGTCGCGAAGAGGGAGTCGCGAGTCGCGACCTGGGCTCGCGAGTCGTGACTTCTCTCTGACTCGTGGATCGTGACTTGTTTCTTCAAGAAACTTTTCGCGAGTCGCGACGGGTCCGCGAGATACCCGTTGGACTCGTAGTTTCTATTTGCCTAACTTCTCTTTCCTTAGTTCAAATAACCGAGCCCATTTAGTCATAAATATTCCAACATGTACTTGTAATATTTTATAGTTTGATTTTTAATCATCTAAAGTTATGTTCATTAGAACTTTTATGATTGACAATTCAATTTTTTTATTCCTAATGATATATTTAAAAAGGTTAATGATAGTTCACAACGAAAAATTAAAGTTTGGGTGTTTTTTTAATAGTATAAGTTAGAAAACTAGGTTAATTTTAACTTCTAGTCTAGGAAGAAAATTGCTAACTCATGTTACTCATCCATTCGGATGGCAAGGGAAAGTGAGTCCGACATCGTCTAAAAGTGACATAACTCTAACTAAAAATTGTAACTTTTTATCATAAATAATTTATTTTCTAGATAACTAGTCAATCTTTATATAAAAATTATTTTTTTTTTCTTTCGAAAGACTTGATGTGCCTTTTTTAAAGAGCTTGTTGTATGGCTAATTCATAATTTGTGATAGAAAAATGATAAACACAATGTGAAAAAATCAACTAAAAATAAATATTAATTTCACTAAACTACTTATGATTTTGACATGGATTCCAAAAGTTTATCCCTTCCAAATTAATTACAGATACAAAATGCTTTTAACGTTCCTAAATGTTTGCTACATATTCCTATTTGGGATGTCCCCAAAAGTTTGCTACATTTATTTTTAGGGTAAATGATCCCACACACTTTCTCTACTTTTTATTCCTACCTCACATACTACTTAACCATCTAATATAACTCTTAAAAAATATAATGTTTGTTTGGTTGCCCTCAACTAGCATAGTCACTCAAAATTCATAGGAATTACAATGTAAATATGTTGTTTGGTTGACCTACACCCACCTCTCTCATGGTCACTCAAAATTCGTAGGAATTTTCTTCATGTCAAACAAACAACATAAGCTAATTCCCTTTGCAACCAAATTATACATTCTGAACAATGAAGTGTTAATTGGTGTATTTGGGTATGAAACTTCATACCCAATAGTTTCTCAACAGTCAACCCCATCAATCTCTTACCTAACTCTCTCCCTGAATTTCTTATCCCCATACCTCCATTCTATTAATAGAATGGACCAAACAACCATGCATATGAAAGTAATGGATTTGCAATCCATACAAAGGTGATTATAATTCCTATACTATTCCATTCTAATTTTTTAAACCAAACATACCCGAAAAATAACAAACATAACAAATATTAAGGGCCAAAGGTAGTATTCTCCGTCACGCATTATTGACAACACTTGATAATATTTGTGAGAGGTAAAATATTCAATTGTTACCGATAATACATGATGGAGGGAGTAATTCTTATATCAAATTAGAGGCGATCAAAAGTTCGGGTCGGGCCTTAACTAAGTAAGTATGCCTAAAGCCCAGATTTTTTAAGCGGACTTGGCGGGCCTTGCGCGGACTTTTCGGGCCAGGCCGAGCTTTTGAACTTCAAACGCATATTTTAAGTGCGTCAAAGCCCGCAATTTTTTCGGACCGATCGGGCTGGGCCAATGTTGATCAGCTATATATCAAATGCATCAAATTAAACCAAAAGAAAGGGATAATAGTTCATTAGTTCCTCTTCTACTAACCTTCCAAATTCCAATGATAAAATTAATTATAATGACTTAGGGTGCGTTCTCTTCAACTTATTAGACCTGAACTTATCTAAACTGAATTTATCCGAACTTATCAGACCTGATTTAACTTATTAGACCTGATTTAACTTATTAAAACTTATTAGACCTTATTGGAACTTATTAGGCCTTATTGAAACTTATTAGACCTTATTGGAACTTATTAAACCTTATTGGAACTTATTAAACCTGATTGAAACTTATTGGAACGTATTTTATATGATTGAATAAAATTAATAATAATAATAATGATGATGATGATGATGATGATGATGATAGTGATAATATTTTATGCATTTGAACCTATGTTCTTTTTTATTGTTGAATTACGTTCAAGGAGGTAGTAATAATTAGTATCTCTTTTTTCAAACCCATTATTAATTAATATTATCAATTCCAACAACAACTTATCTACATATTTAATTTTTCTTAATTTACTTGTAGTAAAATTAACAAACTAGAACGGATGGAGTAATAATAATAATAATATGGAGGATGAGTAAAGTTTAATTTAGACCAAAATTAGTAATAATAATATGGAGGATGGGTAAAGTTTAATTTGGACCAAAATTAAATCAAACCCAAAATAAATAAATAAGTTTTATTGTACAATATAAAAAAAATAGTTTAACTCAATCTAACTCTTATTGGTTTCTCTAAAAAAAAAATTATAAAACAAGAATGATAGAATAAAATTGGTTTATGTTGTGTAAGAGTGGTTTAAGGTAATTATTAATTTAATTAATTTTATTTAATCAATAATATAAAAATAATAACCTAGACTTGATTGGAACTTTTTAGACCTGATTGTAACTTATTAAACCTAATTACTCCCTCCATAACGAATTACTATCAACAATTTCCATTTTTAGGTGTAACAAAATACTTGCAACAATTTTTTCCAATTTTATTTTATTATTTTTTTGGCAAAAAAAACACAATAACCCACTTACTTTTTGCAAATTATTATATAGTCCCAGGACCACGTAGCTCTACGTGGTCCCTTGCCAAAACGACGTAGTTTTGGAGTTAAAAAAATCTGTTTTAGATTTTTACGTAAAAACAGTTTCTAAATTCATGGAAAAATTAGTTTTTTTTTTTGTAAAATCTCTTATTATAGAATTCCTACTTTCAAGGAATTAAAAGCAGTTTCTTAATTCATAAAAAAAATCTGTTTTTTTATACGTAAAAATTAATTTAGATTTATGTTACATTCATTAGTTCTTTATTTAGATTTATGAATATTGTTTTTAAAAAAATGAATATTGTATTGGTAGGAAATGAATATTGTGTATTATTTGTTCAACATATTATGATTTTGCATGAGATGAAGATTTTGGTTTCATTGTTATTGAAAAATGATTGTTATGCTTTTGAATATGAAGATTTTCTTATGTTTTTATGAAGTTTGTTTTGTACTTTGTGAATGGTGTTAATTTTGCGTATAATATGTTACATTCATTAGTTCTTTATTTAGATTTATGAATATTGTTTTTAAAAAAATGAATATTGTATTGGTAGGAAATGAATTTTGTGTATTATTTGTTCAACATATTATGATTTTGCATGGGATGAATATTTTGTTGCAAAATGAATATTCAGTTATCGCAAAAGTGAATGTAAATTCAGGTTTTTTGTGGTAAAATGAATATTTAGTATAACAAAATGAATATTCGGTATTAGAAAATGAATATTAAATTTAGTTAGTGCAAAGTTGATTGTTGGTTCAGGTTCTTTGTGATAAAATGAATCAACATCAAAAAAATGAATATTCAGTATTAAAAAATGAATATTCGATATACAATAATTAATATTCATTTTAGTTGTTGCCAACGTGAATGTAAGCTTGGATTTTTTGCTGTAAAATGAATATTCAGTATTAAAAAATGAATATTCATTTTAGTTGTTAAAACTGACTCTCTGAAGCGCGAGACCACAATTGTTCTATGTGTTCCCGGGAGCATTGTATATTGTAGTTTAAAAATTAGTTTTAAAAAAATGAAGCTTTTAGTTTTTTTTATAAAAAAATTGTGGTTAAAAAAAATGAATATTATAGTGTACAAAAATGAAGATTAAAGATAAAAAAAAAATGAAGATTGTAGAGTAAAAAATAAAGATTCCTAGGACCACAAAAAGCTACGTGGTCCTGGGAGCACCGTATAACAATTGCTTACTTTTCTTTCTCTTACTTTTATCATCATACTACATAATACCCAGCCCGCTTTTTTTGCGGGCTTTGGACATAAAAATCAGGCCCGCACTTGGGCCCGGCCTGGCCTGACCTGATTTTTTAATTTTTTTGTGCGGGCCTTGGACATTTAAAATTAGACTTTTTGGTTGCCTTTTAAGCCCGGTCCGAAAAAGCCCGAAAAACTCGCCAAACCTGCAATAGATTTTCGGGCTTTGGCTAAGAAAATTGGGCCCGAACACTGCCTGCATTATGGGCTTGATTTTTTTGCATTGGCCCGGCCCGACCCACGATCACCTCTACTACATAATACCCCATTTAGTTTTCCTACTCTTACTTTTTTTCTCTCTTACTACTATCATTATACCACCTAATACCATAATTAACCTATTTCATCTAGGAGTCCGTGCTAGTCCAAATGTTGCTACTAATTCGTTACGGAGGGAGTAGAACTTATTAGACTTGATTGAAACTTATTTGAATTTATTAGACCTAATTGAAACTTATTAAACCTACCTGATTAAAACTTATTAGAGCTTATTGGAAATTGCTAACTTATTAAACATGTTATTATGTTAAGACGTTCGTGCTTCATTTCAGGAAAAAAAAAAACACCAAAGTACAAGTAGGCAAGTACTGAAGTATACGACGACTGGCGAGTGGGCAACTGGCAATCGAGCAATGGTGTTGGGCTGTTGGCGTCTCTCGTCACGATTTATAACACCAAATTCTTTCTTTCGTTAGTTCCCTTCATAAATCATCATAAGTCAGTAAATAAATAACTTTCTTTGCCTAGACTCATTCCCTCGTTTTTTTAGGGTTTTCTAATCCAAATTCAACTGATTAAACCTCTTCAAATTTCTGCTTAATCAATAATTTCAAGCTTTTATCAATGGAAAATGAAGTGGTTGAAGAAGAAACTGAAGTGGCTGAAGAAGAAACTGAAGTGGCTGAAGAAGAAACTGAAGTGGCTGAAGAAGAAAATTTCGTGTTGGTATCCAAGGTAAGGTCTGGGCTTAAGCGAGAATTTCAGTTCGCATTAAAATCTCAAAACGAAATTTCAAGTTTGTTAACTGGTAGACGAGCCCGAAAGATTCCAGCGACTGCGTATTCAGTTCTGCAGAAGAAGAAGAAGAAGAATGATAAGGTGATTTCATCAATTAGGTCTCATAAATTAGCCGAGAGTGAGGATGATGAGTCTGAGAGTGTTGTTGTTAATGTTATGAGTGATGATGATTGTAATAAGCATCAAATTGCTGATAGTCAGACCAGAGTGAATGGTGCCGAAAATGAATCAGTGCTTCAAGATGAAGTGAATGCTGGAAATGATGCTAGTAAACTGGTGTTGGAGAAGATTAATGGCAATGTTGATGCTAAGAAAGTTCCTACCAAGTTGAAGGAGCTTCTTCAAACTGGGTTATTGGAGGGATTATGTGTTAAGTATATTCGTGGGGCGAAGGTAATATTCATGGAATCTCTTCAAATTCGAATGATGATGAATGTATAAATGGTTGATTATTGAGTTTTTATTATTATTCCTCTTTTTTTTTTCTATTTGATTTGATTTGATGATGTTTGAAATGATTTTGTTGGTGGGAATTTTGACAGAAGGTGACATCAGATGAAGGGCTTGCTGGAACGATTAGAGGGTGTGGGTTGTTGTGTTTTTGTGACAATTGCAAGGGTACTCAAGTAAGTTGGTTTTTTTACGTTGGTAGAGCTCGTTTGGTTTGGACTAATAAAATATGTGAATTAAAGTTTGCTGGATATTGTATTGTTTGTTTGACCCAATTACAAGAATTTAGTCTTTATAAGAAATTCTAATCCTATTTCTCACAAGATGTGGAAATGACCCATCATGGTGGGGTTGAAATTCGCATGCAAAATTTTAATTTCTAAAACCATCAAAAGAATATTTTTGATTTCTTAGGAAATTGCGGTGAATTAATTTTCTAGGAAAAAGAAATTAGTATACGAGATGGTTTTCTATGTGAACCAAACGAGATCTAAATTTGTGTTTAATTTAGTGCATGTAATGAAATGTTATAGAATAATTTTTTTCCTAGATAAATAAAGGGTTATGTTGGATGGATTCATTTTAAGTCTCTTTTTACGTTTTATATATCCATTTTTATAATATAAATGGTTGAAGATTGATTGAAGTGATTCCGCAACAATTCTATCTATGATGTACTTTTTAGATTAGTGCAATGGTGATATATGAGTTTTTTTTTCTACATTGGGATGCAATTATTTTGCACTTGCTCTTAAGATAGAACATTTATGTCATATATGAGAATATTCATGCTTTATTTTATAACATGTAAAGTGATATAAACCATTAAAAAATAGAGATTTTTATTAAGAAGATACAAAAATAGGTTAAAAGAGTTTGAATAAAGAAGATAAATGACAAAAAGAATATCTAGAATTTAAATGAGCACACATCAAAATGAAAAAAATGTAGCAATTAAGTATAAAATTGAGTGGCTTAAATAAAAAACATGTTCTGATTATTTAATTGCAGATGCATGTATTCATTGTGCACAATTCATGCAGTCGGTGCACAATTCCTCTGCATTTGCATAATTGCATTGCTTATGAGTATTTGATTCTCGGCTGAGTATTTTTTTCTTGTGGAGCTTATGAGTGCAGGTTGTAACCCCTAATCAGTTCGAATTGCATGCTGGTAGTTCGAATAAACGTCCAGCAGATTACATATATCTGGAGAATGGAAGGAGCCTTCGAAGTGTTATATCAGAATGCAAGAACGCCAGCCCGAAAAGTCTAAAAGTTACAATCCAAAATGCAATCAATTCTTCAGTGGAAAAGTGTATTGGACTTTGTGTTGAATGCAAAGGTAGATTTTGATTGATTTTTTTCCCCTCGCTTAAAGTTTTACCCTTTTTACTTATCTGAATTGTGTTTTGAACAATTTGATAGAAGCTAAACTAATTTTTTCTTCCAGATCCTATTTCTGATGGTAGCATTGGGAAAAAAACAGAGCTTTGCATTTCTTGCTCACAATTCAAAGCTTCTAATACGACACCAATTCAAGGAGGTGTAAATACTAATAAAAGGTAGGCTGGGTGAAAGCTTTTGACTTGGAATTTGAGCTCATGGCTTCCAGATAGCAATGCTTTTCAGCTAGAATATTAACTTCACTGAGAACACAGTAATTAGAAATCTTTTTGCTGTATTTCTTTATAATTTCATGTTTCAATGTCTGCAAATATAGCCGGGTTCTCCTGATTTAAATTTCGTTTTTAACTTTTCCATCTTGCACTTGGTTCATCTTTACTGATTTTGGACTTTGGATTGTGGCAGTGAAAAAGGATATTTGGATACTGTAAATTTTGTGCAAGATCTGTAATTATTGTGTTTCCATCATCATTGAACCAATAACAAGTATTTGCTCTAGCATAATAAAATTTGGATTTGAGATTTATTAGGAAGGTACCAAAATTTAACTTTATGTATTTCAACTTACTAAGCAAAAGTATTGGATATTGCTTCATTGCTCAGAATCGTACTAGTTAGGTTGGCATTGGAATTGTAATATTTCTGGCATACCTGTATACTTATATTTAGATTTTAGATATATTATTGAATAGTTATAGAATTATAGTTATTGCCCTTGCCCTTAAAACATCATACGCTTCTCTGTTTTCTACATCTTTTACTCATGAAGACGATAATGAATTTCTTAATTAATATGTTGGTTGGGTGGAAGCCATTATGTTATTTCCATCGTATGTCGAAGTTATTGTAAAGAGTCGGGGTAACACCAAGTTGGAGCTTTGTAAAGAGTTAAAACCGTGAGAGTTCATGCTAGTCAAAGTAAGAATGAACTCCTGGAGTATTAAATTTAGTAAATGATATAAAGTCAAGTGAGGATGTAGTGATATTTGATGTAAGGCGTTGCTAATATGCAGCTGTTTTACCAATCTTCAATTTAGTTTACAGAGTAACGGAGTCTGTCACCCATAGGAAGTGGGGTTGGATTAAGATGAGAGCAGCAATGGGATATTATGCGACTATAGCATATCTCTAAGCTTAAATGGGATATTTTAAGATTATTATTAGACCAATGCTAATTTATGGGTTTTAATGTTGGACTTTAAAAAGGTCCATATTAAGAAGTTGGGAGTACTAGAGATGTGTATTTTGGGATGGAGTTACAATAATAACATTTAAATGCCATTGATTTTGAAATGAAGATGTGCACAAGGAGGGGGGTGTAGCAAGTATTTAGGACTAGATGCACAAAAAGCCTAGGAAGACCTAGATGACCTAATGAAATGAGATATATAATCCAGTTATATAGTAGGATGTCTTGCTTTTCACTGCCTCCAATGCATTAAGTATCTGACCTTTAATATCTTTAGACAATCATAAAAAGTTGACAATTTAAAATATAAATCCGAATATTTCTAAAAAGATCCCACATAATGATATTTTTATTTGAACCCGTATACTCTCTCTCTCTCTCTCTCTTTCTGTTCTGTTTTAATTGTTTCATTTCTTAACGGTGATTGGGGTTTTCATTTGTTGAGTAGGGTTTATAGAATATTTGTGGATTTACTCAAATTTGTTAAATTAGTCGGACTTGTGACTCACTTTTATTAGAGCATTAGCAACGCACTGTCACTAAGATGCCCAAAGACCTTCTCTCCTTAGTTGCAAAGCTTTCCATTGCATGAACTTGCCCAAAAATTGGGGGTGCCTCAAGTTTTAGAGCACCTACCCAAAACTAAATAACACTTAATCAATAAAAATATGATGGATATAGAAAAAAAGAAAAGAGAGAGAGCTTATTGGGCACGCATAGCATTGTGAGAAGTAGAACATAAAATGGGGAGGATAGGAAATAAATTTAGTGTACAGTGAAGTGGAAGAATGAGAAAAGGAGAGAGAACCTATGGGTTTGCTCAACATTGTTGATGTTCTTAATGCTTATAATTACGTGCTGAAAACTCTGTAGGTCTAGACAAAAATTCTACCCTGATATTTGGCCAGGCTGGCCCGTCAATGTGTTAAATAATTTGGGGCTTAGACTTGGCCTGTCCTAGTCGCAACTCTTGGTACGCCTTGAGCCTTTTTAAAACATTGATATAAGAAATATTTTCATTAATGGTCAATTTAAAGCAAACAAAGGACATTGTGAATTTGTGATCCAATATAAATAGTGTTGAATTTGAAGTCGCAATGGTTGTAGGTGTTTTTGCCTAAAATTTCCCATAATATTTGTCAAAACCCTCTATTTTGGGTCGGGTTGGCATCAGATTTCAGGTTGGATCAATTTTTGCCTGCTCTGAACTGTGGCTCTTGTTATTATCTTTATATCCTATAATTTTTAGTGTCCTAGTGTTTGCATTCCCTGCATGAGTGATTTTTTTAACTGATTTCCCATAATTTGGTTATTTTCTGCTTTATCAATATGTTTTCCTTCTAAACTTCTTCATTAACATTTCAGATTTGTTGAGGGTGTTTCTTTACAAAAAGCGTCTTATAATACTTCAAATAACAGCTTGCAATCACCTAAAAGTCAGGGCAAGATAACGCGAAAGTGAGTGTTTTCTGTTCTGTTGTTTGGTGTCCCTTTGATATTCTTTTATTCCAATGATTGATTTATTGTTCCCTATACTATATGTTGCTCTTTCTTTTTTAGGGACTTGCGATTGCACAAGCTGGTATTTCAGGATGATTTCGTGCCTGATGGTACGGAGTTGGGATACTATGTTCAAGGAGAGGTCTGTTGATGTGGAGCTTTATGATACTCCCTTTGTTTTCCAATAATAGGCCATGCGTGATATGGTGTAGTATAGTTTCACCTTTAAAATAGGAAAAATTGATTTTATTAATCCCACATTTACTTGATCTTCTTAAAACAGCCCCTCTTTTAAGTTAACTCAAAATAATTTCACCTTTCAACCTTTTCTTCTTCGATTGGTCCTTTATTTGTCGATTATCACTTAAACAAGTTATTGATACATGTATTCCGTTCTGATTTGCCAACTATTTGATTTTTCTATTTATTTATTTAAATCTCTTTCACCTGCCAAAGTTTTTGGGTTATTTCTCTTCTGCGTATTTGGAAATTGGAGGGATTTGAAGGGTTCGGGAATGGAAGATATTGATTGAAAATTAGCAAGAAATGTCGCTGAGCAGAATCAGCATGGAAAAAACATATGATAAGTTTATGAACTAATATAGTCATACTCATACTGTGATAGTGATTTACTAGATTCCAAATCTAGATTCTCATACTTAATAGTTTATAATACACTCAAATATTCAATTTGAATCATGTACCATTGAAAAAGAAAAGAAAAGTAAATTTCTGTTTTGTAATTTTGTGACGGATATTAATTAAGAAATTACAGAGCATTAAGATGATGTGATGGTGAAGGATGGATAAGCAAATGATTAATGTTGTGATTTACTATGATAGAGATTATCTGAATAAAGAATTAAAGGGAAGAAAGATAAATTTTTTATTCTCAACCAGTAACCAGTAAAAAGGAACAATAACAAGATGGGTTAAAAAGTGGGATTATATTGAGTTAGAAGATCGAGTAGAGGTATGATAATTAAAATCAATTTATCCTCATAACATAAGTATTTGTGATCCTGCAGTATTAATATGTTGTATTACATTTTCTTTTAATGAACAATTAAGGTCTTTATCGAAGTGCAGTTACTGTGTCTGAGTCCATGTGTATATTTTTGTTTCCTGAGTTGTTGCCTCTTGCTGAGCAGAAACTTTTGTCAGGCTATAAACAGGGTTCTGGAATTTTCTGTTACTGTTGCCAGACAGAGGTATTTTTTTTTCCATTTCTGACTTTTTGTGTCAATAATAAGTTCTGGGATACTAATTCTTATTAAACTGATGGACAGATTAGCCCTTCTCAATTTGAGGCACATGCTGGGTTTGCTTCTCGCAGGAAGCCGTGAGTATAATTTTTTTTTTTGCGGGATTCTGTATGCATTGTCCTGTATAGGTTGATATTTTATATTCTTCTGACAGTTACCTCAATATATACACGTCGAATGGTGTATCTCTTCATGAATTGTCACTCACTCTATCAAGAACAAGCCAGTTCTCAACAGATGAGAACGATGATCTGTGCAGTGTCTGCCATGAACTTGGGGATCTGTTATGTTGTGATGGCTGTCCAAGGGCATTCCATTTAGGTGAGCTGTTTGACTTATCTGATATATATGCTGATTTTTTTTTTTTTTTTGGCTGTGTATATCTGTGCATATGGAGCGATTGGTAGTTTGGTACAATGATGTCAACATAATTTGATCATGGTCATGGACTCATGGACTCATGGATACCATCCTCACGACATTATCAATTACGTTAATTCACCTTCACTTTCGGTGTTGTTTCACAGCTACATGCTTATCATGCTACTTATTTCTACGTGTTCTGAATATAATTCCTCTTTTGTGATAAATTAAAACCTTTAATGGATAGAGATTTAATGACAAAGGGAAATGTATTTGTGAAGTTTTGATGAACTGTGCAGCAGCCCATAGTGTTGCTAACATTAACATTATGATTGGAGTAAAAAATCAGAAGTATCTAGTTACATGGATTTTAGTCAAAACTGACAAGTTGATGGGTGAGGTATATATTGTAGTTAATCAAGTATCATACAGGAAAGGATTTTGAGGAAAGAAAATTTCTCACCACAAAGATTTAAGTTGTATTTTTCTTGAGGTCTAGACAAAAAACTGATGTGTAGAAGTTTTTCTTAGTTTCATGCATTAATGAGAAGTATGGATAAACGAGAGGGTTTTCAGGATTTATCCTTTTCGCAATGTTACACACACCTTAAAATTTTATGACCTATGTTGGATATGTTTTGTTACAATTATCATTGTGCTTTTCAACATTTCCACTGTTTTGTGACTTTTGTCCAATTATTGAAAGCTTTTTCTTGAAAGATGCGTTTGGGAAAAAACTTTTTGTAACACCCTTGGCTCTCTCTCTCTCTTCCTGTCTGCTACCCACTTAGAATTGTTCTTTTTTGCTTTGTTGGATTGTGTTGATTATTGTGGGGAAAGTGGCTGCTGTGGACCATCAGATTTTATTTTATTGCTTTTACACTATGTTTTGGTGGGCATTTATGATGGGAGGAGGGGAGGGGAAAAGAGGGAAAGGGAAGGAAAGGAAGGGGACGGAAAGAGTGAGTTTCATTTTTTATAAAATCTTTCTAACATTGTAGACATCTGATTTGTATAGAAGGAATGGACAATACATTCTTCCAATTCCCTTCTTCCATTTGTTATCCTAATAAGGATGATCAATGATGAAGTCCTCACTCCCCCTTGCTTTCTTTTTTCTCCAAAATGTAATGGACTCAAGAACCTGCTGCAATATCACAGTAAACTAGCAAATAATAGTGAAGAAATATGGACAGCAAAATGAAGGTATTTGATTGATGGGAAAGAATGATTACAAAGCAACTTTAGGATGCTACTCTCTCTAGTGACTTAAGGTCACAACTCTCTAAAGTTCCTCACAAATTTTCTGGATAAAAGATTACATTCTTTCTCTCTTCTTATATATACAAATTACTACCCTCAGCCTACAAAAGTATCAGCTTCTTGTTGTCTTTCTGATGCTGTCAGAATTTTGCTGCTGCCCCTTGCTGAAGTGTGGTAGTGGGTGATGTTGTTGTAGTGGTTTGGTGTACTTGGTTGTCTCCCTTGCTGGCTGGCCTTGTCTTTTTCCTTGCATATGTCTGAGTTATCCTTGGCTTATATGGCTCCATTACACAAAACCTCTTATCCAAGTATTGCATTAAATTCAAATTGGATCTGTTCTCTTTGTTTTTCCTTTTATTTTGCATATAGCCTGAATATATGATAGGGGTAACATGAGTTTAGGGACCTAAATCATGTAAAAATAAGGTTTTTTTCCCCTTTTTTGAAAGTTCAATAATGTGCAATCATGTGGTGCAACCCTAACTTTTCAATCGTAGTGCTTCATACATTGATTTGAAATTTTAAAATGTTGGTATGCCTTCTTATTCCCTTCTTTTAGGTACTTGAAGCTCATCATGTCTATGCAAATATAGCATATTTTGGCCGTTCCATAATGCTTTCCTTAAATATGGGATTTTTAAAAACCCTATGCCTGTTTCTCTTCATTGTTCACTCTGTTGTCTGCTTTAAGTTAGAAGAGTGGAACTTCAAATCTTTCAGATTTCTTGATGTGTGGGTTTGCTGATGCATTTGTATGTATTTTCTTCGGGTCATATATGCCTGATTGGTGTTTCTGTTTGTGCTTGTACCCTCAGAATGCCTTGCTTTACCAAGCATTCCACAGAATAAATGGTATTGCAATTACTGTGAGGATATGTTTCAAAAGGAAAAATTCGCTGAGCGTAATCCTAATGCAATAGCTGCCGGTCGGGTCCCTGGTGTTGATCCAATAGAGCAGATAACTAATCGTCGCATTAGGATTGTTGAGATCCTTGATTCACAAGATTGCAGTGGCTGTGCATTATGCAGGTAAGAGTTTGAACTCTTGTTTTGAGATATTCGCCGATTTGGTATCAAGTTGATTTTCCTTTTGGGTTTTTATGAACAAACATGTGATAGCTGCTAAAAGTACTTAAATATTGTCCATCTCAATGTAACTAATAAAATTTTGAAAAGCCTAATATAAGTTTCAAAAATAATTAAGTCCTCAGCATGTAATTATTAAGCCCCTAGATTGTTAATCTTTATTTTATAATTTGGGGTTTGGTGCTAGTGTAATTTTATGATCTGGATGACTCTGGTTTTTCTGTTTGTAGTACATCCATGCATATGATGTTTGAAATCCAAAACTAGCAAGATAGCTGATTGATTTTATGGGCCTTATACCAACTTACCAATGTCTTGAAAATTCTATTATAAATAGTTGATATTGGACACTTGAACAATGAAATATCAACTTTGAGGTGGCGCTCGAAAACTGTTGTTTAATGATCCAATGTTAGGTTAATCTTTGTTCCAGATCATTTCATCACACTGTATGGTAAATTCTGTGCATCAGAATATATGTAATCCCTCCGTAACATAATTCTGGCAATAAGTTTTTTTTTCACGCATTTCAAGGAAGCGATTTAAGGGTGTAAACGAATAAATTGATCAAAAAAAATTTTAAGATTAGTAATTTATGATCTCAATCTTACTTGTATTAAAACCATTTTGATTAATTTGTTCGTTTACACCCTTAAATTGTTTCCTTGAAATACATGAAAAATAACTTGTTGCCAGAATTATGTTACGGAGGGTGTATATGTAAAATAACACCTGAATCCCTACTTTGTCCTTGTATGCAGAGTCCATGATTTTTGCAAATCAGGATTTGGACCGCGCACTGTCATTATATGTGACCAGGTATTTCTTGCTTGCTCTATGATTGTTGCTGATATCATCACTAAAAATTTTGAAACTCGTGATAAGTGGTGTTTCTTGCAGTGTGAGAAAGAGTATCATGTAGGCTGTTTGAAATTGCACAAGATGCAGCACTTAAAGGTCCGTACTATATCCTTTTCCTCTGTTATAGTGGTTGAATTTTGAAGCTTAATTGGCTTGATCTTGTAAAATTTTCTTGGATAAGTTAACATATTTCTTTGTTTCAGGAGTTGCCTGTCGGGGATTGGTTTTGTTGCCCTGATTGTGAGAGGATAAATTGTACTCTCAAGGAAGCTGTTGAGGCAGGGAAGAAAATGCTTCCTGATTATCTCATGAATGTGGTAAAGAAAAAAATCATAGAGAAAGATTCTAATGCCTCCAATCTTGATGTAACATGGAGGGTTCTTAATGGGAGAAAATCATGTCTTGATGACATTAGATCAATGCTTTCAAAGGCTGTTTCTGTGTTCCATGTAAGTATTTCTTCTTTATGGCGCCCTCTTTCTCCCTTTTCCTCTCTTTCACTCCCTTGAGCTCCATTCTTCTTGTTCCATCCTGTTTCTGCACTTGCCACATGCCTCTTTGATGCATTCTTTATTAACAGGAAACATGTGAATTGGATGTTTAGTATATCCTTGGTAGAAGATTAGAATGTAGTGTATGGTTTTATAAAAGCAGGCTGATGATTCTTGCCTTCTTGGAACCAATTTCATAGCCAATATCTAGAGTTAGCTTTCAAAGGATAGAATTCCCATTACTGCCAATAACGTATCTTTGTGTTCCTTGTGGAGATATTAAAAGTTGAATGGTCTCTCTGTATCATGTCATAGCTAATGAATCAAAGATCTGATCTGCCATACTCATGTCTTCGGACTGACTTCTCCTTCATAGTTTTGCTGATTGAAAATAATTTTGAAGTAAAAGAAAATATTGATTAATTTATAGTTTCTACTGTGCGGATGGGTTGCTTGCTCCTGCAAATGCATTAAATCATTAATATCTAGTTTATCCTTTCCAAAATGCTCCATTACCTAGTGAATTGAAGAAAGAATGTTCTTTTTTGCCTCTCTTATCTTATATAGAGTTGCGAGTAAAAGATTATTATTAACTAAAATCACCGTGCCAATTTGTGAGTGCTAACTAAGCTTAATAATTAAGTGTGAGTGGTATGCAATACCTGCGATCGAATCCCTACCATATCATTACGGTAAGTAGCTCTTTAATATTCTAAAACAATCTTCATCCCAATTTAATATTGTGCCTGTATTAGAACTTTTTTCTTTTTTTCTAGGAGCAATTTGACCCAATCTTCTATGGTGAATTCAAGCAAGATCTCATCCCACACATGGTTTATGGGTGAGCTATGTTACCTTTCTATTTGTCAATCACCCCTTTTTTCCCCAATGTTAAAAAAGTTCATCCTGTAACTTATTTTTCTATGTTGCAGGAGGAATTCAAAGGAAAAAGAATTTGGAGGCATGTACTGTGCAGTGATTAGTGTCAAGTGAGCATTTCCTATCTTTTTGTTTGTGATGATTGGCTCTTTTATCCTTTTTGTGGAATTTCTGACACTTGCCTTGTTCTGCAGCTCAATAATTGTATCATGTGCTGTTTTTCGTGTATTTGGGAAGGAAGTTGTTGAAGTTCCTTTAGTTGCAACGACTAAGGACTGTGAAGGAAAGGTGAGAACCCTTTTTTTAATCTCAAATGACCATATTCCTTCCTCTGCTTGTCTTACTCTTGTATGTGAGGATGAGATTCCTTTGGCAACCTCTATTTTGCTTAGGAGATGTAATGAGCATCAAATGTAATTTCATACATGTAACTTGTAAACCTATGCTACTTGATTTTGAGCTTGTTGTTAGTAATGGAACTTGTAAAACTATGCTATAGTTTTGTTTGAGATGTGATTAATTGGTTGTTTCTTGATTTTTGAAGGGATACTTCCAATGTTTATATTCTTGCATGGAGAGATTGTTTGAAAAACTGGGTGTAAAGAACATGGTACTGCCAGCTGCTGAAGAGACGAGATCATTGTGGATGAAAAAATTTGGTTTCAATGTGATGCCACAAGAGGAGGTTTATTTCTAAAACTTATGTTCTTACTGTCTCTATATAACGGTCTGCGTTGTAATTTGTGCATTCCCAAATAGTAAACTATGATACACTAAGTATTAAACTTTGATAACCTTTTGTATTACAAACTGAGAGTTATGTAGAAAGGTATCAAGTCACAGTGGATTTTTTATACTTAGTAAGATGATTGGGATATTCCTATTCAATTAATGTACTCCATTTTTTATTAGACTCTTGTAATATGATTGGTATCTTTAATACTTGATCAATTTTTGGAGTGGAGAGAGATCGAAAGAAAGAAAAGTGGAAACTCTTGTGATATGAGAGGTATAGAGTGAATTTGTTGCCAAAAAAAAAAAGTTGTTGCATCTAATTTGAAACTCTAAAATAGAAAGTGTTTTATAATTGGCCCATGTCTAACTTTTATTTTTGCTTCTAAAAAAGTGTTGCATCTAATTTTGAAACTTCCTAAAATAGTTCGTGTTTACTTGTTTGTGCCGTTTACAGCTGAATGATTTGAGAAGGCGATACGCACTGATGAATTTTGCTGGGACATCTGTGCTGCAAAAGCTGGTCCCAAACCTGAGTTATTGAGAAAGACAGATTGTGGACCGAAATAGTACTAGTGGATGTCTTTTGTTTCAATGTGTAAATTTTTTTTGGATATTGTACAGAGCTACAGAAATGAGAAGAATGCGTAGGTCTTTTCTTTTGCTTTTCCAGAATGGATATAGATGCAGGAGTAGAACTGAATTCTCCATTTGTGAGAATCAGAAAGTTTTGAAATAGCTTTATTGTATGTATATTTTGTATTATGAAAGATATATTTTCCGTGGCACATTTTGCTGCTGGACTTTATTTTTTTTTTTTATTTTTTTTTTTTTGCAAGCAGCTGTTGCAACACAAAATTTGTCTTTTTCTATGAGCATCTTGCTCCACTGTTTTTGTCTTCCCTTTCCCTTGTGTGTGTGTGTTTGGGGACATTAATCTAAATTTGTTTGAGGTATACTGACGAATATCTAGAGGGATGTACTCTACATAAAATTGCAATCAACATAAAGTTGTATAAAAAGTAAGAAAGAGTATATGGAAACGAGGAAAAAGAGCGTAATTTTATTGAAGTTAGTCAAAAGTGAAGGAGAATATGGAAAAACACTTGGGAATCATAAATTAATAAAGGTAAGAGAATAAATGTAAGAAATGAGTAAATTAAAAAAGTATCCAAAAAAGAAAAGTGGATAAATTAAAAAAAACGAAGAGAGTATAAATTCCTTTTATATTTTATTTAGGGCTCGTTTACATTAGCTAAATATAGATAAACAGAACTGAACTGGATAAAGATTAACTGAATTGAATATAATCTGAAGTAAACAAACCCTTAATGTTCCAAAGTTGGTCTTAGAAATAGGAATAAAATTATGAAACTTAACGAGTTAACGGTACCATGTGAAATTAGTTTTGGAAAATATTTAATTTTGTTGCAAAGTTATGAAAAATAATAGTATCATGTACTCCCTCTATCCCATTTTGTTTGCAACATTTCGTTTTTCACATCTCTCATTACACAACTTTAAATAAAAATATATTCAAATATATATTAAAAAATTATAAAAATTGTATGGAAAAAACAATTCTCAAATGATATAATCATTAAATTGTTGCAGTTTATTGCATTTCACACTTGTTTTTTTTTTTTTTTTTTTTAAGAAAAGAAACCACCAACTCACCAAGAGCGGTAATTGAATTCCAACGGTCATATAAATGATCGTGAATTCTAGTAGCCGCATAGCCGGGTAAAGATCATACGGAGTATTTGAATTTCAAATTTCACAAATAAACCATCGAATTTCCTAAAACAACCTTAATTTCCTAAAAATCTTCAAAAATACCCGTTAAGCCGTTACAATAACCCTCTTTTAACTTTAGCTTCCTTTGCTTTTCCATCTTCTCCAATTTCTCATCCGCTCCACTCTCTTTCTCTCTCTTCATCTTGGTATGCTTCTTCTCTCTCCCTTAATTCCTCTTTAGAATTATGCGATTTCGCTATTTGATTTTATCTTTCATTCCATAATTGATGTTTGATTACTCTTTTTTTGTTTTTTGATTTGATGTGTTTTTTGTTCATATTAAACCCTAGCAGAGATTTATCGCACTTTTTCGCTGAAGAGATTGAAATAAAAAAAATGGGTCAGATCCAATACTCTGAGAAGTATTTTGATGATACTTACGAGTATAGGTATGAACTTTATGTTGTTTTGATTTTTTTTTTTCCTTTTTATTTTTGATTACGGTTTTGAGATTGGTGTTGATTTGCGTTTATGATTACAGGCATGTTGTTCTTCCTGCTGAAGTAGCTAAACTTCTTCCCAAAAACCGCCTTCTCTCTGAGGTTAGATTTTTTTTCCCCCGGTTTTTCTTTGATTCGAATTTTTCTTTCGCTTTGTAATCATTTGTTGTTGTTTGAATCACGTATTATTCAAAATTTGAAATCATTGCTAAACTTTTTAATTTATCAAATTTGATTTGATACTTTGTACTTCGTAACTGGTATAAGATGAATGATACAGATAGTTTTTGTAAGAATTTGACAGGCTTTATTGATTTAGAGTTTGGTATATTTTGCTTTTACAGTCACTGTTACTAGTACTGGGAACTGCTGATTTGCTGAAGTACTGAACGTTTTAAAGTGTTTGAACCTCCTAGTTTATTAGTTGAATTTGCTGCAAAACTATTTTTTGTGTTGATAGTTATTGTCAGTGTCTTAATGTTCTTGCTTATACTAATGTTCAGGGATGTTAAGGAGTTGAACTTCATGGTTTTTGAAACAATTGAACGAGTTATACTCCTTGCCTTTCATACAAAATACAGGAATATTCAATATTGTCATTGGTGACTCTCATTTTTTTTTCAAAATATATAACAAAAAAAAACCCTCAGTTTTTCAAAATATTTTAATAGTTACTTCAACTCTTCAAGTGTCCTTTTCAAAAAAAAAAGAAAAAAAACTCTTCAAGTGTCAAATGTCCATTTAAATCAATGTAGTATTGTTATGTTACGGAGGGAGTAGTATGAATATGAATGGTATTAGTATAGAAAAAGCTTAAACATTTGATTTCAACAGGTACAACATACAATTTAATGTAGAAGAAAGTTAATATTGAAGCTTTTGCAATATTTTTCACATGGCTTTGGTTTTACTAAAGTCCGGGTTAAATTGTAGTTGAGCAAAACCTAACAACAAAACATCAGTTTAGAGATGTTGAAATCAAATGTAATACCATTAAGATATGTTGAAAACTTATTAATGATATTTTTAAAAAAAACTGGGGAGTACCATTGATAATTTTCCCAAAAACTTAACCAAATTCCTTTTTAATTTTCCCAAAAAATTCCTTTTTAATTCAAGGACCATATATGCAAAAGATCTCTCATCCATATTTTGCCATTTTGATATCAATTCGCTATGGAAGTAGTACTCCCTTTGTTTTTTAATAGATGTGAAAAGCCAAATGTTACACCTATTAAAAAAACGGAGGGAATTTTAGTTTTGGATTATGTCTAATAGTTGATAAGTGGGTGGTTTTCCAGAACGAATGGCGGGCAATTGGAGTTCAGCAAAGCAGGGGCTGGGTGCACTATGCAATCCACCGCCCTGAGCCACACATTATGCTGTTCAGGAGGCCACTCAACTTCCAGCAACAGCAGGAAAGCCAAGCTCAAGGCGTCATGGCTAAGTGATGAAAAGATGTTAACAGTTTGTTGTAGACTATTTCTAATTCTCTAGAAATTGAAGTCTAGTGCTTTTGTGTTTGTGGTTTTGATAAGTCTATTTTAGTGTGGTTTTAAACAAAACATCTGGCATCTAGTATGGTTTTTATAAGCAAGTTTGGCACTCTGAACTTGATGACATTAATGTTCTATTAATGGTCACGAAATGATGTTTAGTTTAGGCTCTATCTGTTTCCCTAAATTGCCTTCAAACTGATTTATTTTATCCTTTTGCTAAACTAAATTACGGAGTATAATTTCTGCCTTGTATATTCTTTGTTGGACATATTTCTTTAAATTACCGAGTCTCTTGACTAATGTTTTGACGGGATATCTTTTTGCTAAAACATTCAAACTTTTACCTTAAAACACAACCTTATATATAACGTTTAATTGGTTAGGCAAAAAGTTAAATTTATGATAAAATGAAAATAGAATGCTATGTTAGAAATAACCTTTTATTAAAACAAGTCAGGGTTGAGATAAAATACTTTTGGGTTCAGGTTAAACATGTTGAAATAGTAACGGGTTCATGTCTTAAGATATATCTTTACAACTTAGGAATTTCGGGTTGGGGTTTAGTTAACGGGGTGTAGAGATTTAAAATTGCTACTATTTTTATGTTTTAAATGTAATTAGTTTAAACCTTGTTCCCTACATGGGATTTTGTTTGATTTATAAACTAACTACGTAAGAGTGTACAATTTTTTAACATAAATATGTATTCACATACGCCTCGAAAAAATTATAAAAAACAAAGAAATATAGCGTGCATGGATGTAAATAAGAGCATATATTACGTAAATAAAAGTTTAAAAATATGCATTCAATATTAAATTAAGATATAAAAAAAAGGCAAGGTAATGAATTAAAGGTAAGAAAGATGGTTAAGTAATCTGTTATTAAATTGTTAATCTTTTTTTTAGAGATACTGAATTCAATGGGTCTTGAAAGGGTGCCATGTGGATTGAAAAATCATGTTTTAAATATTTAGTATAAATTACCACTATCGTTAATTCAGTATTGAACTCAAATCATGTGCAACATTTGCCATAAAAGGTTACTAAAAATTGTGTGCAACAACTATTTTTTTCTTTGTTTGGTAAACTTTTAACAAAAATCTCAAAATCTCAATCAAATAAAGGTACAAATTCAGAAGTGTAAAGGTAAAGGTACAGATTCAGAAGCCTTGATAATGCTCATCAGTTCAGTTGATACTTCTACCATAGTTGGCCTAGTATTGAACTCAAATGATGTGCACCTGAGCGCAAGACCTATTGATGCTCTTAGTTGCTGTCTAAATTCTTCATTAGCAATCAGTCTAGCTCCAGTTATTTTAGAGTCTACAATCCCAGAAATACACTTGTATTCAAGACCAATCATAACCCATTCACGTAAATGCATAGGCCCGTCATTGTTCTCCCCTACTAACCTACACACAGCATCTTTTCCTGTCAAGAGTACAAGAAAAAACATCCCAAACGCATACACGTCTATGCTTTGAGTTACTTTGCCAAATGAAATATATTCAGGTCCAACATAACCCCATGTCCCTACTACAGTATCTTCAAGATGTTCTTTATCCTCTAGAACACAAATGGAGAGGCTAAAATCTGATAGTTTAGCGGAATTATCCATGCCTAAATACACATTTTACGGCTTTAAGCTCCTATGAATTATAGGACGGTGAAAACCTGTGTGAAGATAGGCTAAGGAATGAGAGATCTCCCATGCTACCTTTAGCCTTTGTTTCCAATCAAGCAATGGTTTGTCTTTGAAAACTAGATCATGAAGAGTAACATTTTTTACATACTCATAAACGAGGACAACGTATTTTGTCTCAAGGCAACATCCTAGTAGCTTGTGCACGTTCCTATGAGTGCTCATCTGCGCAACAACCAGGATTTCTCGAAAAGTTGCTGATCTAAGTTCGGAACTGTACTTTTCTGATTGTTCCTTTACCAAAACACACTTCCCATCCCACAAACCTTTGTACCACTTTACATCTGATTCCTTGAAAGACATAGTGTGTGGTTCTACATTCATCGCGTTGAGCTCATCTACAGACAAATAGCAGATGGGGTTGGTTTTACCCTTGAACAAGGAAATGCTTTCTTGCAATACTAATGCTCCATTCTCTATAAAGTTTTCTATGCTTCCTTCAAAAACCTTCTTACCCCTTTGTTGCATCAACAAATGAGCCGTTAGCAAGCTTTTATTCGTTTAGTGGGGTGCAAAACGTTTTCAATTCAAAATGATTTTTCGTGGAAAGCATTTTATAAAATGTAAATCTCTTTTTTAGTAACTTTTCCATTGTACTTTTTCGTTGCAAGGGAAATATTTTTTCCATTTTAATTAATCTAATTTTTGGAGAAAATATTTTCAGCAAGGTGGAATAAGGAGGAAAGGAAATAGTTTTCAGCTAAAGTTTTTTATACTAGAGCGAAAAATGTTTTCCTTAAAACTGTTTTCCTATTTTACATCGTTTACTTTGGATGAAAAAATAAAATGTAAAATTTTGGGTGAAAACTCATTTTACACCCTATTGGAAATATTTTCCTCCAAATTTGGGAGTAAAACTTGTTTTCCGTGCGAATAAACATTGAAAAATTTATATAAAAATGAGTTTTCCAACGTAAATTATTTTTCATGGAAAATCATTTTACATCGAAAATATTTAGAACTACCCATAATTTTTTAGTTAAAACCAAACAATGTAAAACTGATAAAACAAAGTTTTCAGTGAAATTTAGAACAACAACAATTTGTTGAGCTTATGTCTGCGAATTCCATACCAGTCTATCATCCCGTTGTTTGCAACTTACGGCCTTCCACATCTTGCTAATTGAGATGCGGCTAATTTTCTCTCCCAAGTCATTTGACATGATCACCACTGAACTTCTCTGATCTTCTTCTCCCTAGACTGATGCTTTTTCCACTAAAAGATCTCAATCTCAATAACAATTCATCATTTTATTGATATGAGCAGCTGATTTATTTTCACCTAAAATTCATTCATCACATTGGAACTTATTATAACATTTTAGCTGTGAATTGAACTTCAATCCTAGACTCGGCAGGAGTCAGGAGGCCAGAAATTGAATTGAATTTGTTTGAACTAAACTGAAATTCAAAAAATTAAATCTAAAAGAACAGGCCATATAGTTGAGCTAATTTGAGTCATTAATGATTAATTTAGATAATTCATTATTGTAGGATGCCCTTTCATATTTTGGAGACTCCATCAAATGCATCACAAAACCAAAACCAAAACAAAAACAAAAACAAAAAGGATATAATAAAAGTAATGAATTTCACAACTAACCTTTGTATAAATAGATTTCAAGCAATTCAAAACCCTTTGAAAGTTACAATTTAGCTAGCTAATTTAGATCATCAAGATTATACAGTAGTCTGTGTAGAAATTTAAACATGTCAAATACTCAGTTTTCCAGCAATTTTGACTTGCAGTATATCAAAGTGAACGAGTCATGTTTCATTGACTTTTTTTTAGTTAATTAGGCTTGTGTTGGGCCGGATGATTCACGCCTCTTTGTTGGGCCAGGAGCGAATTGGGCTGATAAGAATAACTGATAATTCAAAGCACTTTGAGTATCTGGTTGTTGGACGTTCACACCTTTTCTGCTTTTCAGGAAGTTTTTTTTTTTTTTTGGCCATAATCGATCCAAGGATCACCTATAATCGAGAGTGAGTGGTTACCCAAATTATAAGTAAGTTAAAAAATGAAAAATATTTATCCCATACAAGAAAAAACATACTTCCTCCGCTCTATAATTATTGCAACGTTTGCATTTTGTCATTATTCACTCAGATGAATAGTTTTTGTGAGTCATATAGATCTCATTTATATTCATCTCAGTTCAACCAAACAATGAAAAATGTTTAAAATGAAAAATCACTTTTTCGTCAACGAATTTTTTTATAAAAAAAAATCCTAAAAAAGAGTTATACATTGTAAAATGCTTTCCGCGAAAGATAATTTTCATTTTTCCAATTGAAAAGATTTTACATCCTACTAAACAGAGCCCTAAAGCTTGTTAACTTTTCATTTGTTGATGCAGCAAAGGGGTAAGTACATGGTTTTCGAAGGAAACATGGAAAACTTTATAGAGAATGGAGCATTAGTATTAGAAGAAAGCATCTCCTTGTTCAATGGTAAGACCAACCCCATCAGCTACTTGTCTGTAGATGAGCTCAACTCAATGAATATTGAACCACACACTATGTCTTTCAAGGAATTAGATGTAAAGTGGTACAAAGGTTTATGGGATGGGAAGTGTGTTTTGGTAAAGGAACAGTCTGAAAAGTACAGTTTCGAACTTAGATCAGCAACTTTCCGAGAAATTCCGATTGCTGCGCAGATGAGCACTCATAGGAACGTGCATAAGCTACTCGGATGTAGCCTTGAGACAAAATATGTTGTCCTCGTTTATGAGTATGTAGAAAATGTTACACTTCATGATCTAGTTTTCAAAGACAACCCATCACTTGATTGGAAACAAAGGCTAAAGATAGCATGGGAGATCTCTCATGCCTTGGCCTATCTTCACATAGGTTTGCACCGGCCTATAATTCATAGGAACTTAAAGCCACGAAATGTGTACTTAGGCATGGATAATTCCGCTAAACTGTCAGATTTTAGCCTTTCTATTTCTGTTCCAGAAGATAAAGAACATCTTGAAGAGACTGTAGTAGGGACATGGGGTTATCTTGCACCTGAATATATTTCATTTGGCAAAGTAACACAGAGCATAGATGTTAATGCTTTTGGAGTGTTTTTTCTTGTACTCTTGACAGGAAAAGATGTGTGTAGCTTAGTAGGGGAGAACAATGATGCGCCTATGCATTTAGGTGCTTGGGTTGCGAATGGTCTTGAATATAAGTGTATCTCTGAGATTGTAGACTCTAACATAACTGGAGCTAGGCTGATTGCTGATGAAGAATTCAAGCAGCAACTAAGAGCATCAATAGGTCTTGCTCTCAGGTGCATAGCCATTGAGTTTAATACTAGGCCAACTATGGTGGAAGTATCAACTGAACTAATGAGCATCATCAAGGCTTATGAATATGTACCTTAACCTAATTTAGATTTTGAGGCTTGCCACATTCTATTATAAGTAGGAATCTTAGTTGGGTGGGTAAAATAGAAAATTGTTTGGCTGGGAAGGGTCTAAATTTGATGGAAATGGTAAATGGGGCAGGAATGTGGATATGAATTTTACGAACAATGGGGATTGGTTGTATGCTGTACCTACCTCGTCCCCATTCCTCCTCACCATCCCAGCCCCATCCCCCCACCTCCTCACCATCCTAGTGGGTGGGAAACGCACAGATGGGTGTGAAAGCGGGGATGGCGCAAGGATTGGCAACTAGTTGGATGATGGGGTGGAGACAAACTGTCTGATAAGGCATGAATAAGAATACGACTTATATCCACAATGGATATGCCATAAGTATGAAAATTCTTAATGGTGGGGATAGAAATTGTAATATCCCAACCCGCTCCACCAACATCCCTAATTATAAGGCAACATTTCTATGACGGATTGATACCTAAATTAAGGACTACTCTAAATGGTATTCGCAATTCAAAAGAATAAACAGATTATACACGGGTGTAAAATATTCATCTATTCAGAGGTACGAGTAAAGGGTAGAAAGTCAAGGGAATTAGGAGCAGTTTCCTTAAATATTATGAATTTCTTGAACTTAATTCTATAATTTGTAATTATGTTTTCTCCTCGGATTGTATTACTAGTACTATTAGGTGCATTGACGGGCCGTTTGGTAGCCGGTTATAAATGAAGGTAATAGAAATGAATTTATAATTAAATTTAGAAGGAAAATCAAAATTCATTCCCATGGTAGTGCTAACTTTACTCAAATTTATCTAATTTTCTTCACAAATATCTATTCTCATCTAATATCACCCTTCCACATGGTAATGAATGGTAATGGAAAATAAGAAGACATTTTGAGTTTGAGAATGACAAATATGTTTTCCATGAGTATTTTAAAGTTTTTCCTTAACAAATTACACTTTAAATCCATTACCATTACCACAATTCATTACCAACAACCAAATGGGCCGTGATTAATGCTTCCTTAACAAAACAAAAAAAAAGGGTAGAAAGTCTCAAAGAATCTTCTTTGTTTTTTTTAGGCAAGGCTTTGTAGATTGTGTAATTTTAAGCTCACAAGTCCGTACACTTCAACAAACGTATAGTACCACTATATCACAATACTCACTACATAAGTATGCGATATGGACTTAGAAAAAAAAAATTGATTTAAAGAGGGAGATAGAGTGACAAATGAATAATTAATTGAACCCACAACAAAAGTAAAGTTTAAAATAAATAAAAAAGTACACATGGATAATTTTCATACTAAATATGTAAAAAAAAATATTTATTACAGATATTGTGTTACAGCCTATAATGTCAAAAGTTACAAACATTGCGATTCGAAAGTAATAATTTGATGTGTTACTATTTCATTTCTGTACATATCCAGTCTACCTAGGTCCATCTTTTTTTTTTTAATTGATTGCTAAAGTGTAGAGAACTATCATGATGTAGAGCATAGTACTCTGTAAAAGTTCACAATCAAAGAGATCTCCAAACTTTTTCATTTTATTAAGAAAATTTTGCCACTAACCACCTAATAAGTGGTAATTGTTGTTAACAACAACCATAATTTTTTTTTATTTAATTTAACTACCAAATAAGTTATGTTTTGTTGTAAACCACCACATACCCATGAAAACTTAACGGAATATGCTAACGCTGTTAGTTTACCATTAGTTTGTGACACATGTCGCGATCTGATTGGCCCTTGATTTATTTTTCTTTAAATTAAAAAAAATGAAAAATTAAGAAAAAAAATCAGACAAAAAAGAAAAAAAATGACTGGTGGTGAGGGTGCTGCCTAATCGGGGTTGGGTTGGGGTAATTCATCGAAGGTAGAGGGCCGGGGGGAGGGGGGTGGGTCGACAGGGCTCGGGGAGGGGTGGGAGGATCCGAAGGTGGTTGGGAGAGGGGGTGGGAGGGTTTTGAAGGTGGGGGAAGGGGTGGGAGGGGTTTTGAAGGTGGGGGAGTGGGTGGGAGGGTTCGACTATGCTGTGGGAGGGGGTGGGGATGTTCAATGGGGCCGGGGGGTGGAAGGGGAGGGTTTGACGGGGGCTAGGAAGTGGGGGTGGGGGGGTTCGACGGGGTGGTGGGGCAGTGGTTAGGGTTTAAAGGGGATGGTTTTTCGGGGGTTGGGCAGGGCTGGGGAGGGGGTTTCGGGGGCTGAGGATTACGGGGAGGGGGTTGTCGGCGCCGAGAGAGGGTCGGAGAGGGGGTATCGAGGGTGGGGGTGTCATGGTGGGGCTGGAGGTGGTTGAGGGTGCTCGGGGTGGGGGGTTTCGAGTGTGAGTGGAGTCGGGGATGGGGGATGAGGGGAGGGGGGTGTGCCGGTGGGGAGGGGGAGGGGTCGGCACTGCTGGTGGAGGTGGGGGAGGTGGTGGCAATGCTGGTGGTGGGAGGGGTGGCTGAGGTTGTTTTTTATTTTCCAGATTTTTTTAATTTTCTTTTTTTTCAGATTTTTTTTATAATTTTTTTATTTTAAAAATGTGTTAATTAAGTTTAAGTGATTTAATTAAGATTTAAGTGGTTTAATTAAGGTTTATATGTGATTTGAGTTAACGGTGTCAAAAATAGGTGGTGGTTTGCAACTTTTTATGACTTATTTGATAGTTAAATTAAATAAAAAAAATTAATGGTAGTTGTTGACAACAATTACCACTTATTAGGTTGTTAGTGGCAAAATTTTCTTTTATTAACACAAAACATTTCCATCTATTCTAAACAACAATCATTTGATGGCCTTTCTTTTTCAATAGATCAACTTTCATTTGATGTACAAGTCACTTATGACTTTATGAGCTAATTTACTAGTTACTACACAACAATTTGATCTTGCTAACAAGCACCCTAGCCACTGGATAAAGAATAAATATATTTTCACACAAAACTAATGTGGATTAATGTTTATAATTAAAATATTGCTTCTTTTATTCCAAAATAAATGCTCCATTTACCTTTCATATCTCCCGAAACACAACTTTAAATATTAATATCTTTTTATGTAAGTAAAAATTATATTATTTGAAAAGTGCATGTCTAGAAGATTCAAACGAGATCTCATATGCTTGTGTTACTCATTACGTATGTAAAACTAAATAGAATCAAAATTACAATGGGAATAATAACAAAAGTCAAAATGGAGCCATTATTCTAAGATAATAAAAGAAAAGTACATAACTACCTAATTTTCTAAATAGACACGCAAGATTCTGAATGTAACTACCAATTTGAAATTGGAGTAGTTGATATAATGCATTAACTACACTGCTTGAGCAACACACCAAAAATATAATTGTAGAGTTGATGATAGAATGCGAGCTAAATTGTATACAGTAGTTACTAGCTTGCTTTGGCTTTGGTTGTGTTGTTTTGGTTATGCTTGTAACTTGTTTTTTATGGCAAATGATAGTGGATCTTTTGAAGCCCTTGAGTTGAAGTTTTGCTTTGTTTTACGGTGTTTGTAGTTGTTGCTCTTTTTTGATAATAAAATTTTCTAATTTACCAAAAAAAATTTTAAAAAAAAACAAAAAAAAAAAACCGCGCAAATCCAACAGGAAGATATTTCTTTTCCTTGATTTTCTAAGTTGTTGAATAACAAAAAATAATATGGAGTGTCCACATAATAAAACTACAAACAAATTATACTAAGGAAAAGGGACCACATAATTTTACATGGCAATGTATTTTGAAGCAAAATTAACTTCACGGTGGGAAAATGCAAAATGAGTAAATCTTGAGCCAGAAATGTGTGCTTTAGTGAAACAAGATTGTCAAACCTTTGTAGCTCAAGAATTGTACATGATACAGCAGCTGACTTGGCCGCGTCATTCCAATCATTGAAACATTCTAAGGAAGTTGTTGGCATATGCCATTGGTTTGACATCAGGATGAGGCTACAATAAATGATATTTGAGCAAAAATGCAAGGATAATAAGAACACACATTTGTCATGAGCAAAAAAAGGATTAGTCAACAACAGTAGATGGGAAAAACTACTAACCACAGCATGAAACATGACGATGCTTGGCTTCAATTCTGGGGCTTCAAAACGGAGCAGTGCGCCCTTATTTCCCATCTAAACGGGGAAGCAAAGGTTAATAATTAAATTTATTCTTAGGAGAGCTTTTACTTTCATGTATGAATACTATATGAAACCGTTTGAAAGGGAAGAAACAGAGCAAAATTATTTATTGAGCAGCAGGATATTTGAATAAATGATCGGCTCCAGAAAAGAGAAAAAAAAAATCTACCCAATATAATTTGGAAAGGAATTCAGAATAAAACTGAAACAAACATGAGTAACTTACTTGATCACAGTAATTGGGTGCAGAAAACACGGTAATTAGTTTACCATCATGCTCAACCTCGTACCCTTCATCTTTCACTTCATGGGATCTCACAACTAGATCTGGAAAAGGATAGGTGAACATTGATATAGCACATTTCAACAATTTCAAGATTAAGCTACTACTTCTCTACTCCAGATTAAAGAACAATACCTAAACCATTGTCGTCCAAAAACCTTTTGGTAACATCAGGACCAAATGCAAGGCCAACACCACGCTTACTAGGACCCCTCCCTAGGTTGGGTTGTGGATCACTCCATAATACTTCACACATCAATCCTGTCAATCCAAAACGGTATAAAACTTGGCCTCATAAGCCCTATGACAAGTAAAGCTTCACAAAAAAACACTAGAGGGGTTCCTTTCAGTTTTCCGCTCTTTTGAGGCATAGAGAATATCTGAACTCACACATACACACTGTGGAGACATTTATAAGGAAGAATTATGAGCACAGAGCAAACTATCATAATCCAAAGACCTACTGAACTCCAGACAGCAAGTAATAACAATCATATGTGAAAATCATAATGAAGTCAATCATCAGAAACAGATTTAATGGGGAAATAGAGAAGTATATATACATTGCAATGAAATAGAATCAAAATAAAATGATTGAGCAGTTCACTTGAGGTGAACGTAGTGGTCACCTATTTTTATTTCCACCCATATCAAGTATCAACAGTAATTATACAGAAAGACAGCAAAAGCGATGCATAATAAGATGAATTATCATCAAGTTGAATTCAACCAGAGTTGCCACAAATCAATATTTAATTTTAAGTGCAAATGGTCAGGATCACCACCAAATTTCAGTGAGACAGAGAATAGAATAAACAAGCAAAACTATACTCTCATCACCCTAATTATTTGCTCCATTTCCTTTATTGAATCCTTCAAGATGCCCATTTGACCATTAACAACTTTAGTTACTTATTATTACGAAATTTTACAAAGTCAACATTTTGATTCTGCGCATAATCTATCAAAATATCACATAATAATTTTTTTATACATAGATTAATGGGAATTTACGATAAAAGAAATAGGCATGGAATATCACATTCAGGAAAAAAAGTTTGCATAGAAATTACCTTCTTCAGGAGGTTCGCAAAATCGATCAATTGCTTTAATATCAGAAAGCTTTACACCATCTACACTGAAAAGACCACCATGGACTACAAATACCTTCTGATTTATGACATGAGCCAAAGGTAAACAGCAGAACACTTCTGCAAAAAGCTCAACAAATGTGTCACTCAACTTGGACTTGACTTCCCCCTCAAATCCATATATCTTATTCATGCTTCTGCTCTCATGATTCCCTCTGGATAGATACATAGCTGACATGTCAAAAAAAAAACAACCATATCAATTGCATAAACAATTAAAATATCATTAATATTTGACATTTTTGCAAAGCTTTGAACGTAATAGTATGCCCCAAAAATAAAATCTTCTAACAAAGTTTTGTAAGCCAGTCATTACTAGCAACAAAGCAGCACTAGTCAAGAGCAAAATTGGATACAGAATCCAGGTAGAAAGAAATTTATCACTAAGGAACAAAAAATAAAAAAGTAAATCAAAGTAGAAGAAAAATTACCAGAAGGGCACATGCACTTGAATGCGAAAAGCGTTAGAATAACCTCCAGCGAGAAAGAACCTCTATCCACAAAGTCACCATTAAACAAATATGGATTCTCTTCTGAAGGGAGCCCATTGAGCTCAAAAATATTTAGAAGATCATAAAACTGCAATAAAATCATAAAATACATTAAAATCACTGCAATACCCAAAGGAAACAACTAAGCATGATAACATAGCTAAATTTCTACAAACACTACAGACATAACAGCTGCTAATTCCTCACTTTCTTGTTAGCACCTTTGCTTATGCTCGCATTGACAAACAGGTAAGGATTATAGCATCCGATGATCCGACCACTTCTTGTCAAGGTTAGGGATTTAAACACTTAATTATTTATGATATTTAAAAAGATATGCAAGCCAGAAAAGAATTACTCACTTTCTTGTGAGCACTTGCGCTTATATGACAAACAGGTAAGGGACTATAGCATTCAACCACCACTTGTCAAGGTTACAGAATTGCACACTTTTTAAAAATTAAAAAAAAAAAAACATTTAATATATATATATATATAGGGTTGGGTTCCGGTGAGAAATTTCTTATGGTGAGAAAAGTGAGAAGAGATAAATACATCAACTATGACCTAGAGGTACATTGAGCACCAACTATAGGTACATTCACTATACACTATAAATACATTGAGTAAAAATACATTGACTTTATACCATATATACATTGACTCCAAACTATCAAAGGAGTAAGGAGGGAAATCAAATTTAATCTTAGCCCTTCATTAGGTGATCAAAGGGTTGTGATTACTTCTCACCCTTCTCACCAAAAATACATTTCTCACATGAGCCTACTTCTATATATATATAAATAAAATAAAATGTGCAAGCCAGAAAAGCAACCCAGAAGCATTGGATTGCAGGCAATGCGTACTCTATTAAACAAGCTCAAAAATAGCCCCATAGGAAATCAAATCCCTAATCCACAGTAAAAGGATATTTAACACATTAGAAGAAAACAAGGCCCCATAGGCATCTCCCGATTGGGACTGGAAAAAAAGTGACGGCAAAAGTCTTAATAAGGATGGGATCTTAAAAGCAAATGAAACCTTCAAGCTAAGGGGAGCAGCTATATCATTATGGAAAACAGACATGATTTTTTATAACTTGAAAACCTTCTTGCCAGTGTTTGTGCACTGCACAGAATCCAATGATGTGAGGCTGAGCTGAGATACGTCTTTTGTCTCCATAGATGCTGCAATCGATAAAGTGAAATCTAAGTGTATAAGGGGATCCTCTCCAATTACTAGAGTAAGTAGGTTTTCCAAATCATCATGGCTTGGCCCAAATCAATAGCTACAGATTTCAGTGTTATTCATCTAGAACATCTGACCCTGCTTACTTCTATGCTTTTAATTTTTTTGTGCAATTATCATACAATGATTCTTGAGAACTTTGAGTATGAATGTGGTGGTTGAGGATTGCTTTCTGAAGTTGGGTTCTTAGATTCTTGAAGTAAGTCCATAACTCTTCAGAGTGAAGTCCTCCTCATTACTGATTTCAATTGCAGATAACTTCTAAGCTTACAAGTTACGAACATATGATTATCAAATAAAAGGGGATATAAATAGAGATCAGTCTCTACCAAAAACAGAAGATGCTCCACCAAAAAAGCAAAAAAAACAGAGATATTCTATTTGGCATCACTAGAAATCCATAAGAGACATACAATGTCGCGCCAAAAACTTTAAATTACCTGACCATGTACATCGCCGCACACAGTAAAACGCTTTCCATCTGGGACAGTTATATCAACAAGAGAAGGCAAGGCGCGCAGCAACTCTCTAGTTTGCAAGACTATCTGAAAAGCATATCTAGAGCCAAGAACAAATTGAATGAAAGAATATCATAAGAAAATATAATCAACAAACCAAAGCCAACTTTAATGTTTCCCATATTCTAATATATTAAAGCTTCTGTACATAAAAGTTGATTTGAATAACAATTAGCAAGAAATCCACATAAGAATAAACATACCTCCTATGTAAACTTTTCTGATTCTTGAAATCCTCAATCATTTCCTTTACAAACTCCAATGTTACTGTATCACCCTCTATTTTAGCCCCAGAATACTGAGGATCAACATCTGAAACAAATCAAAAACTTGAAATCATATCGCCCAAGGACCAAAAGACCAACATTATCAAGTTCAACATTCAATTCACTGATCCAATTTCAACAAGTATAATGGCTAGCAGTACAAATTAAACACAGGTCATTGAGGAATAAAGGGTTATTTGAAGGGTGAGAAGCCGAGAGAGAGAGAGGCACACACACACAGCCATACTTTCACAAATCATCAATAAAACAAATCACAACCACCTAAACATTCTCAAAGTAATTCAAAAAACACACCACTGAGTGTGTGTGTTTGTAATTTTGCATTATACTGTTTAAGCATGGATTAAATTCCCTAAACATTATATGAAAGAAAATACTGAAATTACTGAACAACAATAAAATAAATTTTGTTTCCCTAATAAAAATAGCACAAGTTGGCAAGATCGTTTGGCAGGTAGCTGAATAAAAAAAAGGACAACCTGGGTTCATAGTGTGTATATGAAAAGTGAGGAATGGTGAGACTACAAACCTACCTCTTGTGGGTAAAATGGGTTCATAGTGTGTATATGAAAAGTGAGGAATGGAGGCAAATTTCCAAAAGTAAGGAGTATGTCAAGGCTCACACTAACCCTGCTTGGGGGACTCAACCAGGTACTAGCTATTCTATTGGCAAGGCTTACAAATTGATTAAAAACCAAGGGACTAGTGAACAGGCTTTCTATGACCAAGCATAGCTTCACCTGGTGATTTAGCTGTGAATCAGAGATTGCAAGTCAAAGAAAGATTGTTCAAGCATGGCATATGCAATGACAACTTGTGCTGCCTTTGCAAAGCTTCTATGGAATCCCACCAGCATCTCCTGTCTGAGATCCCTGAGGTTGTTGCAGTCGGGGGGGGGGGGGGGGGGGGGGGGGGCATGTCCTCAATTGCCTTCATATGAGACAGCCTGGGAATATGGGGGAGCTCATTGGGTGGCTTCGCAGGAAAAAGTTTGGTTTAGCTAAGAAAACTAATATCATCACAGTAGGGGTGGCTGCCACCATTTATAATATTTGGCTTGCTAAGAATCAGGCCTAGCGGCTTGGACAGGATCTCAATATGACCCACGTTGTTCAGTCAATTAAAAATGCTGTTCTTACTCGATGTAAAATGGTTGACAAAGTAAGCTTAGTCAAGCTGATAGGGAGTGGTCTGTAATGTTGCATAGTTGATCTCAGTTGTAATTTGTTTAGTTCTCCTTTGCTTGGGGTGCCTTCCTAGAAGAGATGCTTTGTAAAGGTTGAACTCTTGGTTGCAAAACTTGTGTCTTTTGGGTAAAATAATACTCTTTAATTTAACAAAAATATATACTTCCTCCATTTCAAAATAAATGCAATAGTTTCCATTTCAGAAAGTTTCAACTTAAATGCAGCAATTTTAATCTTTCCATTTTTTCAAGTCTTTTCTTTCTATCTCTTACATCATCACATATCTCACGTTCTCTCTCTGCCCCTTTTACTCTCACAACCATTTTTTGCCTAGGAGTCCGCGCTACTCCAATTGTTGCACTTATTATGAAACAAAGGAAGTATATAAATACATTCTAAGATACATAAAGCATTCCAAAAGGACAAGAGAATACTGCAAGAATGATAATATATTCTATCTGTTTTTAAACGTGCTAAACAACTAAACACACAACTGAACAATTGCAATTCTCTTACAGCTGAACATAAAACCATAAACACAATAACTGAATAAAACTACCTCCATGTCCAAATAACACATCTGAAGCAAACACACATACTAAGCAGAAACAAACAAACAACAACACTTCCAAAAAACAATACTTCCTCCGTATCAATTTATCTCAACATTTCTAAATTAGGTTGTAAAACAATAACTGCCTATCTTTCTAAATTTAGTAAAATTTTAGATCTAAAATGACAAATACCCCTAACCTAAAAACTTAAACAAACATTATACCCTTCTAAATCTTTACACATTCTCCGAAAGTACTTTACACATTATTTTCTCTCTCTCGTACTTTACCCTTCAACTTTCTCCTAACCTTTTTATAAAAAAAATCCCTAGGGAACGCACTAACACATTTGTTGCAATTAAACCGATACGGAGGGAGTATAAAAAAAGCCACACAGAAAATGAAAAAACATCATTTGGGAACATGTCCAATTTTCTATGAGCATTGTGTGCAAAAAGTAAACATATACTACAATAATGATATGAGCATTTGACTTATCAATCTCTAACTGAAGTGTACAAAAGATACAAGATAAGCATTGTCAAAGTAAAATCCATATTAACATAAATCTGGCGGAATTTTTTGGTTTGCTCATTTAACATCATTGTTCATCAATGTTAAAAAATACTTTAAAAAACACTATTCCTCATCAAATGCAATACATCCAGGACAATTTAGTCATAGTCCTCAAGCTAAACTTTGTAACAAAATAAATAATACCACATAACCCAAAAGCAGTGAGGACAAACAGCTGGTACAACAGGCAGAGTAATATATCAAGCATTAATTTAAATACATGATATAAATTGTTTGACAAAATATAAATATAATGAAATTTTGACAAGAATTGCAGAAGGCACTTGACATTTGTTTCATTAATTTTTTATTTTATTTTATTTTTTTTGGGGGGGAGGGGGGGATATTTTTTGGGGTTTGGCGCTGTTTAATTCATACTTTTAAGTCTTAAAAATGGATGAGGATTTTTTTTTTTTTGAAAGAAAAATTGGATGAGGTTTACTAAATCTTTTCATTGCAAAGTTCAAAGGATTTTACTTGCATAAAAATATATCAAGCATCTACCCACCAGTCAACAAAAGCCACCAAGAGAATCCAAGCTAGGAAGGAAAAGGTAAGGTATTTTTATATAAAAATAAATAAATAGATAAATAAAAAAATCAGTCCCTGGATCTCCTGTAACAAAATCTAATCTGATACCGCTACTACATAAATTACAGAACTCATTGAGTTTCAAGTAGATTTAATGCTATCTCCAACTGGAACCACGGATATACAGGGTCAGAATAGAAAGAAGAGATGGCAAACAGCAAGTCAGACGGAACTCCTCCCACCAATTTATGAAGGGCTGCATCAGTACTGGAAAACTTGGTCAGAGAACTGAACACCAACGTGGCTCAGAGAAATGAAAAGATATACAGATATATAAAGAAGAAGAAAAGCCATTTCGCCAAAAGCTTAGCCTGGCAGAAGCCCCTAAAAAAAGTCCTTAAATTCTTTTGCTTCCAACTTCTAGAATTCATCGCAAAGCGGAACTCAATGGAATTACCCAAAAAATAGAAAAATAAACTTAAATAATACTAAAAAATCAAGTGCTAAAAGCTGAGGTCCAAATAATGAGACCATACGTGCCAAAGGGAAAACAATGACAATGATAGATGCTGCTAAAGCCATGATGGCTAACACGGCTCCAACTGACAGTAACTTTGCAGCCATCAATGCAGCAGCCAGAACCACTGCCGCAGCAGCAGTCACCAACATTGAACTGGTGGTCATTCTTCCCACTGCCACAAAATATGACCATAACTTGAGATTTACTTCAATAAAGCACTTATTTTCAGTTGTTTACAAAATAATTATCATTGCAACCCATTCATTATATAGTTAGTACTCTGCCAATTCACTTTACTATGTTTCAACTTTTAACTATTCACATTAACGCCATTAGAATGCCAATACCACTTGAACAAGGGTTTATGTATCATAGTTGATTGAAAAGTCAATCTTGATTAGATGTGCCACTAAATGCACGTCACAACAATCACCTACATACAAAAAGCGCCATACACTTTCCCCTTTTCTTATCCTGGAAATATCAAGTGATAAGACATCATTCACACATAAGATGGCTTTCAATAAACAAGCCAAACGGAAATTTCACTGTCTCACCACCCTCATTTCAAAAATTCACTACACAAAACAAAGATCAAGGGTTTGGACATTTAAAGTGATTTATTGGTTAAAAGAAAATCAAGACACAACAAGCAGGGAGCTAGGTTTTCCACTCACCGCACCAACAGACAACACGTGAAACAAGTATGAGAATAAAATTATAAATGAATACATCATAATCACAATTTTATTACTCATATCGTATTTTTCATTGAAAGATCTGGATAAAAACATAGATGAGATATCAAAGGACTAGAATATCAATCACTGTGAGCATATGATTCCATGTGACACCAGTACAATAAAATTAAAGAAATATGAAAAGAATTCAATACATTCACCAAAATCTGAATTCAATTCATATTATATACCAGATTGATGCGTAATTTAATCCAAGAACAAGATTCTTGAAATCAAAATTACACTTTTGGGCTCTTTCTTTCAGAGCTACACATGTTTCTTAAATTTTCTTGAAATTTTAAATTGTTGAATTGATTTTGTGCGAATTAGACTATGACAATAATGAGATATGGAATAATTATATAATATAAAGTTTAGACACCAATTCGTCACGATCGATTTTATATAGTAGCTACATATTCACAAACAACATCCATATTATTTCGTCTTTTGAATCATTTTTTGAATCCTCCCCTTTTTCATAATTCTTGCTATTATTTATTTCCTTTGGTACTCCCATCTCGTATCTAAATAATTATTAGTAAAAACACCTAAGTTTTCTTGTTTTGTTTTAGCTATATAGTAATATTGATTTTATTTTGTTTTAACTATGGATTTGAATTAAAGTGAATTAATATTAAGAGAAAGAGAATGCCGCATTAATTAACTACCATAAAAAAAAGGAAAAAATAATCAGCCCTCACTCAATACTTCATATTTCAAATGCAATAGACTAAACCAATATAATACTGCAACAAAAGGATTACCGATAGAACGATAGTCAATAGAATCAGCTATGGATTGCCTTTCGGCCACTGGTACAGAAATGGCCTCCTCAAACTTTAGCTTCATCACAGCCTTTTCACATTCTTTCAATTTTTTAGTGGCATCAGGATCATTTGGGCAAATCCTTTTGAGCTGAATGGAGAATTAAGATAAACCATAGATGAGAACATTCCGTATCAGTAAAACCAATAAAATTGATTTCAGAGAATAGGGGAAAAACGTTTAAATAAGAGTAACAGAAAGTTAAAAACACAGATGCACGAAGGAAGAGATTAATTAAGTGTGGCACAACAACAAACTAAGCCCAAAAAAACACACACAGGCACAGAAAGAACCGAGAACTTTGGCAGCATAGATAATTTTAAGATGAAGAATTAATTCACCAGTTGTCTTTCCTCAGAGAACAAGATAATAGTCCAAATACAACAAAGAGGCACAGAGCTTAAGTACCAACAATATATCATTTTCAGTGAATGCAAAAAAAAGGCATCATTTAAGACGAGGAAATGCTTCCAATAAAGAAAAGTAGCCTCCAAATCCATAATACCTGCTGAAAATCCTTGAGCGCCTCTTTAAATTTTCCCATGGCAAGATACGCTGCCCCTCTCCTGTAATAACCCTGAGAAGTGCCACCAGGAACAAGTATAGAAAAAGCCATTGAAAATTAGGAGAAATACAAGTATACAATTGTGCCTTGAATTTGTTTTATAATACATATAGAATTACTATGCCTCGTATTACAAAAATCAATATTAGGAACACCATTCAATAATAAGTAATACTATTATAGCTAAGGATAATTAAGTGCCATTACAGGAATCTCCAAAGTCGTATACTGATTCTTGGAATCATAAACAGCTTACTTTTGAATACTTGGGATCAATCTCAATTGCCTGTGTTGCATCATGTATAGCACTACCATATTCTTCCAATTTAGTGTGTGCAAATGCCCGATTAGCCCAGTACACAGCACTCTGATTGTTCACCTCAATCGCTTGTGAGTACAAATCAATAGCTTGAGAATATTTCTTAGCTGAAAATGCAAAAGCAATTCATCTGAAAGGTATTAAAAAAAATTATAGTACAAAACAGCAAAAAGTATGCTTCTTTCACAAGTTACAGGCATGCATTGGGACATAAGACAATAAATAAGAAGCTAAATTGATTTAAAACAATGGTTAAAGTATCCAGAAAATACGTTGGTCACATCAAGAAAGATTGTTGTATTAAGGGTGTGTTCTCTTCACTTTAAAAAAAACAAGTTTCAAGTTTAATAAGTTCAGAAAAGCACAGATAAGTTCAGTTCGAATAAGTTAGGATGAGTTTAGGTATATTAAGGTCTAAATACACCTTAAAAAAATAAGTTTTAAGTTTAATAAATTCAAATTAAGTTCAGGTCTAATAAGTTGAAGAGAACGCACCCAAAAAGAGAAATAAAAAGACTATTATGGCTCGGTTAGTAATGGGTCACAAATGGCAATAATGAGAATGAATTTATATGTAAATTTAGAATAAAAAATCAACATTTATTTCCATGGTGGTACTAGCTTACCTCTGATTCATCTAATTTTCTTCACAAATACAAATTTTCATCCAATATCGCTCCTTCCAATGATGATGAATAGTAATAGTAAATATGGACAAAAAAAAAAAAAACTTGGTAATGAGAATATGTTTCCTTGGTGATTATAAGGTTTCCTCTCTTGTTGAAATATACTTTATATTCATTTTCATTACTGCAATTTATTACTAGATGGATCATCAAGGCTATATACTTTGAATTCAAAGTGTTGTACTCCCTTCGTTTTTTATTTATCCACTATCCTTTTTGGTTGTTTTTTAAAATTAATCACTTACTACATTACCTAAATATATAGTAAAATTTTATTCTTTACATTTATTAATTTATATAGTTCCTAATTGCTTTTTCCATACCATCTCTCTTACTTTTGAATTTTAAATAACTTTACTAAAAAAGGCCTTGTTTTTCTCTTTTCAATACTTAATACTCTCTCCTATCTTTTGTCAGATGAAACCTTTTTAAAAAAAATAAAATTGTAAGATGAAACCTTTTATTAAAAAAAATTTGCAACTTACAACCTTACCAAGAATTCTTTGTGAGATGAGACTTGGACTCCATTTTCCGGCATTTGACTCGCCCTTATTTCCTCCCTACTCAATTTCCCTCCTCGTTTCCCCCCTTTTTCACTCTTTTTTTCCCTCCTTTTCCCCCTTTTCTTCCATCCTATTTTGTAACAGCTAGTTTATGTACTTCCTTGCATCAGAGAAAGAGCCTCCACCACAGATAAGTAGGAGAGCTTCATGGGCTCGAGGTTCATTACACAAGGAAGAAGTGTGGATATAATGAAATGGTTTTCACCACCAAACCTAGGAAGAAGATCCATAATGAGCTGGTGGTCCCACGAATCTTTTTCGCTCTCTAATTTGTCAATAATAACCAAGGAAGGAAGATTCCTCATGAGTTCTCTGCGTACTCGGAACACAATAGTCTCTTCTTGCTCCTCAAAACTTGTTATTTTACTCTTCACATCACAAGTTTCAATCCCTGCATCAACTTCTAAAAGGGGCCAAAGGTTTAGATAGTTTTACCTATATACCACTCCCTCCATTTACCATCATGTGCCTCCAATTTCCATTCATCAATCCGAGAAAGCCCATATATAGCATCTTTGTTCTTTCCATTCCTTCTCCAACCCACCATACAAATTCCACAGCTCACCTCCATATTTCTACCAACGATCTCCCATTTTCTCAATTATATCCTAACAAGGCAATCACTAGGAACAATAATAAAGAATAAAGGAACAAGATTCTTCTTACTAAGAAAAAAAACCTCAGTTCCCTAATAGTATAAGGATTCTTAAATGACTTCCTAGTTATAATCACCACACCAAAGCTGCAAACATCCAAGATGGGAGAAAATGCGGAAAAAAGGAAGGGAAAAGGAAGAGGGAAATAGAGAAGGGAAGAAATAAGATGAGTCAACGCCGGGAAATTTCAATGAATCCCGGGAAATAGAATCCATGTTTCATCTCATAAAGAATTCTTGGTTCAAGGTTGTAGCTGCCAAGAAAAATTTAAAAGGTTTCATCAAAAAATCCTTAACTTGTAATCAGTTTTTTGGGTTTTGTCAAAAACGAAGTGAGTAAATACAAAAAATATATATAGCTCCTCGTTTTTTTTTTAATGCAATGATTTAACATGGAGTAGAGAGGAAAAAAAAAATCTAATCATTCAATTTAAAAAGAAACCGAGTTAGTATTATAAAAAAGTAAGTTTAAACTAAAAACCCAAGTAGTATGTCATAACAACAGTCATATTATACACATAAACGGTACCTTTAAATGCTTCATTAGCTAAAGACTTGAGATCTTCAGCACGCGATGCTGTTGAATTTTCAGATTCCATAGTGGGCATAGAAGTGAGAATTGAGTTAATGTAACGAGGAGCTTCTGTTTAGACGCCAGCTTCCATGAGCCGGACTAGCTAGACCTGTCAACAACCAAATATTGAAGGCTAAAAAAAAGAAAGAAAAAAAAAATGCAACGAATTAACAACCAAATTTGACTATAAAAAAAACCTGCAATAAACAAATTTGACTTCAAAACATTAATAAATTCTAGCAACAAAGTTGCACATAATGATCTTGCATAACTCCATTAATGATAACCAATCCACTTTAGACGAAAACTAATTGACTAGCTGACAGGCCCGACCCTGACCGAGGGCAACAGGGGCGGCCGCCCTGGGCCCAGTAAGAAATCCTTCATTTTTGTAGTCTACAGCACAGCACATACATAATCTATCAACAATATTCGATTGGAAATTCATTCTCCTTCTGGCAATAAAATAAATTACCCAGCAAAGCATGAACTTCATTGTATAATTGATTCTACGGGAAAAAACAATCTTACCTCAAAAACTCTGTTTGCTTTAATGGAGGAAATCTGCTTGCTTTAATGGAGGGAAGGCACCATAAAAACCACGCCCAACCTAGTCACAGTCCTCACAGTTAGTTAGTTCGACAGAGAAGAGGAGAGGTCAGAGGAGAGGAGAGGAGAGGGTAAAATAAACAGAGAGATGAATAGGTTGCCCTAGGGTTGGATTTTTTTTTTTTTTTTGTCTCAAATACTTTTTTTCTTGACGTTGTCTCAAATACATTTTGATATCACCCAAAACATAACTTTAACTGTTAATATTGTGAAAGTATTGGGTCAGACGGTCTGATCAAACAATCTGGTCAGATGGCTGACCCATATACTGACTTATAATAGTGAAAAACTTTGAGATGTTATAACTTTGCGCTCGGGTATCGGATTGGGGCATATGATATGTCGAAATTGGTTAAATTTTCGAGACGAACGCAGTTGCAAATGCCCAAAGGGGATTTGGCCACCGGAAATCGTCAAACGAGACCTCTAAAGGCCTCAAAACGCAAAAAAACTATACAGGTTATATTTTGTCCAAGTTAGTTACAAAATGTATCCAGGTTTTACATATTGTGTCCATGTTTACAAATGTTTCTAGGTTAACAATATGTATCCAGGTTTGTCCAGGTGTGTTCATATTTGTTCAGATTTGTCCATGTTTGTCCACGTTTGTCCACGTTTGTCTAGGTTTGTCCACGTTTGTTCAGGTTTGTCAACATTAGTCCAAGTTTGTCCAGGTGTGTCCAGATTTATTCAGATTTGTCCATGTTTGTCTAAATTTGTCTAGGTTTGTCCACATTTGTGTCAAGGTTTGTCCAAGTTTGTCCACATTTGTCCAGGTTTGTCCAGGTGTGTCCATATTTTTCCAGTTTTGTTCATGTTTGTCTAGATTTGTCCAGGTTTGTCCACATTTGTCCAGGTTCAACAATGTGTCCAGGTTCACCAATATGTGTCCAAGTTCAACAATATGTATCCAGGTCCAATATTATGTCACAAGGTTTAACATTATGTCCAAGTTTAACATTTCGTGTCCAGGTTTAACAATATGTGTCTAGGTTCAACCATATGTGTCCAGGTTCAATAATATGTATCCAGGTCCAACATTATGTCACCAGGTTTAAAATTATGTCCAAGTTTAACATTCTATTTCCAGGTTTAACAATATCTGTCCAGGTTCAACCATATGTGTTCAGGTTCAATAATATGTGTCCAGGTTGAGTATGACTGGTCTGACAATAAGCTTACTGCAGACCTGTCCGACACAATACATTCTCATTAATATTAGTTATATTATACTCTTTAACAAAAATTATATATTATATATTTAAAAAGTACATGTCGAGACAAATTATACGAGATTCGACATGACTATGTATTTTCTTATACGTATAAAATTAAAGATAGTCAAAGTAAATCATGTGATTGATGTGAATAATGTTTCCGGTCAAACTAGCACTTTAGGGTGTGTTCTCTTCAACTATTAAACCTGAATTGAATTGAACTTATCAGATTTAATTTAACTTATTAGATTTGATTTAACTTATTAAACTTAATTGGAACTTATTAGACCTTTTTATTTTCATTTCCTTGTTCTTACTCTTGGTTTAACCTCTCATGCATAAAAATATAAAAAAAATTAAAACAGTGTTTGACACTTCTATAACTATTATTACGGAGTACTAAAACAAAAACCGCGTACATCATCAAATGCCACATGTCACCTTTTTATTAAAAATTTTCCCTCCAAACTATTATTTGACTTTTTTCCTTTTTAAAAACTCTCTCTATTTATTACTCAATATTATTTTTTCCTTCAGTATCTTCCTTTTTAAAATTTTTGATTAATCTGATCTAAATTTAACATTTCTAATCTAATCAGATCTTATCCGAGTTTTCCTGATCTGATCTGAACTTTTCTAATTTGATCAATTATTTGAATTTTTTCTTATCTGGTCTAATTTTTTATTGTAGTTAATTTTATAGTTTTAACTTTTCTGATCAGATCCGAATTTTTTTGAACTAATATGATCTTATCTCAATTTTTCAAAACCTAACTAATCTGGTCTGAATATTTTTTAATCTGATCTGAACTTTTTTTTTTCAAAAAATATATTATAATGCTTAATAAGTTGAATCAAACGCACCTTATTTGTGTTTAAATATAAAAATTTGTTTTTAGTTACAACTTATGATAGTAGACAAAATATATTTTGTTGTGCCTTATTTGTTGCGATTATTAGGGGTTATCCTAATAACCACAACAAATATTTTGTTAAGGTCTTTACTGCGCCTTATTTGTTAATATTCAATCTTATTAAAATTTTCATAACATAAAGTTGTTGCGGTAATTTTTTTAAAAATCATGAATGTAAATATGTAATTTAATCACAATAAAATTAAAATTATATAAGTGTAACATAAAAATGAAATATGTTTGTCAAAATTGTACATTTTTAAGTGTTACCTTGCTACAAATCAAACAGAAACAACTAACAATAATAATATCTATTATACATATGGGCATTGCTGTTCATTTGTCATCAAAATTGTCTATGTTTAAAATTTGAAAGAATAATAACTTTTTTAAGAAAGAATAATAGCTTTTATGAATACTAGTTGTCCACGGCGCGCGTTGCGCGCCATGTCTAACATTTTTCAATCAACGTTAGTATGAATCGTGAAATTGTCGATGATTATACTTATAATTATTGTACATGAATCTTCGTTATGATTTGTATGAGGTTGAGGATCATCTAAATTATAACATAATTTATTGCACATTTTCTAAAGTAGTATTGCTTGTAAACATGGAACTATGAATTATTAAAAAGGTAAGATTTTTAAGAGCATAAACACGGTTCACATTTTTATATTATTTTTTGTATATTGAATTTTTTAAAGACAATTGAGAGAATCATAATATATATGTAATTCGAAATTTATTTGAATCTATTAGGATGTTTATTCTCCAAAGAAATATAATAATTGAATCAACAACAATGTTGTCCAGTGTTATATAGGGTGCGTTTGATCAAAAGTTGTGTTTATTTAAACACAAATATCTATTATGTTTATCAGATATAATATATAGTAATTTTTTATGTTGAATTATCACACTGAATGGTATATTTGGAAATAATTAAGAGATAGGAAAATTAATTCAGTGTCTTCTTTTGCAGTTGCAATAAGATGACAAACATTAGTCCGACCCCATAAGCTAAGCCCATGCTAATTATTCATAGAACTCAGGATAATTCAACCAAACACAACATACACAGTAATGGGGAAAAGAATTTTATACATAAAGCTCAAAAGCTAATGATAACTAATTATCCCAAAGATTGTAAAAATTAATCTTTTATAGTTTAACACTTTTCAAAAAGCTATGAAAAAAAATACTTGTCCTTGTCCATTCTCATTATCCTTGGCCATGGGTCAGTCGTTGCACCAAGAACAATAACCTACAAAAGTACAATCGTGTAGACTTGTTAGCAAATTGAGTCAATCTTAAAGAAGTCCAAATCTTTAAGAAGTCCCAATGACATAAACCATAGCATACAAAACCTAACTTTAAGAATCCAATCTTAATGATAAATGCTATTGCAAATCAGATGGAGATTGATTTTTTTTTTTATGAACCTAAATAGGATAACTTATTTGATAATATAGACGAATGAATTATAATGAGGCTACAACTAGTTCTTGGCCAACTCTAACCTAGATCTAGACTTTTTAGCATCACTTTACATTGAGCATTAGATGATAATGACAAAAAAAATTGCATCCCTCAAACTAAGAAAAAACATGATGAACGAAATAAACTTTCCTTCAGTAATAGTCAATCCCAATAACATCATGTCCTCTAGCAATTTAATATACTAAATAAATCCCAACAAAATCCATAGCATGCTTATTATGAAAATTCTAATGGATGTATACAAAAGTTCTGAAAAAATCTTTAATTATCTTTTCAAAATTTACCTTTAAAAAACCTAACCAAAAAACTTGAACAAGTTCAATGAGAAGCACAATCAAACAACCTAATCACTACCCCTACAATAACCTAGTGAATTGAAAAAATCTCACGAAATCAAGAAATCGAGCTCACAGTAAGAAGACGGGAAAAAAATAGAAATTGAAAGCATAGTAAAAAAACTGAATTATCTTACCTTCTACTTCAAATCAATCAAAGATGCTTAAGACAAACCATGAGCATGATCATGAATTCAGACTTAAGGCTACTACTGATATAATAAAAGAAATGTCATTTGAATTTGTCTTAAGCCTAGCTTGTCTGAATTACCATTAATAAAATCAATTAAATAAATTGAATCCAATAATATCAACAACAATTACAAGTGAATACACATAGATCAATCCCCATAATTTAAACAAACAATAGCAAATAAACTACACAAATACCAATAATGATGCTTTTAAAGAGATTTACTGCTTCCTGGAATTCTTGATGATATTTGAAGTGCCTTGTCTCATCTGGGTCATTCCAAGGTTTAGATTTTTTTTCAACGGTTGCACTATTTATATCAGTAGTAGCCACTAACACAGGTATGTTTCACAAATTATTGTAACTTGCAAGCACTGAAAATTGAAATCCAAATGCACCGCTTTCTTTTTATTGAACTTAAAAACATCTTATAGCTTGAATCTAATGACCGAACTAAAACATGAAATTGTATACCTATTAACTGATAAAGAGCAAGAAGCTCAAAATCGAAACATATACTTGAAAATTCTTCATCATTTTTCTCTAAAAAAATGGTGTGCATTAGAATGAGATGGAATAACAATACAACCAAAAATAGAAAATAACAAATGCATTAAACAATACACACTTGTTTCAAGCAATTCAAGTGAACAAAGTGATGAAATAAAAAATAAACTCTGCATGATACAAACGTAGAAGAGGACATTATCAGTCTATGCTATTATCTTGAGTATCTTCCATATAATTTCTTGCATTGATGATACTAAATTTAGCATTGACACAATAAAACTTTAGATTTGAACATCATTGTTATTCCCTATCAATTAAATAAAGCCAAACCAAGTAGAACAAGTCCTTGTGAAGGAGTTTGATCTTATATGATTGATTGTTAAAAATCATACCAAGTACAGAAGACCAAGGAAAACAACCAAAGACAACTTTTAAACAAAATGCAAAATCAAGAAAACTAAAAGAACATACCTTAGATAAGACCTCGTAAATAGTGACATCAGTAGCAATCATTCCTTCCATTACCCCTCACCATGACTGGAATTGCAAGAACACAAACAAAAACAGATTAAGCGGGTTAGGGCCAAACCATATCTAGTTATTGTAAATTAAACAAGAGTGAACTTCGACAAATAGAACCAACCCAAATCTAATTCATTAAAACCTAAAAATTTAAAAAAAAAAAAAAAAATTGAACAAAATAATCAAAAGGAAAAAAGGATCTAAACTACGTGAACTGAAGTTGAAGAGGTAAAAGACAATGGAATACAACAAAAACCCCAAATGTGAAAATGCATACAACAGAATTTTTATTATGTGAAAATGCATACATGAAACAACATGCATACATGAAAAAAAACAAAATAATTAAGATAAAACCTTGCTGTTTTTTCTCGAATTGAATGGGAATACATGAGCTATCGTAGACTCCAAACTTTTAGCATCAAAGCACATTTCAAGCTGCAAATAGCAAGTTAGAAAATGAAGCAGTTCAAATAATAAATTTTCCACTCTAGATATGACAGATGGAAGCTACCTTTACACCCAAAGAATGGCCTTTACAGTTGGTGACCCAGAGATTTCAACATCCCCCCACCCTACACCAATCACCAAAAAACAGTGAAAACCCAAACTTGGGGAAAGAAAGTCCAACAAAGTCCAAATTTCACCCAAAAAATGTAAAATGCTGAAGACCCAAAAACAATATTTCGCCATTGATTCAAATATTAGGAGAGACCACCCAGAAGAAAACTAACTGGAATTTGAACTTTGTAGGGTCGTATTTCATAAAACATAGAAAATACGAACAAAAAAATGAATAAAACAAACCCAAACATATTAAACTAAAAAAAAAACTCAAACAAAAGTACAAAACCCACAAATATATGTCATGTGAAAAGGAAACTATAACAAAAATCCAAAAACGTGTCTAATAAACCAAAACCCCAAAGTTTCTTAGTCTTAGAAGTAAAAATGTCTACTAAAACAAAACTCCAAAGTTTCTTAGAAGTAAAAATATGGAAAATAAAATGCTAACCCCAAAATTCGAACACCAATCCTAAGGATTTGAATCCTAACCCAAAATTTCAGCCGTAAACCTAAATTGGAACCCAAATAATTCACATCCAATACGATGCAGAGGCAAAAAAAAAAAAAAGGAACACGCAAAGAAAACTGAGAGCGAACTGAACTCGCGAAGAAGGTGAGTCGTACCTCCGACGACCGTCCTGGCCAACCCTCCCATCTGACATCAACTATCGTCGTCCGACACCCTTCCAAGCCGCACCTGCGACGTTGTTCATGAGCAAAAAAAACCAAAAATCACAAATTAAGATGTTGAAAAAAATAAAAATCAACAATAGTACTTCTATCTATGAACAACCCAAAGAATGCCATAAACTCGAAACCCTACATTGTGAAAATGAAAATTTTGAAGGAAAAAAAAAAAACTGAGATTCAAATAAAATCTCTTTTATTTCCAGGTTGAAAAAATCAGAATAAAACAAAGGAAAAAACCTCTTGATTTCAAGTCCAATTTGAGTTCCATCTTGATTTCTTGAACCTGCGGCGAGCTGATGATGATGATAATGGCACGAGCCGATGATGATAATGGCACGAGCCGATGATGATAATGGCACGAGCCGATGATGATGAGGAGTTATTTTTGGTGTTTTAGGGTTGATGGAGTAGTGGGGGGGGGGGGGGGAGAGAATGAAGTAGATCGGGTTGATGGAGTAGAGGGGCGCCGTTGAGGGGGGAACGCGAGATAGGAAATGGGAGATGCAGAGAGATTATGGTGCAGGAAATAAAGTAGACCACGTGAAAGGTGCGTGGGAAGTTATTGTTCTATCAACAGTTAAAGGATAAGGATAAGGATGTTGAATAAATAAAAAATTGATATTGGGTAAATTACTAACACAATTACTTTGTAATATTAGAACTAACCATAACAATATTATGCTTATTTACAAATTTGCGCATTTCTTTATTTTTATCAAAAAAAAATATATTATATGAAATAATTGAATAAGAAAAAAACTAAACAGTGACACTTTTTAACATTATAATTGTGATGATAACCTTACAATGCATCCATCATTATTTTTTTTTTCATGGTAACAAATTTTCATTGATTTCGACTTTTGCTTACATAATATAGATTATCATTATTATTGAAACATCTTTTATCAATTACTTTTTAAAAAAATTGTGCATCCGCACAATTGCTAACCTAGTTAAAAAATTATTTTCCCTCCCACCATCTAAAATTTCACTCCTTCCTTACACCATCAATTCCTTTACTTATCATTCCCTCATCTCTCTCTTCCTTAAGCAGCATGTATTTTTTGAGAATAACAAAGAAACATTATTACTTTATTTATCATTAATAATTAGGCATGCAATGGTACACTTAGAATTCCCTTAAAAACTCATATTAGAAGATATTTCTATCTCTTTATTAATAACAACTTTAAATTAAATATCTCTAGACACGTGAAATAAAAAATATAAAAACTATATATTAAAAAGTACACATCGAGCTGAATCAAATGAGTTCTCGTTTCAATATATTTTTCCTTATATGTATAAAATTAAAGAGAGTCAAAATTAATGAATAAATAGTGATAAAAGTCAATTTGTAGCAAAAAAAGGGGGGGCATAGGGAGTAATTTTTTTTTTCGGATTTTGAGGGGCCTTAGTATCTAACTTTAGTATTAAAATCTAATCTATATAATAATTTAGGAGCCAATTTTCATGAGAGGCCTCCAAAACCCTCAGCTCAATGGAGGTCTCCCATGTAAAGGTTTTAAAGAAGTGATAATTATTTTATTGAATACAGACAAGTATATATAATGGATTACAAGCTAAGTCAACTAGGGAAAATAATTACAAGAAAGGTAATAAGCACTAAGTAGATAAACATAAGAATATACGGGCTAGAACAAAGGAGAAGATATTGACAAAATATTTACATAATAAATCCCATAATTACAGTAGGAGATTATGGGTAATTGACTAGGATTATTGATAAGAAGGTTTCAACTATATGTCTATGTCGTCATTCCGAATAGCCATTATGCATGTTGTGGTGTATGAGGAGGAGTGGTTAGTCTTGAAATACCATCAATGGCTAAATAGGTTTTTAATGTTTCATATTCTCCTCCATTATCTGAATATAAGGTGATGAAAGGTGTTTGAAAATATCTTTCAACTAGAGCTTTGTATCGAATGAACACATTTTTTGTGTCTGATTTTTGTTTAAGTGGATATAACCAAGTATACTTTGTGTAATGGTCTACAAAAATCACATAATATTTGAAACCATCATGAGAATAAATAGGAGATGTCCAAAGATCTGTATAAATGTATTGAAGAGGAGCAGTAGATGTAATTGTAGAAATTGAGAAGGGAAGTTGATGAATTTTATTACAAGCACAAGAAGTACAATCTAAAGTTGACATGCTAGGAACATGTAATTTATGTTTAGAGATTATTTGTCTAAAAACTCTATGAGAGGGATGTCCCAAACGATGATGCCAATCAAGAGAAGATGCTTTTGTGCTTGAGAAAACTTGTGGAGAAATGGATTGGACTTCATAGACGACACCCGATTTAATTGGACCCTGGAATAGATATGCCCCCGTTTTGAGATCCTTCACAACAAAAGAGTTTGGTAAGAATTCAATGGAAGCATTACTATCAAGACAAAGTTGAGATATAGAAATAATGTTTCGTGAGAGAGTGGGAACACAAAGGACATTATTTAATTTTATAGAAGAAGATAAATAAGATAAGGATAAAGAGCCAATATGAGAGATTTTGAGACCCTTACCATCACCAATTATAAGTTCATCAGTACCATCATATGGTGCATGGAGAGAGAGATTGTCCAAGTCCATTGTGACGTGATGAGAGGCACCACTATCAAGAAGCCAAGGAGAGGTGGAGGGGGCAGCGACAGTAGCTGAATGAGCCTGGGGTTTGGTTGTTTTTGGATTTGGCCGATTGTTATTGTGATGTGGGTTTGGTGGTGTAGCATTAGGGAATTTTTGTGTGAAGGAGGAACATTGTGAGACAACATGACCTTGTTCACGACACCATTAGCATTTGCCTAAGAAAGGGCGAGACTTGTTTGTGGTGTTAGGAGGAGAAGGTGTTAGTTCAATGTATACTCAAGAAGGGGGGGTTGAATTGAGTATGTGTGTTTTTTCAATCGTTTTCAAGTTTTGTTTATACTTTTGTGAGACCACGAGAGAACAGTAAGTAAAGAGTAAGGACACAAAGATTTAACGAGGTTCGGCTTCTAAACAAGCCTACGTCCTCCACTCTCTCACCAATATTATTAATTAACTCAGAATAATAACAAGGTTACACACTCAATTAAATGCTACAACTATGTAACACTTAATTCCCCAACTGTTAACTCTAACAGTTCACTCAGTGTTCACAGAACACTCCCCAACCACTTCCCTCTAAGTGGTTCAAATATTACAAACTTAAATCTCCGTAAGTTTTTCTCTTAAAGATGGATATGGAGATGGTTTTGGACTAAGGATAGACTCTCAGAAAATATTACTTGGTTTTCTTTGGAGAGCAAAAAGTCTTCAAGGGTTTTTTACAAAGATTGTTTATATAGACAAGGAAAAACCGTGCCCTAGAAGTGTGTTTGGAGACTTGCCTAAATTGTGCAAACCACTTCAGCTGACACAAGTGCAGTGTTCTAGTTTCAGACTTTGTCACTTTCCACTATGGGAAGAGAGATGTACACTAAAGTCCAAACAAAGTACATTGCATTTAATGAGCAGATTTGGTGTATCAATTTGGCAGATTTCCAAAATACAAGTGATCCAAATTTTTCAAAATAATTTTGAACTCGAAAATCTGTACGGATCACATGCGTAATACTGAGGTCTGTTCCCACAGTGGTCTCAGTACTACTAAGTTTACGTCTGGTAAAGGGAACTGTTCCAAGCTTGTTCTGTGCCTGTTCTTAGCTTGTTCTTGGGCTGTTCTCTTTACTGGATGTAAACTTAAGGTCTTTTTGCTCTTTACCTAAAAACAATGAGAATATTTTCCTAAGCCTATTTTACATGAAGATCCTAGAAGTATAAAAATAAAAAGCTCCAAGCTCTTGGCTTCTGATCTTCAAGTATCTCAAGACCTTCATGATTGCTTTGATGAGTCCTCACTTGATTCAACCTGTTCATATACAAATATACGTAGACATCAAGTATAGGGGACTGGTTTGTCATCATTCAAATCAAACATGGTTCAACAATTTCCCCCTATTTGATGATGACAAACCATGAAGTTCCCCCTGAGAACAGTAGCCAATTATTTTAAAATAAAATAACTGTTCAGAGGAACTGGTCTTGCACTGTGCCTGTAGTCAGATTCATAATCTCAGATAATAAAAAAAATATACAGCAGACTAAAGCACAATTAGACTGATTACAATGGTCAATCACTCATCATATTACTCAATTTATTATTGAGTTTCAGCATTAAACCTGTAACCTGCAAGACTTATCAATTATCAAATGTAGCAAGAGAAATTTCAATTTCACTTGGAAGAATTTCTTCCAGTTGGGATGGGTAGGAGCACTTGATCTGAATTCAAGATACTCCTAGGCAAAAAGCTGGGCCATGGTCTGAACCTTGTTCAGGTTGCTACAATTGATACTAGGAACTTCACCTGTCCTATTCCCCCTTTTGGCATCATCAAATGACAAAAAACAATCACAGCACAAAAATTAGGAGAAGGCAACAAGTAAAGTCAAATACAAGCATAATATTAACACAGCATTCTAGAGATGCTGTCCCACATGTGAGTACCTGCAACTCACAATCCCAAACTGTTCAAGTGCACACAGAAGTTAATAAAATATACAGACCAGGACCATTCTGCAGAGAAATTGTTTAGCAAAAATGGTCAAAAACTAAAGGTAGCAATTGTTCAGAGAAACCAGAGTTATTGTTGAGAAAAACTAGAGAAATGAAAGTTTGAGATCAATGTTAGTAGGGAAGGGGGTAGGCTAAGAAGAAGTGGAGTTAGCATCATCATCAGAACCCTCAGTAGAATCCTCATTCTCATTTTATGCACTCTGCTCCTGCTGCTTCTTCTTGACTTGGGCTATGATGGGAACTGGTCTCTTGGTGGTCTTGGGCTTGAAGCTGGAAGAGGAGGCAAGCTTTTCTTCATGGGAGTTCAGTCGTGCTGTTATGTTCTTTATAGAGCCATCCAGAGAAGTGCACAGAGCATTGACACTAGCCATCATCTGTTGCAGTAATTCCCCATGTGTCTGCACCTGTTTGGACAGTGACCCAGTAGCTTCCTCAGACCTGGAACTGCTTGTCCTTCTGGCCCCTGTGACCCTGTCTTCATCCCTCATTTTGAGCATGCCACCCTCAAAGGTCATCCCCTTCTGACCTAGGATCTGGTTGGTGAGGACAAACATTTTCTTGACCTCACCACTCAGATGAACCTTTCTACTTTGGAAGACCAAAGTAAGCCAGGCTCCATAGGGTAGAGAGTGGTTGGACCTTTCCAGAATGCTAACCATGTGAGCTAGCATCAGACCAGGGAGACTCAACTTAATTTTCTCATATAGACAGTAAATGATCACAGCATCCATCTTCCTAACATCCATTCTGCCCTGAGCCCTGGGGAGTACTATCTTAGAGGCAACATTACTGGTTCCCTTAATTGGCCAATAACATAGCCAGCACCATCATTTGGAGAACCAGTAAAGAGAGTGGTCTTTATGTGTTCTGTACTGACCTCAGGAATAGTTGGCCAGTTATCCTTGGAATAATCACAGAATCCACCCCTTGGTACACCCAGTACCTCCCCTAGACTCTTCTTTGAAAGAGTGATGTCGACTCCCTCGACCTCACTCCAGACCTTCCCCTTCTCTAACTTCCCCAACTTAGAGTACAACTCTTCAACACAAGTTTCAAAAACATCTAGCCTCTTATCAAATAACCCTTCCCAGCCCTGGAACTCTATGGCCTCCTTAAACTCCTCTAAAAAGACTGACTCGTCCAAGACTTAGGACATGCAAAACCAAATAAGACACCCCTACCACTTAGTTCATACAGTGGTTCAGAAGTGGTCTTACCTTTCTTCTTGGCAGGAGTCTGTTCAGAGACAGAGGCAGCTTTCCTCTTCTTTTCTGCTAGAAGTTTGGTTGTAGGCTTAGGGCTTTCAGAGGCTTTTCCCTTCTTGGTAACACTCTTCACCCTTTTCTTCTTTTCATCCTTCTTTTCCTCTGGAACCTCCTCAACAAGTTCCTTTTTTATCTCTTCCTTGCAAACCCTTGACCTCAGAGGCCTTGTCCTCTTCCCTATCTCCTTTTCCCCCTGAACTACACCTGTAATTTCAATTTCCATGTCCTCTGCTTGTGTCCCTTCATCCTTCTCCTCTGTTTCTTCCTTCTCTGCCTCTTCTTTCTCCTCAGTGCTTGGCACTGGTTTCTGTGTGGTCTGTGGTGTAGGTGTTTTTTCTGATGGTGGAGAAGGTAATGGGGTTATTTCTTTTTGTGGTGGAGAGGGTGGTGGAGTTTTGGTCTTTGGTGGTGATGGTGATTTTTGTGGAAGGGAAAGGATAACAGTTTGTGAAGAGGGTTGTTTAGGTGAAGGAGGAGTTGAAGGTTTGGATGGTGATGGAGTTTTCTGAGGTTGAGGTTGTTGTTGTGGGGATTTTGGTGAAGATGGTGGTGATGATTTGAGGCTTGGTGGAGGAGTAGATTTCTCATCAGGCTTGCATGCACCTTAGATTTAGCAACTGTTTCTGTTGTGGTTTGATCCTTGATTTTTTCTTCCTTTTCTTCTGTGTGGTGGTGTTCAGTAACCACTACATTTTCTGATTCTATCTCAGTCTTAGATGGTGTGAAATTTGGAGATTGGCTTAATCCACGACTTTTCTTCCTTGCAGCCTTGCTTTTCTTTCTTCCCATTTTGATTAGATCAACAGATTTGATGAAGAACAGAGAGAAACTGAATTCGAGTTCTTCAAGAGGATTTTGATGATGGTACTTAGGGTTTGAGAGAAAGGATTACTTTTAGAGAGAGAGACAGTTAGAGAGAAATCAATGTGAAAGAGTGAATTAAAATGAGGAAAACCGGCAGTTGTTCGAACAGATAAAGTAGAAGTTACATCTACACTGTTCACAACGTTCATGTGTCAGAACACTTAACTCCTCAATTTCAAAATTGAGGGTTCAGCAATAACTGATATGACCGTTGTAAGGAACTGGTCTGACGATGGTCTGACGCTGATCTGTATATATTAACAACTTAAGGCATCTTTCAATTAGGCAACTTAGAGACACCACACATTGGAACAACATTAACATAAGAATTTTGAGACCACATGCATAGATGACATTTAGGAGTTAACCAGCCCTGCTTATTTACACTAATGATCAAAAAGTCAAACATAGCCAAAAAGAGAAAGATAAGTCCTAAGGAACTAGGATCTAATCCTTACCATACCAAGTAATGTGCGGAGTTTGACAAACACTTCCCTGCTCAGGGGTTTAGTGAAAATATCAGCCAATTGTTCTTCAGATCTGCAAAATTCAAGATTCACATTTCCTTTTTCAACATTGTCTCTGAAAATATGATGTATGATTTCAATATGTTTGGTTTTAGAGTGCTGGACAGGATTTTTTGAAATGTTTATAGCACTGGTGTTATCACACAATATGGGAACACTTCCGGAACAGACCCCAAAATCCTTAAGTTGTGTCTTTATCCAAAGCAATTGAGCACAGCACAAAGCAACAGCTATGTACTCTGATTCAGCTGTGGATAGAGCCACTGAATTTTGTTTCTTAGATCCCCATTAAATGAGACAAGAACCTAAGAAGTGAGCCATTCCTGAAGTGCTCTTCCTGTCCACACTAAAACCAGCATAATCAGCATCAGTGTATCCTAAAAGATCAAAATTGCTTCCCTTTGGATACCATAAGCACGTGTCCTCTGTACCACTCAGGTACCTAAAAATTCTCTTAACAGCTTTTAGATGAGACTCTTTTGGGTTGCTTTGAAATCTTGCACACAACCCAACTGAGAACACCATGTCTGGTCTACTAGCTGTTAAGTAGAGAAGTGAGCCAATCATACCTCTGTATAGATTATCCTCAACATCCTTTCCTTTCTCATCTAGGCTCAGTTTAGAAGAGGTAGGAATAGGTGTGTCATAGGACTTACTATCTTGCAGACCATATCTCTTGAGCAGCTCCTTGAGATACTTCTGTTGGTGGATCATGATTCCATCATCCACTTGCTTGATTTGAAGCCCTAGGAAGAAACCAAGTTCTCCCATCATGCTCATCTCAAATTCGCTTTTCATTAGGTCTGCAAACTCATCACACAAAACAGAATTAGTAGCCCCAAACAAAATATCATCAACATATACCTGGACCACTAACACATCTGTTCCCCTTTTCTTTAAGAATAGAGTTTTGTCCACTGAACCTCTCTCATAATGATTTTCAATAAGAAAGCTAGAGAGTCTCTCATACCAAGCACGAGGGGCTTGTTTGAGGCCATAAAGAGCTTTGTCTAATTTGTAGACATGATCTGGACAAACTCTATCCTCAAAGCCAGGGGGCTGTTCCACATACACATCTTCTTTCAAATAACCATTTAGAAAAGCATTTTTAACATCCATTTGAAAGATTTTAAAGTTCATGTGGGCAGCAAATGCAATTAAAATTCTTATTGCCTCAAGCCTGGCTACTGGAGCAAAGGTTTCATCATAGTCTATTCCCTCTTGTTGGTTAAACCCTTGAACCACTAGCCTGGCCTTGTTTCTGACTATGGTACCTGAGTCATCCATTTTGTTTTTGAAGACCCATTTGGTTCCAATAACTGACATCTCATTGGTTCTTGGTTCAAGATGCCAAACCTGATTTCTTCCAAACTGGTTCAACTCATCTTGCATGGCCAAGATCCAATCAGGATCAGTTAGAGCAGTCTTATAGTCATTTGGTTCTATGTGAGATAAGAAGGAGAAGTAAGCACAGAAGTTCTTCCAAACAGAATTTCTAGTTTGGACTCCTTTTGATAAATCACTAATGATTTGATCAGAAGGATGAGAGCTTCTTTGTTTAAACATACTCTTTCTTACAGCATTTGAGTCACCTAAGTTAGAACCAATGTCTGTACTGGTTCCCCCTATTTCATTTTCATTTTGAGAGGGTGGACCAGTTTCTTCAGTGTTCTCTCCCACTTCATCTTCAGTTGGATGGGCAGGAGAGTCACTGAGTTCAACAACCTGTTTAGCATTTCCCTCTGCTGCACCAGACTCATTGTTGTTTTCAGGAGGAGTTGGAGAGTCTGGTTCAGCAGTGTTCTCTAGTTCAGCTCCAGTGAAATTTGTCATTCCAATATTAAAGCCTTCATCATCATCTACCTGCACAGGCTTGTTGAACATGTTAGTTTCATCAAACAATACATGGATACTCTCTTCAACACACAAGGTTCTTTTGTTGAAAACTTTATATGCCTTGCTATGAGGAGAGTACCCTATGAAAACAGCTTCATCACTCCTGGGGTCGAACTTGTCCAAACTGGTCTTACCATTGTTGTGAACAAAATACTTACAACCAAATATCCTTAAATGTTCAATGTTTGGTTTTCGACCCCTTAGAAGTTCATAAAGTGTTTTTCTTAGTATTGGTCTTAGCATAACCCTATTGAGTATGTAGCAGGATGTACTCACAGCATCAGCCCAAAATTTCTTGGACAGACCACTCTCTAGAAGCATGGTTCTAGCCATTTCTTCTAGAGTGCGATTCTTTCTTTCAACTACTCCATTTTGTTGTGGAGTTCTGGGGGCTGAGAAGTTGTGAGAAACACCATGCTCCATACAATAGGTTATGAAGCTAGCATTATCAAACTCTGATCCATGATCAGATCTGATAGATGCTAACTGATGATTGATCTTGTTCTGGACTTGTTTCACTAGTATTTCAAATTCATCAAAAGTTTCATCTTTGTATTTCAAGAATATGGTCCAAGTGAAACGAGAGTAATCATCAACTAAGACAAATACAACTAAAGCCATTTCTACTTTGTACACGCATAGGTCCACATAAATCCATGTGTACAAGTTCAAATGGTCTAGAGGAACTAACCACTTTCTTTGGTTTAAAAGATGATCTTACATGCTTGCACTTTGCATACTCTTGACAGAGCTGGTCTGCCACATATTTGATGTTAGGTAAACCTAATACCAATTCTTGTGTTCTCAACTTGTTGAGCAAAGTGAAGCTAACATGTCCTAATCTTTTATGCCAAAGCCATTGGTCATCCTCTACAACACTAAGGCAGAGGGCACTGTTCTGTGGAATTTGACTTAGGTAAGTAATGTACACATTGTCATGCCTTGTTCCTTCACAGACCAGTTCCCCTGTCTTAGAGTTCACTATGTGGCAAGTGTTTGATTCAAAATTCACTTTATTTCCCTTGTCACATAGTTGAGATATGCTCAAAAGGTTATGTTTCAAACCTTCTACATAGTAAACATTGTCAATTGCTTGGGAGAGTGACTTACCAACCTTACCTACTCCTTTGATAAGTCCTTTGCTATTGTCACCAAATGTCACGTGCCCTCCCTCGAATGCAGTGAGTGAAAGGAATTGTTCTTTATCCCCGGACATGTGTCTTGAGCAACCACTGTCCAAATACCAATATGGCTTTCCTTTCACTCGTACCTGCACAAACAAACTAAAGGTTAATTTTAGGAACCCAGACCAGCTTGGGTTCCTTGTTCTTTGAAACATTCTCAGTCTTGACTTTCCTAACCCCCGCTTGTTGGGTGTAGGTTTTATTTTTCTTGTCATGCTTCCTTTTGGTGAAACATTTGTTAGCAACATGACCACTTTTACCACAATAGGTGCAAACATGCATATCCTTGGCAAATATATACTTGTCTTTCTTGAATTCATTTAACCATGTGTTGTCTCTGCCAAGAACAGTTGTAGAACTAGATCCAGAATACCCTAAACCAAACCTTTGAGAATTTCCAGGTTGGGATGTGAGGATGTTTAGGGTTTTCTGAGCATCTAACATTTTGTTCAATTGGTTCATACAATCTGTTAGCTCATTTTCCTTGTTCTCAAGCCTCTTAAGTTGAACTTCATTTTGTTTCTCAAAAGATTTCAAGTCAAGTCTAGTCTTTTGAAGTTCATCTTTTAGTCTTGAGACCAGGGAGGGATTTGGTTCGTCACTGGTCTTCTTGGTGTTTTCTTGTTTTAGCAAGATGAGTTCAGCCTCAAGATCACATATCTTGGCTATGCACTCATCATGTAAAACATCCAAAACCTCATCAAAGGCAGTGGGAGAACCAGTCTTTTCAGAGCTCTTGAGCTCACTATGTTCCTTGTGTAAATCTTCAAGTTTTTTAATTAAATGGTCATATGCAAGTATGACATCAGATTTACTCAAGGTACATGTGTCTTTTAGCAGTTCAAAGTTTGAATTATGTGTGATAAATTTCTTGAGCTCATTAAACCCCTTTTCAATTTTTTCAAAAAGTTCATCCTCTTTAGGAATTGGTTTGGAGTTTAATGTCTCAAGTTCCATTTTATGGTGATCTGCTGTTATTTCAAGTTCAGAAATTTTTTCTGTAAGTTCTTCACAAATAAACTCAAGTTCAGCATATCTAGCACCACATATTTCATACTCTCGAACTGTTTCTTTTAATTTCTTTTTGTTGTTCTGATAAGCAGACCCAACACTAATGCATTGATCAATAGTGAATTCAAGATAGTCAAGCAGTTCATCTCTATCTAGATTATGCATATTTGCCTTTAAATCATTAAAACATACCTGGTTGTCATCTGAAGTACTTCCACCAGCCATGAGACAGAGAACTTCTTCTTCTTGCAAACAGTCCTCAAACTGGTCTGTGCATGTGAAAGCAGTCAGACAGAGATTTGCTTCTTCTTCATCTTCCTCATTTTCTGATTCTGAATCTCCCCAAACTGCGGCCAACATAGCTCTTTTGAAAGCCTTCTTCTCAGTCTGGACTCCAGGATTTCCTTTGGGATTTTTCCATGTTGGACACTCCTTGATTCTGTGCCCCATTTCCCCACATTTAAAGCAACCAGCATTGGAACTGGTTTTCCTGAACTGTCCAGAACTGTTCCTTCCTTTTACAAACTTATCCTTGGACTTTGTCCTAAGGTATTTTTCAAACCTTCTGGCCATGAGACTTATATCATCTTCATCATCCTCAGATTCCTCTGCTTTGAGGACCATTTCCTTGTTTTTTGAGCTAGATTCAGCCTTTGAATCAACCAACATCTCATGAGTCATCAAGGAACCAATAAGCTGTTCTAGAGATAGTGAGGACAGATCCTTTGCTTCTTGTATGGATATAACCTTGGGCATCCACTTCCCTGATAAGCTTCTTAACATTTTCCTCACCAACTCTTCACTTGAGAAGGTCTTTCCCAATGACTTTAGTTCATTTACAATGGTCATGAACCTTGTAAACATGTCCTTTATATTTTCATCTCTAGTCATTTCAAAGACTTCATATTTTGACATAAGCATGTCAATTTTTGACCTTCTCACCTCAAAGTTGCCTTCATATGCAAGCTCTAGTGTATCCCATATCTCTTTAGCAGAAGAACAAGCTAGAATTCGATTCACCTCACATTCTGCAATTCCTTGTTGGACAAGTGACATTACCTTTGCATTTTTCTCCAGCTTCTTGTAGTCTTCACTTGTGTACTCTTCTTTTGTCTTTGGAACCATGAGCCCTTCCTGATTCTTCTTGTGGATGGACGTGGGTCCATTTTTGACAATCATCCAGCACTCATAATCTGTCCCAATGATAAGATTTTTCATGCAATTTTTCCACCAAGAGTAGTTAGTGCCATTGAACTTGGGAAGTCTTGAACTGTTTGATTCTTGAGTAGACATCTTCTTGCTCCTCTAGGTAGTTAACCTTTTGAGAAGTTAGGCTCTGATACCAATTGTTAGTTCAATGTATACTCAAGAAGGGGGGGTTGAATTGAGTATGTGTGTTTTTTCAATCGTTTTCAAGTTTTGTTTATACTTTTGTGAGAACAACGAGAGAACAGTAAGTAAAGAGTAAGGACACAAAGATTTAACGAGGTTCGGCTTCTAAACAAGCCTACGTCCTCCACTCTCTCACCAATATTATTAATCAACTCAGAATAATAACAAGGTTACACACTCAATTAAATGTTACAACTATGTAACACTTAATTCCCCAACTGTTAACTCTAACAGTTCACTCAGTGTTCACAGAACACTCCCCAACCACTTCCCTCTAAGTTGTTCAAATATTACAAACTTAAATCTCCGTAAGTTTTTCTCTTAAAGATGGATATGGAGATAGTTTTGGACTAAGGATAGACTCTCAGAAAATATTACTTGGTTTTGTTTGGAGAGCAAAAAGTCTTCAAGGGTTTTTTACAAAGATTGTTTATATAGACAAGGAAAACCGTGCCCTAGAAGTGTGTTTGGAGACTTGCCTAAATTGTGCAAACCACTTCAGCTGACACAAGTGCAGTGTTCTAGTTTCAGACTTTGTCACTTTCCACTATGGGAAGAGAGATGTACACTAAAGTCCAAACAAAGTACACTGCATTTAATGAGCAGATTTGGTATATCAATTTGGCAGATTTCCAAAATATAAGTGATCCAAATTTTTCAAAATAATTTTGAACTCGAAAATCTGTACGGATCACGTGCGTAATACTGAGGTCTGTTCCCACAGTGGTCTCAGTACTACTAAGTTTACGTCTGGTAAAGGGAACTGTTCCAAGCTTGTTCAGTGTCTGTTCTTAGCTTGTTCTTGGGCTGTTCTCTTTACTGGATGTAAACTTAAGGTCTTTTTGCTCTTTACCTAAAAACAATGAGAATATTTTCCTAAGCCTATTTTACATGAAGATCCTAGAAGTATAAAAATAAAAAGCTCCAAGCTCTTGGCTTCTGATCTTCAAGTATCTCAAGGCCTTCATGATTGCCTTGATGAGTCCTCACTTGATTCAACCTGTTCATATACAAATATACGTAGACATCAAGTATAGAGGACTGGTTTGTCATCATTCAAATCAAACATGGTTCAACAGATGGGAGAATACCTGGAGCACCATTGTGTCGGGCATATGGACGAGCTTGAGTGCGAGTATGAATAGTAAATGCTGTAGCAGGAAGAGATGGATCGGATCGGTTTTGATTAATGGAAAGCTCTTTGTTGATGAGTTTTTCATGGAGTTCTTCAAATGATATAGGTGTGTCTCTACCATTTACAGACACAATTACTGAGTTGTATGATTCATCAAGACCAAGAAGGACTCGATCAATCAAGTCTTCGTGCTCAATCTTCTTACCTAAGGCGGCAAGTTGATCGGCACATGATTTAATACCTTGCATAAATTCAGTGATGGATTTGTTTCCCTTAGCGAGTCGATTAAGTTGGTCCTTAATTTGTTTTATATGACCCCGACTCGGCAAAGCATAAGTTTTGGCCAAAATATCCCAAAAATCTTTTGAGGTTTTGGCTTGAGACACAAGAGGAGCAAGTGTTTGGGATAATGTGCCTATTAGGGCACCAAATAGTAATTTATCTTGTCGTATCCAGAACATGAATTCTGAATTTGGGTGTTCAATACCATCAGTTGTAATAACAGAAGGTGGACAAGTGAAAGAACCGTCTATAAACTTGTACAAGTCATGGCCTATAAGGATGGCTTCAACTTGCATTTTCCAAGATAAATAATTAGTGGGGGTGAGTTTGATGGTGTTGTTTATGTTGATAAACATAAAAGGTTTTGAAGGGTCAGTGGTATTTGGGATTTGATAGATAGGAGATGGGTTGGCCATTATCAAGAAATAGAAGAGGAGTAGTTTTTTTTTTTGATAGGATCAAAAAGCCTGATACCATGTAAAGGTTTTAAAGAAGTGATAATTATTTTATTGAATACAGACAAGTATATATAATGGATTACAAGCTAAGTCAACTAGGGAAAATAATTACAAGAAAGGTAATAAGCACTAAGTAGGTAAACACAAGAATATACGAGCTAGAATGAAGGAGAAGATATTGACAAAATATTTACATAATAAATCCCACAATTACAGTTTGAGATTATGGGTAATTGACTAGGATTATTTAATCCTTATCATCCCATTAAACCTAATTTAATATAATCTTATTATTTAAAAAAAAAAACTAACAACAAAAACAAAAAAATTAAATTAAATTAAACAGTATATAATAATTTAGGAGCCAATTTTCATGAGAGTCCTCCAAACCCCCAATGGAGGTCTCCCATAATATAAACTTATTATTTTATAAAAATATCAAAGAAAAACTAACAACAAAAAAAAAAAATTAAACTAAATATATTATTTCAATATATTTTTTAGTTTTTCAAAATATAATATATACATGTTTTATAAAATAATAAATATTTTCGCTGCATTAGCACCGATTCTATACAATAATAGAGGTTTGTTTTGATGAGAGGCCTCCATGCCCTAATGTGGGCCTCACATTAATCATACTTTAATTTAATTAATTTTTATCATCTCATAAAAAAACCTTCCTAACATAACTACAAAAATTGTCAACACACGAAAATAAAACTCTAAATAAAGTGACATTTCATATATACCTGCATAAGACAAAATATATTTTAAATTTTTAAAAATATGATGTAAACATGTTATCATAAAATTTTAAATATGTTTTACATATTTATATCATGTAAGTTACATGTCCAAATCTTTTGTTTTATATGAAACAAATTGTATATTTTTATTATCATTACATTTCCTCTCAATTATTAGATTTTAGGAAAATTAAACCGTGCACGAGTATTAATTATCTAGTAATTCTCACTGAAGTATAAAAATTGTTTACAAGAAAATACTAAGAACTATATATTAAAGTATTATCGCCATGTGTGGAAACATATCGGCTTATTCAGAATTATATAGCGGGAATTAAATTATCTTAAAACCAAACTAACTTTAAAACTCCTACAACTTGGATCCATGAAGGCCCTTAAGTCAAAATGTAAATTGAGTTTAATCCGAAAGAAAGTACTTAAGAAAAATACTTTAAGAAAATCAACTTAAAATATTAAATAAATATAAAAGAGTTCCTGGTTTCACTCATCACTCAAGCCCATATATAAAATCCTGTGAACCTGCACAATACTACCTTGGCCATGAACGACTGCTTACCCAATTTGGGTCATCAAATGGTCAAGGTAATATACGAGACCAATAAATTAAAGTACGGGGTTAGCAAAAGCTGATGTGAGTACGGTAATTAATATACAATAAGATCGATCTATCTCATCACATAATCACAATGAAACATCCAAATTGCAATGGTTAATTGAATAACTTTTCTTTCTTGTGATTATTTTTTGTTATTTATTAAGGGTGCGTTCTCTTCAACTTATTAGACCTGAACTTATCTGAACTTATCAGACCTTATTTAACTTATTATACCTTATTTAACTTATTAGACCTTATTGGAACTTATTAGACCTTATTAGAACTTATTAGGCCTTATTAGACCTTATTGGACCTTATTGGAACTTATTAGGCCTTATTAGAACTTATTAGGCCTTATTAGAACCTTATTAGACCTTATTGGAACTTAATAGAACTTATTAAACCTGATTGAAACTTATTGGAACATATTTATATGATTGAATAAAATAAATTAATAATAATAATGATGATGATGATGATAATAATAAAATTCTATACATTTGAACCTATGTTTTTTTATTGTTGAATTACGTTCAAGAACGTAATAATAATTAGTATATCTTTTTTCAAACCCATTATTAATTAATATTATCAATTCCAATAACAATTTATCTACATATTTAGTTTTTCTTAATTCACTTGTAGTAAAATTAACAAACTAGAACGGATTGAATAATAATAATATGGAGGATGGGTAAAGTTTAATTTGGACCAAAATTAATAATAATAATAATATGGAGGATGGGTAAAGTTTAATTTGGACCAAAATTAATAATAATAATAATATGGAGGATGGGTAAAGTTTAATTTGGACCAAAATTAATCAAACCCAAAATAAAAAATAAGTTTTATTTTATAATATAAAAAAAAATAGTTTAATTCAATCTAACTCTGATTGATTTCTCTAACAAAATTATAAAACAAGAATGATAAAATAAAATTGGTTTATGTTGTGTAAGAGTGCTTTAAGTTAATTATTAATTTAATTAATTTTATTTGATCAATAATTAAAAATAATAATCTAGACCTGATTTGAACTTATTAGACCTGATTGGAACTTATTAGAACTTATTAGACCTGATTGGAACTTATTAAACCTTATTGGAACTTATTAGACCTTATTGGAACTTATTAAAACTTATTGGACCTTATTGCAACTTATTAGAACATATTGGACCTTATTGCAACTTATTAGACCTTATTCAACTTATTAGACCTGATATAACTTATTGGAACTTATCTGAACTTATCTGAACTTATTGAACCTGAAACTTATTTTTTTAAGGTGAAGAGAAAGCACCCTAAGTGGCCTTACTTGAGTTGATCGAAGCCAGTGTAAGCACCAGACGAGTTGTCTAACTAGGAGTTGATAATACATAAGAGCTACCCACGTCACAAATAAAGGAACGAGCTCAAACCTATTAATGGAACACATGTATCCTACGGTCCCCTTAAAGTCACGAGTCCTACCGTGACCCTAACCCCCATCTATGACAATACTCCGATCCATACTTGCACTTGTCTAGAGTTTTAATGTTTATTCGTTGAATCGTTCACTTTAAGTGATTAGTGCATTGAGAATCATTACAAACATCAAGCACACACAACAAACAATTCACATAACACTAGTTTTAACTATTTGTTTAAATAAAACGCACTGAATTCGTGTCTAACGTGATTCCCATTATGACCTTATGCCTTAATTAAATGGTATCACACAGCTATTAGAAAGCATGAAATATTCGGAGAATCTATCCATGCATTAATAAAACTTGGATGAGACAACTTGTCCATATTTAAATAATTAGTTACTAGTGGGCATGAAATATTCAAATAATATAGTCATGCATTAACTTGTTTGAACTAAGGAACATGAAATAATCTGGACTCTTTTTTCTTTACTAAGTTTAATTTGTACACATAAGCTATAAAAACATCTAAACAATAATAAACATGTTCCACCAAATCATACATCTTGTCATATCATGATCAGAAAATTCAAAATCCTAAACATGATACTACGTCTAGAAATTTATCAATCACACGTACCTTAAATAAAATCGGTGATTCTTCACTTTTCCTTATAAATCGTCTTGATAGTACTTCTCGCCTAAAATATAATAAAAATTCGAGATATTAAACTTGAGTCCTATAAAATATCTCAACGGTTCTAACTTATCTTTAAACCTCTAATGCATAATTTACAAGTATAATTTATTTATTTTTGATCAAATACGAACTCGATAACTAAGTTAAATCAAAGTTTAACACGTTTTAAAAGATCTAAAATTCATACTAAGACACATTAAAATTTGAATATATATATATATATTAATACCCAATATTTAAGTAAAGATAATATTGGGTTTATAATATATTATATCAGATTTAATGTTTTTGTTTGGCCATATTGTAAACCCAAGATGATTTTTACTGATATATTTGTAATTAAGAAAAAAAAATATTTATTTCTTTATTAAAGGTGATTATGTACTTCCTCTGTCCCATAATAAGTGCTCTAGTTTGACTGGAGACATTATTCACATGGTTTACTTTGATTCTCTTTAATTTTATATGTATAAGGAAAAGCATAGTCATGTCAAATCTCGTATAATTCTAAAGTAAGTCTTCAATGGATTAGAAAGGAAAGAGAAAGTTACTTCGTTTTTTAGCTTTTAGTGTAAGTCTTCAATTACTCAATCTGTTCCCATTTGTTTGTCCTTACTTTGCACATATGACAATGTATTTGTTTGACCTTAAATATATTCTGTTGTATATGTCCAAAAAATTATAATAATTGGATATTAATAACGTACTCATTGAGACGAATCAAACAAGACTCCACATGACTATATTATGTTTTATATGTTAAAAGTAATTTAGAAGATTATTTGATCTTATGAATAGTATCAAGATTCCAAATAGGACAAACAGTAATAGGAACAGAGGGAGTACAAAACTCTTGCTTTGTTTTTTATGGTGGAGAATCTCGATGAAGTTGGTCGGAAACTCGACGCTCAACTGTGGTTGGGTGGTGGGCGTTTAAGATGGCAGTTTGGTAAAAGTGGTGGTGGTTTACTTGTTGGAGCTGAGATAGCTAGTTAGGATGACACAAATGGTGTTTTTACAATGGTCAAGGATAATGACTCGGGATAGATTAAAAAGAAATAATGCGGAATACAGGTCTTAAGGAAGAAGGTTTATTTGGAGATAAAAATGGATAATTTTAAAAATTAAATAGTGGAAAAAAAATGCAAAACAAACATCTGTAGATACTAATATATTTCTGTTAATTGAGCGAGAAATGATATTTTTTTTTAGTATGGAAAAAGAAGAAAAGAAATAATGGTTTAATAAATAAGTCGATGTGGAAATCCATACAAGTTAAAATTTAATTTTAAAAAAAAACAATGAAAATATAATCAGTAGATAACAAAACGAAAGATGAAAATTAAATAATTTTTTGACCTAAATGAAATGTCGTCGGAATTTTTTTAATCCATTTTTTTTTTTGCAAGAGGTATTTTTGTGTTGTTGCCAATTTAATTTGTCATCTGAAGATAATTTTTGTTTAGCAATTTGTCATCCGAAACTAATTTTTTTTAAAAATTGTTTCTTATGCCCCCTAATAAGTTTGCTATGTAGGGAAAAACACTTTTATTAAGAGTGTTTTAAGGAAAAAAAAAATGTTGTGTTGAGTACTATTATCTTTTTGTGTTTGTAATTAAGAGAAGTAAAATGTTAAATCACATGGAACCACCACCTAAAAAAAGAAACGTAAACTAATATTTTTGTCGTTTTGAGTTTGTAATTAAGAAAAAAAATATATTTATTCTCTCTCCCGTAATAATGGTGTGTTCTCTTCACCTCGGAAAAATATGTTTCAAGTTTAATAAGTTCAGATAAGTTTCAATAAGTTATATCAGGTCTAATAAGTTCCAATCTAGTTTAATAAGTTCCAATCAGGTCTAATAAGTTGTAATTAGGTATAATAAGTTACAATCAGGTCTAATAAGTTCCAATAAGGTCTAGATTATTATTTTTAATTATTGATTAAATAAAATTAATTAAATTTATAATTACCTTAAATCACTCTTAAACAATATGAACCAATTTTATTCTATCATTCTTGTTTTATAATTTTTTTACAGAAACTAATTAGAGTTAGATTGAATTAAAATATTTTTTTATATTATAAAATACAAATTATTTATTTATTTTGGGTTTGATTTAATTTTGAATATTTGATTTTAATAATCCAACCTTTTAGCCATTCGCAAATAATAAACCAACCTTTTGATTATTCTTAAATAATCCAACCTTTGTACCAAATTTCATAGAGTGAACCAAAACCAAATTTTAGGTGTCATTTTGGGGTTGGTTTAAGTAGAGTTTGGGTAGTTTAACGCTAACGTTGTTGACCACTTACCTAAAGACACAAACAACACTTAAATTAGCCCCAATATCACACCTAAAATTTGGTTTTGTTTCACTCTATGAAATTTAGTACAAAGGTTGGATTATTCAGGAATAATCAAAAGGTTGGTTTATTATTTGTGAATGGCTAAAAGATTGGATTATTAAAATCAAATATTCCATTTAATCTTGGTCCAATTTAAACTTTACTCATCCTCCATATTATTATTATTATTTCATCCATTCCAGTTTGTTAAATTTATTATAAGTGAATTAAGAAAAATTTAATATGTAGATAAGTTGTTATTGGAATTGATAATATTAATTAATATTGGGTTTGAAAAAAAAAAGATACTAATTATTACTATCTGAAAAATTTGATTTAATATTATAATATTTTATATTTCGTGGTAAAATATGAATATAGTATATCATTTATATTAATCTAATTTGCTATTTCATGTTGCACAAATTTCATGATTCAGCTCCTCTTTTAGACCCCGCTATAATTTTCTAATAACTTAATTTAATTTTTTTTAAAAAGTAAAATAAAGTTCACTATTTTATGTAATATTTTTAATATTTCATGCAAAATAAATTTCATTATAATTATTAAAGTCGTGCATTTTTCATGTTTAGACAGGGGTTACTGAAAATTTGTTATATACGTAGTACATATATGAATTACAGGGTGTTTAGTGTAATCGTTACTTTGTGGAGGTTAGTGATGATTTTGTATAAAGATTACTCATTGTTTTGTTGGGTTATATGTTCAATGTTTTGAATAGTGTGCTATTTTTATATATAAAAAAAATATATATTAATATAGCCTGCTCCTATTTATTAAGATAAATTTTTAATATGATGTTAAAATCATTATATCAGAATATGAAGATAACACACTCTAAGTGCTCTAGTTCTCTCTAGACATTATTCACATGGTTTGATAAGTTCAGATAAATTCAGTTCAAATAAGTTCAGTTCTAATAAGTTCAGATAAGTTCATGTTTAATAATTGAAGATAACGCATTCTAAGTGCTCTAGTTCTCTCTAGACATTATTCACATGGTTTACTTTGACGCAAATTATTGGTCGGACCTGGGACCATGCAGCTAGCCGGTCCCGGTCTAAATGACATTGTGAACATTTAATAATTTTGTTGTGAACATTGATAGTTTTGTTGTAAATATTTGATAGTTTTGTTGTGATCATTTGATAGTTTAATGCCGGTGAACATTTGATATATATATATATATATATATATACGAATAGGATCGTGTGAGAAAGGATGCTTTAGGTGAAAAAGGTTTTTATGTGAGAAAACATCTGCACCGTTGACAATTTTAGATCTAAGGGTTGATGTTTGATCTTTAATTTTTTTAGTAAGGGCAAATTGGTAATTTAATATGATTTATATATTTCTTATTTTTGTTAAAAAAATTTGTTACGCTTTTTTTTCAAAAATCATATATTTATTTTTTAAAAATCTGCTTTTTTATAAAAAAAAATTTAAAAAAATCTGTTTTTTTTTTGTAAAAAAAAAAATTGTTAAGTTTTTTTCCTGATTTATTTTTTTTAAAAAAAAAAAATCTATTATTTATATATAAAGTCTAGTTTTTTTAATCTAAAATTCTACTTCATTTTTTTTGTTCGGTAGTACATCTTAATATGTTCAAAATTTTATGAGTCATGTTCTAAAAAATTTACGCCATGTTCATAATTTTATAATCTTTGTTCTAATTTTTATACACGATGTTCTAAATTTAAAAAATCATGTTACAAAGTCATCATATATATTCTAATGTGTATGTGTGCTTAAAATATTAAAAATATTAAAAAGCCATATTTTAAAGTAGTTTATTGTTTGTTTTATTTTAAGTAGATGAAATATTAAAAATTTTATACATCATGTTCTAAATTTTATAAGATATTTTCAAAATTGTATACAATAAGTTTGAAATTGAATAAACTTATTTTTTTAAAAATAAATAAAATGATGCAATTATAATACAATTATTGACCTTTTATATACCTGAATAATTGAATATTATTTCAAAATATTCTTAATATTTTGTATTGAGGTTGATCTATGGAACCCGTAAAAAATATAAAAAAACAAAATAACTTATTTAATGTTCTAAATTTTATTAACCATATTCTAAAATTTATATGATATGTTCTAAATTTATATGACATGTTCTAAATTTTAAATGAGTAATTGGCTATATAAGAGGATAACGGTTTAACAAATTCCAAATTTTAGTTTTTTTTTTATAAAACATAACTTTAAGTTTTTTTTTTTTTTTTAAAAAAATAAATTTTAATTTTTTTTGATAAAAAATTAATTTGTTTTATTTATCCCTTAATTTGTTTTATTTATCCCCTAACAAATAGGGGTTAGTTACATAAGTTTTTTTAATTAAAAAAAAATCAGTCCATTAAATCCTAACCATTAGATCTCACTGAATCGACGCTCTAGATATCTTCTCACATAAACAACCTTTCTCACCTAAAGAGGCTTTCTCACCTAACAAATGTAGTTTTGGTGAGAAGGGTGAGAAACAACCACGTCCCTTTGATCAACAAATAAATGGCTAAGATTAAAGTTGATTTTCCATCCTTACTCCTTCTATTGTTTGGAGTCAATGTATATATGGCATAAAATCAATATATTTTTACTCATTGTATTTATCTCTTCTCACATTTCTCACCATAAGTAATTTCTCACCGGAACCCAACCCTATATATATATATATATATATATTGTGAATATTTGATAATTTGATGTTGATGAACAACTGATAATTTTGTTATGAAAATTTGATAGTTTGATGTTGATGAACATTTGATAATTTTATTGTGAACATTTGACAGTTTGATGTTGATGAACATTTGATAATTCTGTTGTAAACATTTGATAATTTTGTTGTAAACATTTGGAGGGATCACAAAAAATAGTGTGGTCCCGGGTCCATCCATTATATATTGTTACTTTGACTGTCTTTAATTCTATACATATAAGGAAAAACATAGTCATGTCGAATTTTGTATGAGTTGACTCGACATGTACTTTAGGGTGTGTTTGGTTGTGTGTTTTTTAATGGATTGGAATGGAGTTAGAATCCATTCCATCTATTTTTTTGTTTGGTTGAGCTTTTAAACTATGAAATCTCATACCCAAGGGGTTCTATCTCCATTCCATACCCTAGAATCCCAAACCCACCTCCCCCATAAGATTCACATTCTATTCTTTTAGGGGGCGTTTGGTTTAAAAAGGTAGAATTGGATGGTATGAAAATGATAATCCTTTAGGTATAGAATGGTATGGGGATGAGAAACTTATGGGGAGGTGAATATGGAATTCATGGGGTTGAGAAACCATTGGGTATGAGGTTCCATACCCAAATACCCCAACCAAACACTATATTGTTCATTAATAGTATTACATCCATTCCATTACATTCTAAAAACTTCCAACCAAACATGCCCTTAATGGAGTTTATAATCCATTCCAACCACAAAACCAAACAACTTTAAAGTAGTATGAGTTTTAGAATCCATACCCATGTGGTATGAGATTCCATACCAATTTATTCCAACCTAATGAACCAAACACACCCTAAATATATAATAATAATATATAATATTTATAATTTTTTGTTAAAGAGTATAACTCAATAAATTAGGCCCTTCTCTTTTGGACTTAAAAGCTACAGTAATCAGATCAGATCAGACTTAGGCCCTGTTCTTTTGGACTTAAAAGTTAGAGTAATCAGATCAGATTAGAGCAGACAAACTCAAATCAAATCAGATTAGAGCAGACAAACTCAAATCAGATCAGATCAGACATTATTACTCTTTATTAAAGCAGGCCATCGGTCGGGCCGGGTTTGGGTAACCTGGAACCGGCCCGTGGGTAGGGTTGGGCGGGGCGGGCCGGACTGGGTCAGAATAGGGTCGACCCACGAACCGGATCGGCGGGTTGGCACCGGGTTGGGAACCGGGCTAGGCTGGGCCGGGTTGCGGGTTCGTGGGTTGGGCTCGTGGGTTGGGTTCGTGGGTTGGTTTCATGGGTTGGGCCCATTGGGTCATGGGTTGGGTTTAGGGGATTTGGGGGTTTTGTTGGGGTTTTTGAGGGGGTTTAATGGGGTTTGGGCGGTTTTTAGGGGGTTTGGTTTTTTTAGGATTTTTAAATTTGTAAATGTAATCATTAGTTGGCAAAAACATATTAATTATATATTTAACATGTTAATTGAAAAAATAACTTGTTAAAGGAAAAAAAAAACTTATAAATTTAAATTCGAACAATGTTTTATTGTACTCGTTAGTTGTTACATAAGTAAATTACATAACTTTATTTGAAAAACAAAAAATTACAAACTTAAAATAATTTATCACTGATTAGTTATAACATACATGATACATAAATTAATTGAATAATAACTAAATAACTAAATATTATGAATTATTACAAAAGTAAAAACTAATAAGTAATTTAATTGATAATTAAGATGATAAAATATCCTTAATAAGTAAATAATTTATTGTACTCGTTAGTCTTTACGTGTTGGGGGGCGATTCATCTGAAATATCTAGCACCATCTACGGATCATCTTAATCATTGTCTTCATCGTCCTTTACACTTATAAATTTAAATTCGAATAATGTTTTATTGTACTCATTAGTTGTTGCATAAGTAAATTACATAACTTTACACATAATACACACCAAGTATAAATCCTTATTGGAAACGAATGCTGACTGGATAGAATCTCAGGTAAGAGATGTGCGACACAATGGTTAAACTAGAAAGTTCATACAAAACCTTTTTAAAAATACTTAACAATCCCAAAATAATAATATTTTATAATTTCAAAATAAATAATTATTATATTAACCTTTAGGATCAACAAAACATATATTAAAATCATGTATCACATATATAATTTTAGTTCTTAGCATATATTAAAATCATGTATTACATATATAATTTCAATTCTTAAAATATATTAAAATCATGTATCACATATATAATTTTAGTTCTTAGCATATATTAAAATCATGAATCACATATATAATTTCAATTCTTAACATAAAATAATAATAATAATGAAAGATGAAGGGTATTTATAAGAGTAAAAAAGGGGGAACGTAATTTTTTTTTTAAAAATAGGGTTACGAGCCAGGCTGGGTCACGGACGGGCCGGGTTACAGGTTGGACTGGGGTCGGGCTGGGTTACGGACAAGTTGGACTGCGGGATGGGTTTTGAAACCACGAACCGTGACCTACCCGTTTGGGAACCAGGTCGGGCTGGTCACGGGTTCGAGCGGGCCGACCCAGGCGGGCCAAAATCCGGGTGGGTTCTGGGATGGGCCGGGCCGACCCAGCCTATTGGCCACCTCTATTATTATTAATAATAATAATAATAATAATAATAATTTCGAGCATCGTTTTTCCGCTAGACATTTTCCGACGACGGTTTTCGAACGAGTTTTCCGGCAACGGTTTTCGGGACGACTTTTCCGACAACGTTTTTCGGACTGATTTTTCCTTCGATGATTATTCGACCGACTTTTCCGGCGGTGATTATTCGGCTGACTTTTCCGCCGACGATTTTCAAGCCGAGTTTTTCGGCGACGATTTTCGGACGACTTTTTCGACAACGGTTTTCGGACTGACTTTTCCGGCGGTGATTATTCGGCCGCCTTTTCCGGCGACGATTTTCAGGCCAAGTTTTTCGGCGACGGTTTTCGGGATGACTTTTCTGACGACGGTTTTCGGCCTGAATTTTCCGGCGGTGATTATTCGGCCGACTTTTCCGACGACGATTTTCAGGCCGAGTTTTTCGGCGACGATTTTCGGACTGACTTTTCTGACGATGATCATTCGGCCAACTTTTCCAACGACGGTTTTCAGGCCGAGTTTTTCGGCGACGATTTTCAGAATGACTTTTCCGGCGGTGATTATTCGGTTGACTTTTTCGGTGACGGTTTGGTCAAATTTTTCGGCGTTGATTATTACTACTACTACTATTATTATTAGTATTAATATTATTATTTGAAGTTTTGGAGTGACATTGAATGAAGAGGTGAAATGAAATGGGCTATCATAATAATAATTATAATTATAATAATTATATTAATTATTATTAATAATAATAATTATTATTATTTTAGTAAATATAATCATGTATTACATTTCTCATAAAAAAAATAAGTATTACAATTATAAAAATAAAAATAAAAATACAAATAAAAATAAATAAATAAAAATAATTCAAATCAGATCAGATCAGATCAGATCAGACAAGATCAGACAAACTCAAATCAGATCAGATCAGACCTAAAGAACAGAGCCTTAGTCAAATCAGATCAGATTAGATCAGATCATACATTATTACTCTTTATTTTTATTATTATTATTATTATTATTATTATTATTATTATTATTATTATTACTAAAAGTCAAAATGTTTACAAAAAGTTAGTGGGAAGCCTAGATACAATCTGGGCCCCCACTCCCCTAGCTACAGCAAAGCTAATACGAATGAAGATGTGAGCAGCAGCACGCGCACCAAAATCATTCGCAGGATTTTCGGGACGACTTTTCCGACGACGATTTTCGGAATGACTTTTCCGGCGATGATTATTTGGTCGACTTTTCCGGCGGTGATTATTCGACCGACTTTTCCGGCTACGATTTTCAAGCCGAGTTTTTCGGCGACGATTTTCAGGACGACTTTTCCGACGACGCTTTTCGGACTGAATTTTTTCGTCGGTGATTATTTGGCCAACTTTTTCGGCGACGATTTGCAGGCTGCGTTTTTCGGCGACGGCTTTCGGGACGACTTGTCCGACGACGGTTTTCGGAATGACTTTTCCGACGGTGATTATTCGGTCAACTTTTTCGGTGACGGTTTTGGAGGCAGATTGAATGAATGGATTTGAAAAGAATGAAAAGTAAAATACTGAAGAGGTGAAATGAAATGAGCTTGAGGCTTTGGGCTTATTAAATTTTTGTCCCTAATAAAAAAAAAAATATAAATATAAATAATTCAAATCAGATCAGATCAGATAAGATCAGACAAACTCAAATCAAATCAGATCAGACCAGACCAGTCCTAAAGAACATAGCCTTAGTCAGATCAGATATTATTACTCTTTATTATTATGATTATTATTATTATTAATTTCGGGCATTGTTTTTCTGCTCGTCATTTTTCGACGACGATTTTCGGAATGGCTTTTCCGGCGATGATTATTTGGTCGACTTTTCCGGCGGTGATTATTCGACCGACTTTTCCGGCTACGATTTTCAAGCCGAGTTTTTCGGCGACGATTTTCAGGACGACTTTTCCGACGACGCTTTTCAGACTGAATTTTTTGGTCGGTGATTATTTGGCCGACTTTTTCGGCGACGATTTGCAGGCCGCGTTTTTCGGCGATGGCTTTCGGGACGACTTGTCCGACGACGGTTTTCAGAATGACTTTTCCGACGGTGATTATTCGGTCAACTTTTTCGGTGACGGTTTTGGAGTCAGATTGAATGAATGGGTTTGAAAAGAATGAAAAGTAAAATACTGAAGAGGTGAAATGAAATGAGCTTGAGGCTTTGGGCTCATTAAATTTTTGTCCCTAATAAAAAAAAATATATAAATATAAATAATTCAAATCAGATCAGATCAGATAAGATCAGACAAACTCAAATCAAATCAGATCAGACCAGACCAGTCCTAAAGAACATAGCCTTAGTCAGATCAGATATTATTACTCTTTATTATTATGATTATTATTATTATTATTAATTTCGGGCATTGTTTTTCTGCTCGTCATTTTTCGACGACGGTTTTCGGACTGACTTTTTAGCGTTGATTATTCGGCCAACTTTTCCAGCGACGATTTTCGGGACGAGTTTTCCGGCGACGATTTTCAGGACGAATTTTCCGACGACGTTTTTCAGACTGACTTTTTTCGGCGGTGATTATTTGCCCGGCTTTTCCAGCGACGATTTGCAGGCCGCGTTTTTCGGCGACGATTTTCGGGATGACTTGTCCGACGACGATTTTCGGAATAACTTTTCCGACGGTGATTATTCGGTCGACTTTTTCGGTGACGGTTTTGGAGTTAGATTGAATGAAGGGTTTGAAAAGAATGAAAATTAAAATACTGAATAGGTGAAATGAAATGAGCTTGAGGCTTTGGACTCATTAAATTTTTGCCCCTAATAAAAAAAAAATTAAGAATAAAAATATAAATAAAATCAAAGCAGAAAAACTCAAATCAGATCAGATCAGATCAGATCAAATCAGATCAGATCAGACAAACTCAAAACAAATCAGATCAGTACTAAAAAAACAGAGCCTTAGGGTGCGTTCTCTTCACCTTAAAAAAATAAGTTTCAGGTTCAATAAGTTCAGATAAGTTTAGATAAGTTCAGATAAGTTCCAATAAGTTATATCAGGTCTAATAAGTTGAATAAGGTCTAATAAGTTGCAATAAGGTCCAATAAGTTCTAATAAGTTCCAATAAGGTCTAATAAGTTGCAATAAGGTTTAATAAGTTCTAATCAGGTCTAATAATTTCTAATAAGTTACAATCAGGTCTAATAAGTTCAAATAAAATTAATTAAATTAATAATTAACTTAAAACACTTTTACACAACATAAACCAATTTTATTTTATCATTCTTGTTTTATAATTTGTTTAGAGAAATCAATCAGAGTTAGATTGAATTAAACTATTTTTTTTATATTATAAAATAAAACTTATTTTTTTATTTTGGGTTTGATTTAATTTTGGTCCAAATTAAACTTTAATTAAACTTTACCCATCCTCCATATTATTATTATTCAATCCGTTCTAGTTTGTTAATTTTACTACAAGTGAATTAAGAAAAATTAAATATGTAGATAAGTTTTTATTGGAATTGATAATATTAATTAATAATGGGTTTGAAAAAAGATATACAAATTATTATTACCTTTTTGAACGTAATTCAACAATAAAAAAAACATAGGTTCAAATGTGTAGAATGTTATCATCATCATCATTATTATTATTAATTTATTTTATTCAATCATATAAAATAAGTTCCAATAAGTTTCAATCAGGTTTAATAAGTTCTATTAAGTTCCAATAAGGTCTAATAAGTTCTAATAAGGCCTAATAGGTTCCTATAAGGTCCAATAAGGCCTAATAAGGTATAATAAGGCCTAATAAGTTCTACTAAGGTCTAATAAGTTCCAATAAAGTCTAATAAGTTAAATAAGGTTAAATCAGGTCTGATAAGTTCAGTTCAGATAAGTTCAGGTCTAATAAGTTGTAGAAAACGCATCCTTAGTAGTTAAAGTTGGATTCCGGTGATATGAAAAAGTATTTGAGCTTAAAATAAAAAATAAATAAAAATCTAACCCTAGATGTATTCATCGTTCTGTTTATTTCACCCTCTCCTATCCTCTTCTCTGTCGAACTAACTAACTGTGACTAGGTTGGGCGTGGTTTTTCTGGCGCCTTCCCTCCATTAAAGCAAGCAGATTTCCTCCATTAAAGCAAGCATATTTCCTCCATTAAAGCAAGCAGAGTTTTTGAGGTAAGATTGTTTTTTCCCGTAGAATCAATTATACAATGAAGTTCATGCTTTGCTGGGTAATTTATTTTATTGCCAGAAGGAAAATGAATTGAATTTCCAATCGAATATTGTTGATAGATTATGTATGTGCTGTGCTGTGCTGTGCTGTAGACTAAAAAAATGAAGGATTTCTTACTGGGCCCAGGGCGGCCGCCCCTGTTGCCCTGGGTCAGGGACGGGCCTGTCAGCTAGTCAATTAGTTTTCTTCTAAATTGGATTGGTTATCATTAATGGAGTTATGAAAGATCCTTATGAGCAACTTTGTTGCTAGAATTTGTTAATGGTTTGGAGTCAAATTTGTTTATTGCAGGTTTTTGTTTATAGTCAAATTTGGTTGTTAATTCGTTGGAGTTTTTTTTTTTTTTTTTGTTTAGCCTTCAATATTAGGTTGTTGACAGGTCTAGCTATTCCGGTTCATGGAAGCTGGCGTCTAAACAGAAGCTCCTCGCTAGTTAACTCAATTCTCACTTCTATGCCCACTATGGAATCTGAAAATTCAACAGCATCGCGTGCGGCTACCACTACCGCCTTGGTTCAGGACCATGCTGCCACGGCGGAAGAACTAGAGAGGAAGAAGAAGAAGGAAGAGAAGGTTCGTGCCTTTTTGACTTTTTTTATTTCTAGTTCTAAGTTGAGTTCTACATAAAAAGAAAAATTCAATATCTTTTTATTTAAGCAGATGCATACCTGCATCATTGTAGTGTGATGCTAATATGCTGTAATCTTCTTTCCTTTTACAGGCGAAAGAAAAAGAGTTGAAGAAACAAAAGGCAGCGCTCAAAGCAGAAGCTGCCAAACTTCAGGTATATAATTTGTGTTTTTGGTTTGTTAGGATTGAAGATCTCACTTTGTTGAAGAATTTGTCATTTATTGTTAACTTGTAAGGGACAAGGTATGATTTTCTGGTAATATAATCTCGTCTACCTACTTAATATTGTAATATAATTGTTTTAGGGACAGCAAGCAACTAACACTTCTAAGAAGACTGAAAGGAAGAACTTGAAGAAGAATGCAGAGGAAGAGGATCCTCAGAATTATTTGGATCCTGAGACGCCACTTGGTGAGAAGAAGCAGCTTTCCCGATCAATGGCAAAGCAATATTCTCCTGCTGCAGTGGAAAAATCGTAAGTGAATTTCTCCAAGGCCTTGAGTGAATAGATTTTTGCTTCTTGTGCTGACTTTTTGAGTAATGAATGCAGATGGTATGATTGGTGGGAAAAATCTGGATATTTTGTGGCAGAGTCTAATAGTACAAAACCACCTTTTGTGATTGTGAGTGCTCACTTAACTCGGTTGCTGAACTGTATCTAATGTCTTGTAATTTTGTAAATGTGAAGTGATTTTACAATATTTCTGCATTGTTGTGTTAGGTCTTAGGTGCATATGTACACACTTGTCTCTTCTTTATTTAAACAAGAAAATTACTTTTAAACTTGGGAAATTATCATTGGTGACTCTGTGTTTTTTAACTTTATCATTGGTGACCCTGTGATTTTAATATTTTTGCAAATGGCCCAATGATATCTATCAATTGTCAAAAGTAACATTAGTAAAGGTGTTATGTCAGATTTTGACATTATAACCCTATTTTAAAGTAAAAATGTTTCTATTCAAAGTAAAACCTAATTTGACATTAGAACACTATTCTAAAGTTAAATAAAGTAAAAAATGACATTAGTAACGGTAGAACCTTTGCTAATTAGTAAGTACATGTAATGGACTCACAACCTGCTGGAAATTTCACAGTAAAATAGCAGAATAAAAATAGGGACAACCAAAATGAAGGTATTTGATTGATGGGAAAGAATGGATACAAAAGCAACTTTAGGATGCTAATCTCTCTAGTGGCTTTAGGTCACAACTCTCTATAATTTCCTCACAAATTTCTCCCTAAAAACATTACATTCTTTCTCTCTTCTTATATATACAAACTACTACCCTCAGCCTACAAAGTATCCTCTGCTGCTATTCTCAGAATTCTGTTGCTGTCCTTGTCTGTAGTGTGGTAGTGGGTGTCGGTGATGTTGTTGTAGTGGGTTGGTGTACTAGGTTGTCTCCCTTGCTGACCAGACTTGTCTTTTTCCTTGCATATGTCTGAATTATCTTTGGCTTGTATGGCTCCATTACACAAGACAAAACACTAGCTAATAAGGACAAATAAAACAAGTACAACAAAATAAAAGCAATAAAATTCTGTAAATAATAAAATTCTTAAAAACTAACTCTAATTACTTGGTGCATTACATTACACCCAATAACAGTAGCCCTTGAGATATAAAAAAAAAGTAAACAAAGGTTTTACTTTGAGCTGAAACATTTTTTACTTTAAAATCGGGTTCTAATGTCAAAATCTGGTAGCTTACTATTACTAATGTCACTTTTGACAATTGATGCATAACAAGAGGTCATTTGTGAAATTCTTAAAAACACAAGGTCACCAATAATAAAGTTTAAAAACACAGGGTCACTAATGATAATTTCCCTTTAAAGTTCCAATGTGGAGCTGCAGTTGATGTTTATTTCCTTCTTTTGTCGGTTCTGGGGTAAATTGGTTCTAGCTGAAGTGCTTAAAAGGCTGTTTGCAGTATGCTGTTACCTTTTACCAACTTGCTCCAAGTTTAAAACCCCATCTTTTGATGAATCATTGAGGCAGCTCAAGATGGGTCATTTATAGTATTGTTGAGGGGTTTTACTGAGGTTCTTAAACCAATTCATATTTCTTTGATTTGGCAAATGTGAGGTACTCTCTTCTAATTTTAGCTGTTATTTATGTGGTTGGTTAATGCAAATAGTTGGCTGCCTTAGTGTTGCATCTACATCTGTTGATCAGTTACATTGCTATAATATTTATATTTCCTTAATTTTTGTGTGCTTCACAGGTTCTTCCACCACCAAATGTGACCGGGGCGCTTCATATTGGTCATGCTCTCACTGGTGCAATTGAGGTTTGGGTCCTTTTTTTTTTATTTTTTTAATTCTTTGTGATTTGCATTCTGGATGTGATGTTTATGTGGAAGTGATTTATATTTTGAGGCACCACTAACTCTATGCAGGACACAATCATACGCTGGCGAAGAATGTCTGGGTACAATACATTGTGGGTTCCTGGAATGGATCATGCAGGGATAGCAACACAGGTTACTTTTGCGATTTGTTGTTTTTGTTTGATTTCTTATTTTGTTGGAAGAGGATACCTTATGGCTTTGTATCTTATAGGGATAAGTTACGTCTTTCTAATCTTTTTTTTTTCCCATGCATTTAGGAAAGAAAATATTACTTGCAAATTTCTGTAAACTTTGTCTCTAATTCTTGGCGGTAGAGAGGGATGATGTTAATCTTTTCCTTCTTGTAAACATTCTTTATCATGTTCGGTAAATAAATTTTTTCATAACAAAATTTATTCGAGAGGTTTTAGCATGTGAGATTGTTACTTTAAATTCTACCCAGTTGATAAGGGACTACATGAGATGAAAACTACTGTGTTTGGATTGGTGGGAAAGGGAGAGAAGAAAAAAGGAGGGATTATTGCATCCTTGTGTAAAAGCTAGGCTCTATTGCATCTTTGTGTAAAACCCATGCTTCTCATGTTATGCAGGCTATATTAAAGGTTTCAGCCCCAGTTCTAACATGAAAATTGGACCCTATGACTCTATGAATAGTCAAGATGGAAGGTTAAATTGGAATATTATAGATTGTACGTTAAAAATTTAAACATAGGTCACAGATTTTTTTTGGAAATTTGTTAGAAACCACCTTATAAAATATTTTATTTGTCAAAAACTACTTCAAATTTTTTTTTTTTGGTAAGAAGCCACCTTTTTTGGATTTTTTTTTGCGAGGAACCACCTTTGGTTGAATTATGGGTTTCGATTTTGGGTTATTTTTTGCGTGGTGGTTCAGGGGAGAAAAGGGACGGCGACAACTTGGGGAGGTACGAAGGGGGTTAGCCGAAATGGCAGAGGGAGGTTCGATTTAAACACCGAAATTAGGCTAAAGGTGGTTCTTGACAAAAAAAAATTAAAATAAAGTGGCTTCTTACAAAAAAATTTAAAAGGTGGTTTTTGACAAAAAAATTGTTTTATAAGGTGGTTTTTAACAAATTTTCTATTTTTTAATTTATTTTTAAGTAAAGGTGGAAAATAAGAATGATTTCCTTTAGTATAAAATAAAACTATTAGAATAATATTATTTTGGGGCCCTTGTAAAATTGGGGCTTTGTGCCGTTGGTTTTTTTACACACCCTCATCGACCCCTTAATGTTATGGACAAATGATTGAACCGAACATGAAAACTTGTACTGCTCCCATGACACTCCTTGTTTGTTGTTTAAGGGTCTAAAAATTACCAATAAAACAAAAACACTCGATTGTCCTATAAATAAAAAATATATAGATATATATAGGTGCGCGCTCGCGCGTGTGTATTACTTATTACAAATCATAGGATTGATGTTGCAAACTTGCAAAGCATAAGCCTCACTATAAACTTGATATAGGGTTGAATTATGAGTGCCTTGGATTGTAGCAGTGAAGCACACTTTAAAACTTATAAGTGTACCTAGGGTGGTTTATTATTATTACTTCCTCCGTTTCATAATAAATGCAACAATTGGAGTAGCGCGGACTCTTAGGCAAAAAATGATTGTGAAAGTTAAAGGGATAGAGAGAGAAAGTGGGATATGTGATAATGTGAGAGGTGGAAAGAAAAGACTTACAAAAAAGGAAAGATTAAAATTATTGCATTTATTTTGAAACTTCCTGAAATAGAAACTGTTGCATTTATTTGAAACGGAGGAAGTATATGTATTTTTTTAAAATAATAAATTTCTTCTATAACCACCCAATTGATGTCTAACCAGCCTGAAGCCTCTGACTCTTTTACCATTGACGTATTCTCTTTTGTTCATTCTTTTGCTCAAATTCTTCTCCACCTTTGCTCAATTTAATTTTGATTCACTTTTACATCACAAAGATTCCTTCAAACTGGATCAACTGATCATGAGCCTATATTTGCCATTGTTCTCCAATTATTTATTAGAAGAATGGTAACTGTGTTAAATTGCAAAAAGTAGTTTTACTGATTGGTTCACACTTTTTATGTTATAATCTGCACTTTTTTCTTATTGTTATTTCTATCTATTTGAAGGTTGGCTTAGAAATATATATATATATATATTTAAACTTATGCAGGTGGTCGTGGAGAGAAAACTTATGCGTGAAGAAAAGCTGACCAGGCATGATCTTGGCCGAGAAAAATTTGTTTCAGAAGTGAGATTGTTTTACATTTTTTTTTGTTGATACGTAGTAATCTTTTGCTATGGATAAAGTTGAATATTTGTATTTCTTTTGATATTTTGTAATGAAGGTTTGGAATTGGAAAAATGAGTATGGTGGCAAAATTTTGAAGCAGCAACGTCGCCTGGGTGCATCCTTAGATTGGTCTAGAGAGGTGCATACTTAGTATTACTATTATTAATATTATTATTACAATTCTTTTATTGCTCCCTCTGTTTTATTTAATTTACATAGTTCGACTTTTGGCACTATTCACAAAGTTTAATTTGACCATTGTTTTTGATTTATATTTAAGGAAAAATATAGTCATGCGGGGTTTCGTTGGATTTGTCTCAACATGTAGTGTTTAATATCTATTTTAATTTTTTTTTTAAAATTTTTACAAATACATTAGTGATATTAATTTTTAAATTTGTCTTAGCAAGTGCAATAGGTGAAGTGATGTAGATTAGTAAAAAATGGAGCTAGTATTATATTATTGTTATTTATTTATTATTATTATTATTATTATTATATATATATGACCTTTGTGTGCTGCAATTAATGCGTGTAGTTTGTTCAATTTCTCATTTTCTCCATTTTTTGCAGTGTTTTACAATGGATGAGAAACGATCAAAGGCAGTAACAGAAGCATTTGTAAGACTTTATAATGAGGATCTTATTTATAGGTATGCTCGATAAGATATTATTCACTAGGCATTTCATGGTGCATTGCTGGTTCCTTGTTTTAGCTTATAATTTTTGGTGTCTTGTTGAAACACTAGTGTTGATGTAGGAAGCACTTGAATTATGTTTCTCTGCATGAATTTAAAGTTGGGAAATCTAAGCACTCTAGACTTCTGGAGTATTAAAGCAAATTATGAGTGAATCAATGAGATAGTCATTAGGGATTGGATTTTTACAGCATAACCGGAGTATCAGTCCATCTGAAGGGCGTAAGATTTTTTTGATTTATTTTAAGCGAGTATGTCTATTAAAAATGATGGATGCTAACTTCCTTGGAGATTAAACAATGGTGGGGGTATCTCATTTTTTTTTTTTAGCACTGGCGCGAGAGAGGAACATATTGATTGGAATCGGTGGTTTGGAAGGATGGTCTAACCGTCTAAGCCATCTTAAATATGCCAATGCAAATTTGATGTCAAAACCTAGAGCTATAGATATTGTATGCTAATGGGTTGGTCGTACTGCTTTGACTAGGTTTGTATTATTAATTTTTTGCAGCACAATTTTTTTTTTTGATTTTTTTTTTAGCAAATGAAATGAATTATATTACCAAAAAAGAAAGAGTACATACACCAAAGCCACCAACAAAACAACCTCACATAGTGAGATGCAAAGGCTTCATGGAACCTCAGTACCTACCTTTTAGGAAGGGCTATACTAAGGCTCTAATCACAAGTAAGTAAGCAACACCTCACCATGACACAAGTAATTTCCTTCTCAAATTCTCTGTAACGGGGGCGGGGGCGGGGGCTGGGGGCTGGGGTCTGGGGGCTGGGGCTGGGGCTGGGGCTGGCCCCTATGATATATTGGTGTTAGTATTTGCTCGGTTTCCTGATCACCAGCAGTTTGGTGTTGCTTTGCATTCATGGTGGTAGCAGGAGCTTGTTTTTTTTGTTTTTTTGTGTCTTCTTAATTATAGCAGCTGTAACAACGTTAGATTTCTCCACCGAAACTTCAAATTTCTTTTTTCGTCCCAATTCCTGTAGCAGATTGTTTTTCAATGGCCACACGGCCCTGATTTCCCTCTCTTCCTAATTGACTTAGATTGTGTTTGGTTCAATATGTAATTTACTTGCTGCTAAAGTAGTAACCAGAATTAGCAACCAGGGTTTACAATCTAGTTGAATTTTTCCCTCCAAAATGTTTTTTTATTCTTTTTTCAATAATTTATTTCTTTTAATTAAAATCAATTTATTTTGAAAAAGCTTCTAAAATCCTAACAAAACCTACATCGTTTGAATTTATATAGTTAATTATGTTCAATTTTTTTAAATCTAATGCATCTTTTGTAAAAATAGTTACTAAAAAATAATAATACAATAATATTGAAAAATGTTATTTTTTCGTGATGTTCGTAAATTACTAAGATTTTCTACTTTATTTTAAATATCTTTAGCAAGATTAAAACAAATTTTGTAGTTTGCAATTCTTTTAACTAATTAAAACTGAAATTGTTATATGTACTTTTTTGTTAGATGATGGATAAAGTTCTAAACTTTTTTTTTTTTTAAAATGTAAACTGAGCATTGCTCGCACAAAGAACTTAATTTTTGTGTGGGGCTGAACGTTAACCTTATATATACACTAATCTACAAGAAAAAAAAATCAAATGAGATCTTATTAGATTTGTACTTTCCTAATATGTATTTTTCATAAACCCTCCATTTCTGAAAACTTGTTACACTTCGCAAATCATGAACTCCTAGACATTTTTTGGTTTAATGTATTAAATTGTTTGATAGGCATTTTTTATTTGTGGGACCATGTAAAAGAATGTAGAATAAAAGGAGAGAAAATGTTTTTTTAATTGTTTGTGTGAGACCATGAGTATTTAGTATGATATTTCAATTTCAAAAGTTTTCCATAAGAGGAAAAAGATAAAGTGTAACAAGTTTTATAAACATCCGAAAAATGAAAGTGTAAAAAGTTTTCACAAATGGAGGAAGTATTATCTTTCGTTGCGGAATTAAAGATATTTTAGCTATAGAAATTTATGACAAGCTTTGATTAGAACCTATTTTTCTTGTGATCTCATCTAACTGTATTTAAGATATTTAGTTCCTCTTAGCTTAGCTGAAAAACAGTTACCCAGAAAAATTGTACGTCATTGCATAATGATTGTTTAATATATTGTTGAAAGCTATATTGAACTGCTTGGTAAGTGATTCAGCCATTCTGTTTGTCCCAGATCTACATGCTTAACCTTTCACCTCTTCTGGTAGTCCTATGACTCCTATCCTACTAACCATTCTTTTATGTGCGAAAATTTTCTGTTATTTTGAATAGCTTGAGTCTAGAATATTCTTATCTCTTGCCTCCTATGAGTTTGGCTTAAACTGTACTTCTCAGGGAATTTCCTTGATTTGCATAGTGTACTCGAATGGTAAGTATTATGCCATATTCTGTTTTTTCAATTTTGTTTGTTGTTGGTTGGTGTACAGGGAGCTTCGGTTGGTAAACTGGGATTGTGTGTTAAGAACTGCTATATCGGATATTGAGGTCTGTTCTCTCTACCTAATGATGATCAATACCCGAATTGTGGTGTCTGTTTCTGAAAGGGTTTTGGTATTTTAGGTTGATTACATTGATCTGAAAGGAAGGGAATTACGAAAAGTTCCTGGATATGAAGAGCTTGTAGAATTTGGTGTCTTGACATCATTTGCATATCCATTAGAAGAAAACCTTGGCGAGATTATTGTTGCTACTACTAGAGTGGAAACTATGTTGGGTGATACAGCAATTGCTGTACATCCAGATGATGGTAGGTACAAGCATTTGCATGGGAAAGTGGCCATTCATCCTTTTAATGGAAGGAAGATCCCTATTGTTTGTGATGCTATACTTGTTGACCCAGCATTTGGTACAGGTGCTGTCAAGGTAAGGAAGTGCAACCTACACAAGTACACAGCCCCATCCCAAGGCACATACACAATGATTAGGTTCGATAATTTCTTAGTAAATTTGATGAGTAATTTTTCACTCTTGCAGATCACGCCTGCCCATGACCCTAATGATTTTGAGGTTGGGAGGCGGCATCAGCTGGAGTTCATCAACATATTTACTGATGATGGAAACATAAACACCAATGGTGGATCAGAGTTTGCAGGGATGCCTAGATTCAAAGCTCGTGTAGCAGTAACTAAAGCATTGGAAGAGAAGGTATTGTCACTCTGACTTCTTACTATTTTTTAGGGTTCTATGTTTATTTGAAAACTGCAGATCCACAGCATTTGCGTGTTTATGTTTCCAGAATTGAAATGTGAAGAGATCTGTGAAGTATTAGGTCCAGAAATGTCCTAGTATAGTTTTCCTTTGGCAACTTTTTGAAAGCATATATTGTGAAAAATAGATTATAGATGGTGAGATTTACTTGGATATTTCCCAGTCCTTCCTAACAGGGTAAAAAAAGTAAACGAAAGAAGAAGCAGACTCCGAAATTGATCTTATTCCTGCCAAAGTTCCGATAATGTTGTAGTTTTTCTTTTTTCTTTCAGTTTCTTTATTGTTTTAGGGTTGCTATCATTATCAATTTTTTTCCAATTGAAAAACTTTAGATCTAAAAGTGAGCTGCTTATTGATGTGCAGGAAGATTAAGGGTCTTGATTTTTCTAGAGTAGTGACATCTTTGTTATCTCAAGATGTCAATTCTCCTTTTCTATTAATTTCTTTGTATGTATAATTTTTATTTTACATTGGAAAAGGCAAGTTTTACATAGTGTAAATTATATGTAGTCTTTGGGTGATATCATCACTCGTTTTCTTCTTTCTAAATTTCTTGTAATGTAGCTGATGATGAATGGATGTCTAATTTTCTTTACTATCCGGCCAATGGTATTTGGACTCCTGATTTGCCTCGAGTGCAGGAGTCCAAATAATCTAATTTTCTTTAGTATTTGGCCAATGATATAAACATTAGACACTTCTTTACTATTTGGCCAATGATATAAACATTAGACACTTCTTGTACTGAATGATGCAAACCTTTCGTAAGTAGCCTAGGTAGCCTTTTTTGATTAGTAGCCAAGTCTGAATAATCTGTATATAAGTGTTTGCAACAATCCCTTATTTTATTTTATTTTATTTTATTTTTTTGACGGGAACAATCCCTTAATTAAATATAATCCTTTTTGAGTTACTTGCTGTTGCTGAATGACTTCTAATGTTTAGGCTCCTCATTTGGAATTATAAAGGAATTATCTTAGTGACAAGTAGATTTTGCATTTTACTTGACATCCTAAGCTAAAAAGTGATTATGATTGTTCTTGATTTAAAGTAGTCTAATACGAAGACGTTTCAAATTCCATTTCATTTTGTATGATGATTATTATTGTTCATGATTTTCGTACGTTTCAAGTTCCATTTCATTTTGTATGATGATTTTTTAAATCGTTATGAAATACTAGAAGCATAATAAATTTCCTTGTTATGTGGAAGTATAAGTTAGTTAAACGCAAACATTCAATAAAATATGTTTCCACTATGTATCCTTGTGGTCTCACTAAATTTATGGCGAAAATCTAGCCAAAGTTACCACATCAAAGTAGATCGCTCCCCTATCCTTTTCTTGTCTCCCTGTCATTCTCTTCTGATACGGTTATTATTTCGTTTCCGCACCATTCCAAAAAATGCATACTCCATTAAGACTATCAAAAGCTTACGAAAGCCCCCCAAAATTTACTCAATTGTCATCAAAAAGTTTGAAAAAGAAAACTAATGTCCTCATCCTTCCTCTCAATTACTCTCATCGGGTTGTCTTGATGTTGGTGTCAGCTATAGGTTTGAGGGTGGGGTTTGGTGGTGGTTTTGAGTGGTCTCAAGGGTTTGTGGTGATTTCATGTGCTTAAAGTGGTGATTTGTTAGTGTTTTCGATGGTGGTGGCTTCGAGTAGATTGGTTTTGTGCTCTAGATCTTGGTTCAAGTGGTGCAGGTGGTAGTGTAGGTGGATGGCTTGAGGTAGGGGTGTTGTTAGGTGAAAGTCAATGGAGGAGGAAAGGAAAAAGTTAGAGGAAAAAGGGACAAGATGTAAGGTATAGGGAAAAAGATTACAGAGATAGATGAAGAAGGAAAGCGAAACAAGATGAAGGAGGAAAGTGTGAGAATATTCTAGGTATGAGAAAGAAGATGGGCGAAAATATGATAGAAGAAAGTTGGAAGAGGGAGAAGATGGAGCTAACGTAAGTCTAATGCTGTGTGTCAGCAAGTGGCTAAAGGCATCTGGTTTGTTTTCACCAAACCTCGGGAGTATATGGTGAATTATTAAAACTATAGGGGTACACGGTGAGTTTTGTAAATTGTCTGTGGTCCAATTTTGAAATAACAACTTAATAATTAATCATGTTCTGCAAACTGGCCTTTTATTCATTAGTGTGGTCTGGTTAACTTTTGCAGTGTTCCATTCGTCCTAAATATATTTCAAAATCTAGGATTTAATTATATTAACAATTTCCCAAGTTTTATAGCATGTGGTTGATTGTTTTTTCAAATGTTTACTGAAGTCTTCTTGACTGCATTTCAGTTATTAGTTACTGTTTTGCCTATACAAGCCAAAAATTTTCTTATCTAAGATTTTTATGCATACCAGGGATTATATAGAGGTGCAAAGGACAATGAAATGCGTCTTGGTGTTTGTTCAAGAAGTAATGATGTTGTGGAACCATTGATAAAGCCTCAGTGGTATGTCAACTGCAGCGCTATGGCCAAGGATGCTCTGGATGCTGTGATGGATGATGAAAATAGGAAGATTGAGATTATCCCTCATGATTATGCTGCTGAATGGAAAAGGTATTCCAATATCTCGTCCTCTTTGAGATTTTGGGCATTGTTGCGTCAAGATTATAGATAAGTACAGGTTTGTTGCTCTTAGAAGGTGGGGAAATACTACGAAGTACCATGCTTCTTCCTTTTTTTTTTTTTTTTTCCCGCGGGGGGAGGGGGGATTGGTGTTTCAACAAAGCCTTAGTCCCAAAATAATTTGGGGTCGGCTACACATGAATCAATATATGGAATCGCCAAAGCCATTTGCCCAAATTTTGTCCCTCCATGCTTCCCTATCTAATGCCAGCCCCTCCTCCAGCCCCAATAGCCTCGTTCGCAGGTAACAACCCTCATCCAGGTTTGCTTTGGTCTTCCTCCACCTTTTACCTTCCCATATATTTGCCACTCCCCCCTATAAATGAACTATTATAGTGTGATTAGGCTTGTTTACGAAATCCCAATCTCAAGAAACATAAAAGGCAAGCATTGGGCTGAATACTGTTTTTTTAAAGTCATCTTTTAGTACCAGTATTTGAGAAATGAAGGGAAAGTTATATTATCTGTTACTTCTGGATAGTATGGTGAAGCTTATTTATGATGATGTCGTCTTTGTTATTGCTTTCATACATAACTAGCCTTGTATGCACGCTTTGCGTGAGATAATATTTTAAATGTATCTTTTAATTTGTCTAAAAAAAAATAAATTGAAGGTTCTTTGTTCGAAATAATTGAAATGTTTTCCCCTTTTAAAAGAATGAAAAGGTTTTTTTTTTATTTTTTTTTTATTTTTTATATATTCTATTATCTATCAAATTTCCACGATAAATGAAACATAAAATTTTAATGTGACAAACTATATCAATATGGGTATCTATTTATAGAGAATTCAAAAATATGAATTTTGGTATTTTTATTTTATTTTTACGAATTTTATCTTTTGTAATATTTTCATTTTAAAAATTTAAAAAATTGCAATAACTTTCCATAATAATAGATCGGAGTGATGCAAATTATTTTTTTTGGAAAATTTTGAAGGGTAATTCAGACTTTTCTAGGGGGGACACCATTGCTCCCCCCTTAGCTTATATAATAGAGATTCATAACCATTATTGTTGCTCATGCTGCTGGCCTGCTGCTACTTCTAGTGAAATTGTTAAGCTTTTATCCTAAATTTTCTTATTATCTAGCATTTACTGTCTTTACTGTTTTTTTCCCCTTGTCTCTGAGCTTCTAATGAAGTTCATCTTTGCAGATGGCTTGAAAATATTCGAGACTGGTGTATCTCAAGGCAGCTTTGGTGGGGTCATCGTGTACCTGCATGGTATGTCACTTTGGAGAATGATGAACTCAAGGAACTGGGTGCTTATAATGACCATTGGGTAGTTAGTCGAAGTGAGGAAGAGGCACAGGCTGAGGCTGCCAGAAGATTTTCTACTCAGAAATTTCAGATTACTCAAGATCCTGATGTCTTGGACACCTGGTTTTCCTCTGGTCTCTTCCCGTTGTCTGTTTTGGGTTGGCCAGATGAAACACATGATTTGAAGAATTTCTATCCAACTTCAATTCTTGAAACTGGACACGACATCCTTTTCTTCTGGGTTGCTCGGATGGTGATGCTAGGGATGAAACTTGGGGGTGACGTGCCTTTCAGAAAGGTAAGCCTGGTTTCTCAGGTCATGCAGATGGCGCATGTTGCATGGGACTGCTATTTTTTTCCTTGTTTTATGTTTTGGATAAAATAAACTAGTAGTTGTGGACTTGAGCTGTTTGCATCCTTTCCCCAATGGAAAAGTATGCTGTCAGGGCCGTTCCTGAGAGTTTAGGGGCCCGGGGCGAATTTATGATTATAGGCCCTATAAAATAATTTATAAGAATTTCTATATTTTTTTACAATGAAAAAAATTCATGTATAAATATGAAAATATTATTTACTGCTAGAAAATATCTTACTTTTTTTAAAAAATATAAAAAATATTTAATGATAACTAATACTACTCCATACATTATAATTCATACGGAGTACAACACTTTAAGAATGAAATCTTACAAAAATAATTATACTATAATTCAAATAAAGTGTATTAAATTCATATATTGATACAAGTGATATGTATTTTCATTTCAAGTTTTTGTAATTTGGAAAAGAAGAAAAATTATATTACTGCCTCCGTATCACAATACTCGCAACTTTTACCATTTTAGGCTGTAACACAATACTTGCAACAAATATTTTCTTACTATATTTAGGGTGTGTTTGGTTATCAAAGGGGAAAGAGAATCACTTTAAGAATGGGAATGGGGGGGAATGGAAAGCAAAAGTGTTAGATTTAAAAGGTTGTTTGTTAAAAAAAAATACACCTCCACCACCCCAAACCCACCTCCACCACCCAAGTTCAAAAACAACCCCCACTTCCTCCACCCCCAGCGAAACCACCCCCCCTCCCCCACCCCTTGCCGGCGCCACCCCCTCCTCCACCATGGCAGCCTCCTCCCCTCCCCCACCCCTCAAAAACCTAACCCTAACCCTAACCACCCAAATACCCAAATTAAAAAAACAACTCCCAACCACCTCCACCACCTCCAGCACCACCCCCAGCCGAACCGCCTCCCCCCGCCGCCCCTTCGCCACCCCCTCCCCACCACCCTACAGCCCCCAACCACCCCCCACGAACCAAAAACCCCCAAATTCGAAAACCTAGGGTTTTCGAATTTGGGGGTTTTTGGTTCGTGGGGGGTGGTTGGGGGCTGTAGGGTGGTGGGGAGGGGGTGGCGAAGGGGCGGCGGGGGGAGGCGGTTCGGCTGGGGGTGGTGCTGGAGGTGGTGGAGGTGGTTGGGAGTTGTTTTAGGGATTTGGGTATTTGGGTGGTTAGGGTTAGTAGGGTGGGGCTGAGTGGTTGGGTTCGTGGGTGTGGGTGGGGGTGGGGCTGGGGTGGCAGTGGGTGTGGGTGTGGGTGGGGGTGGTGGTGGGTGAGTGGGCGTGGGTGTGGGTGGGGGTGGGGGTGGGGTGGCAGTGGGGCGGGTGGGGGTGGTGGTGGTGGTGGGTGAGTGGGTGGGGGTAGGGCTGGGTGGGGGTGGGGTGGTGGTTAGGTGAAGGGTGGGGAAAGGGAATGCAAAAGATAGGGGGGGAGGAGGGTTTAGAAAAGTGTTAGATTGGGGGAATGGGTAAGGGAATGAGAATGGTAAAAGTGGTCTAACAAACACAATCAAAGGGAATGGGGGCAGTTGATTCCCATTCCCTTTGATTATTACCCCCAACCAAACACACCCTTAGTATAAAAGTTACCCATGTGTTGCTTTTTTATTATTTTTTTAACTTTACTTTTGTTGTGAGCCCAGTTAATTATTCATTTTTCACTCTATCTCTCTTCTTAAATTCATTTTTTGCCTAGGAGTCCGTGCGATCTACTTATGTAGCGAGTATTGCGATACGGAGGTAGTAGATGTATAAACCACGTGTCAAAATTTACAAAAGAAGTTATGTAAAAAAGGACATGTAAGTAGTATATATCTTTACAACAGGTCAATTTCAGTATATCATGTACTATGAATGGCTAAGCAAAGTTCGAACCAAGTAAAAACTAGTAATAGATTATATTGTAGGAATAAAACAAATTGTGATTAATTATATTGAATGAATGTAAACAAAGAAAATTTTAAAATTATTAATAAGATTATTAGTATTAATCAATAGGGATTTAATGTGAAAGAAAAATTAGAAAGACTAGTACTAAATAAGATTTTGTAAATTTCCATGCATGTGAATGAAAATGCAATATATGAAGAATTGAAAAAGGGATAAAATGATTAAACAAAAGAAAAAGGAATCAAAAAAATTAAAAATAAAATGCTTTTCATGGGAATTGAACCCATGATGTTTGCGCACAAACGAAAATCCCGCACTTCTCTCTACCGCTGAGACAAAGCATAGCTACTTCGTCTTAGCAACATTAACATGATATATATTGTAATTTTGACAGAAATACTGATTTGAAATTTGGGCCCTGGGCTTGCGGCCTGCTCGCCCCGCCCCAGGGCCGGCCCTGTATACTATGGTGTATTGATCTTCAAATTGTTCAATTACTATCTCTGTTTTTATCATTTGCAACTTTTGCCAAAAATGGATCTTACATATTATTTGCAGCAATTTTTTCCTTTTGAAGTTTATCAATTCCTTTTATCTCTCCTCTCATCACATGCATCAATATTTTCCTCTCTCCATTTTCCTCTCACTAATATAATTTTGTCTAGTTAATTTTATTGTGTAGACATGAGACTATAATTTTGAGTGCGGTAAACAACAATAAAGTCTTAGTCCCAAAATAATTTAGGGTCGACAAGATATGAATCATTGTATGGAATTACAAAAAATTGTTTGCCTAGAGTTTCACCATCTATATATTCTTATCTAAAGCCTCTGACTCAAAAGCCTCATATCTCCAGCTACAACTCTTATCCAGGTTTTCTTTGGTTTTTAAGTTTGCCACTCAAGCCTTTTTACTGGTGCATTAATTGGTTTTTGTCTCACATGACCAAACCACCTTACCCTGTTTCCCCTCATCTTATCATATGGGTAGCCGTCCCCGACCCGATTCGTCCCCGTATTGGGGACGATTCTGATTCTTCATGTTACAATTGGCCGTACCTATTAACATTATTTTTTAGATTTGCCGTTTTTAGTCCTCGTATCCATAGTTGTTTCCGAACCCGTTCCCGACTCGTTGCAACCTAGTAGACCTTTCCTCTTTATGATAAACTCATTTCTTATTTTATCTTTACTTGTATGCCCACACATCCAACGTAACATACTCATCCTATCACATTCATCTTGTGAACATGATAGTATTTGAAAGCCCAACACTCCGTGTCATAGTGTCATATAGCAATTCCAGCTTAATAGTTGTACGGTAAAATTTTCTTTTAAGTCTTATTGGCATATCCTGATCGGAAAGAAAACCTGAAGCTCCCTTGCACTTTAATTAGCCTAATTTGATCCTATGAGCAACATCTTCATCCAATCGACCATCTTTTTGAATGTGTCAGAACCTTGAGCACTCATTCCATCCAATGTGATTGAGTTTTCCCTACTACTTCCTATCCCATTGAATTTACATTTCAATTATTCCGTCTTACTTTTGCAGTTTTGCTTAACTTAAACTCACAAGATTCCGAAGTTTGTCTCCACAATTCCTATTTACTATCCACTTTTTTTTTTTTTTTTTTTTTGTCTCATCAACTAACACAATATCATATACAAAAAAATCATACACCATGGTATATTGTCTTTAATTGATCTTGTAATTTGTCCATGACTATGAGAAAAAGGAAAGGGCCAAGTGTTGAACCTTGGTGTACTCAAATTGTGATAGAAAACTCTTTTGTTTTCCGACACTAGTCCTCAAACTTCTGCTAACACCTGCATACATTTCTTAAATAATGTCAATATATTTCTTTGGGATCTCCTTTCTTGTTAAGGCCCACCAAAGTACTTCCCACGACACTTTGTCTTACGCTTCTCCAAATCGTAGAAAACCATATGCAAATCCTTCTTATTCCTATATTTCTCCATGAGTTGTCTCATAAAATGAATTGCCTTTATTTCCGACCTTCGTGGCATAAATCCAAATGGGTTCTCCGGAACCTGTACACTTCTTCTTAACCAGTTAATCTTAGTACAATCACTCACTCCCATAGCTTCATAATATGGCTCATTAATTTTGCATAATATTTGCATTTTAGTACTTCGTTCTTGAAAGGGTGCAAGATAGGGAAGTATTCCGTATTTTAAGAAGACTTGTGTTGAGGAATACGAGTAAAATGAGTTGTCATTTGTCAATTTGTTGAGTAGAGAAATAGATAGTATAAACCAAATAATCAATCCTGCAGTTGTTTTCAAACATACCAAAATGAAAAGGGTTGCACTCTTTAAATTGAAGGAACATCTAATTGTTTTAATTACATCATTTCGCTTATTGTTACTTAGGAGCTGTTTGGTTGTCAAAGGGGAAAGAGAATCACTTTAGGAATGGAAATGAGGGAGAATGGAAAGGAAAAATGTTAGATTTAGTTAGTACTTTGTATAAAAAATAAGGAATGAATACACACCAACATACCACACTATCACGCCGCCACCATAGAGGTCAACCACCACCGACCCACCCTCGCCAGCCCACCAGGCCACCACCACCAACCCACCCTCGCCCACCACCACCACCGACCCATCCTCTCCCACCCAATTTAAAAACCAAATTATATATTTTTTCGTGCTAGGGGTTCGTGGGTGGGGCTAGGGCTGGGAGACAGTGGGGGACGGTGGGAGACGGTGGGGCGGCACCAGAGAAGGGTGGGGGAGGGGAGGTGGGTGGGGTTTTGTGGGTTTTTTTGGGTGGTTAGGGTTTCATGGGTTTAGGGTTTGTGGGTTTGTTTTGTGGGGTTTGTGGTGTTCGTGAGTGGGCGTGGGGTTGGGGCGAAGGTGGGCGAGTAACTGGAGGTGTCGGCGAGGGGTGGGGGATGGGAGGTGGGTGGGGTTTTGTGGGTTTTTTTGGTGGTTAGGGTTTGTGGTGGTTTGTGGGTGGGTGGGGCGAGGGTGGGTGGCTGGGTGGGGCGAGGATGGGGCGAAGGTGGGTGGCTGGCTGTGCTGGATGGTGGGTGGCTGGGTTGGACAGGTGGGTGGTTGGGCTGGGTGGCTGAGCTCAGTGGGTAGGTGTGTGGGCTCGGTGGGTGGGTGGCCGGGCTGTGGGTTTGTGGGGTGGGTGGGTGATGGGGGAAAGGGAATGCAAAAGATAGGGGGGAGGAGGGTTTGTGAAAGTGTTAGAATGTGGGAATGGGGAGGGGAAAGGGAATGAAAAAAATGACCTAACAAACACAATAAAAGGGAATGGGGGCAGTTGATTCCCATTTTCTTTGATTATTACCCTCAACCAAACACACCCTTAATTTATTTAATTGCGCTGTGAATGCAGGCAGGAAAAGATATGAATAAAGATAAACTGTTAGGTTTTATATGAATCTATAGGATCCTCAAAATGTCATCTTTTTTTTATATTTTAGTTTTTATAGTGTTACCTTCATTTGGGCCGGATAACAGGAATTGTGTTTCAGTTTATTGCTGTGTTTCAGTTTATTAATGTGTTGGAAAATTTTCACAAACTAATTTTGCTGAGCCTTGACTTGATTGTTCTTTTGATTTATATTATAAATTATAATTGTAGCCTTTCACAGTTATGGTTTGCTCTTTTTGCAGGTCTATCTTCATCCCATGATCCGTGATGCTCACGGACGTAAGATGTCAAAATCACTGGGGAATGTTGTGGACCCTCTAGAGGTTATAAACGGGATTTCTTTGGAGGATCTTCAGAGGAGGCTAGAGGAAGGAAATTTGGATCTTAGTGAGCTTGCCAGAGCTAAAGATGTACAAAGGAAAGATTTCCCTAATGGGATTCCAGAATGTGGTGCTGATGCTCTCCGCTTTGCTCTGGTTTCATATACTGCTCAGGTGTGTGTGAAATGCCTTGTTCTTTGTAAGCGATTCACATCTGTGTTTAAAAGGTTTTTTTTTTTTTTGATTACTGATCTGCAATTTACAACTCCAGTCCGATAAAATTAACTTAGATATTCAGCGGGTCGTCGGCTACCGTCAGTGGTGCAATAAACTTTGGAATGCTATTAGGTTTGCAATGAGCAAACTGGGAGATGATTACACTCCTCCAACCAGTGTAAATCCTAAAGTCATGCCGTTCAGTTGCCAGTGGATACTTTCTGTCCTGAACAAGGCTGTTGGTAAAACCGTTTCATCACTTGAGGCCTACGAGTTCTCGGATGCAGCTAGTGCGGTGTACTCGTGGTGGCAGTTTCATCTTTGTGATGTCTTTATTGAAGTGATCAAACCTTATTTCTCAAGTAACGAGGAGTATTTTGTAGCTGCCCGAGGTTTTGCTCGGGATGCACTTTGGATTTGCCTTGATAGTGGGCTTAGACTACTACATCCATTTATGCCATTTGTGACTGAAGAGCTATGGCAGAGACTTCCTCAACCGAAGGATACTATTCAGAAGGAATCTATTGTGATAAGCGAGTATCCTTCTGTTATACAGGTATTGCCTGATGTATTACTGGCCATCTGGTTACATCTTGAGAGGGTGTACTACTGTACCCTTTCTTGCATTCTATCATTGAATACCCGAGACTGGTTCTGTAATTAGCTGCTTTCTCATATATAAACCAATCTTGCAGTCTTGGACTAATGAGAATGTGGAACATGACATGGAGCTGATTGAGTCTGCTGTAAGATCTCTTAGGAGTCTTAAGTCATTGTTGCCTGCAAAAGAGAGATATGAGAGGTAAGCAGTAGCTGCAAATATTTATGCTTTTTTGTCTTTCTGAAATCTGAATAGTGTTCAGTTAAGTTATCTACCACTCCTTTTTAACTAAAAAATTTTATGAAATTCTGTGGAGCCTTGTCTTTAAGGCTTGTTATTATAGGCTGACCATAACTTTCACAGCTGCCCTTGTAGTTTTAAACTCAAGGGACACTATCTTACGCTGGCTTTCCCTCATTTAAAACTTCAAATTTTCTCTTATCATTTTTGTAATTACTCCAAGAGCATTTAAGTTTAATTGCTTTATTGTACCCTACAATGGGATGTTTTGGGGCACTCACACTAGGTCCTCCTTTCTTTTCGTCTTAGTTTTAAAAAGTGCTCCTAAGGCGTGGGATGAGCTCAGGCTCTGGATATATCGCATTAGGACGACTGGGCGCGACGACGTCTAGGAGGCGTGTGTCTTCAGCATCGCCCGAGGCTGCGCTTTATGCAACTTTTGTACTGTCGCCAGGGGGAAGAAATTTGGTTCAAACTGAAAAATGAGCCAAAAACAAATTCAAAATTATTCTTACCCATCCTTTTAGATGCATTATTTGGCAAAACTCTTCAATTTGTTGTCTCAATTTACTCTGAATTGACCCTCATTAAAGGTACTTATACTGATAAACCCTAGCACAAAGCAATTCAAGACTATTGTATCTGCTTTGCTGCCGACTAGGGCAGAAAATGCCGGCCAGCCACAAGTTATTTCTTTATGCTCGACCGGTCAACTTTTCAGCCTTTCAGGTCAGGCTGGTGCTCTCTCTTCAACCTGCTTCTCAGATTTTGATCTAAACTCTTTGATTTTTTTCCCGTCTTTCTCTCTTTTCAATTGTGTATAACTTTACCCTTTTACTGTAGGAGGAGGTCAGTGGAGTGAGTGCCTACTTTTTTTTTATAGAAAAGTAATGAATGAGGTGGGACCCCGCCACATGGTCACATGACGATTGATAACGTGCCGACTTATCAATTCTCATTTTCCTTTTTTTTGATAAAAATTACCTTTCTTTCAGTATTTAACATTATTTTTACTTCTCGTTTCTTTCTTTTATTAAAAAAAAAATAGCTGAAATTTCCTTTTGGTAATCTTTGTTTTTTTTTCCTAACAAATAAAGCAACAACTTTTATTTTTAAAAATAGAATTGCAAGCTTTATTTAAAAAAAAAAAATAAGCCTTAACAGTTCTGGAGTTTGTGATTTTTTACTTAATTATTTTCCAAGAAATGATTTTTTTAAAAAATTTATATAGATATAGGTGCGCCTCGTGTCCAAGTGGTGCGAGGCGCAAGGACCCTTTGCTCCTCACGCCTTTTAAAACTAAGCCTTTTGTCCTTGCTCTGGCTGTATTTGTCATTGGTGGATCGGTGGATCCTATGTATCCTGAATTCATATTGTGGAAGGTGGCCATCGCTGGATGAACAACTGGTCTTTTTGTTCCCAGTTTTAATCACGAATCATTACCTACACTGATTCATTTTTTTTCTTCAGCAATCCTTACAGTTTTGTTGATTATTATTATTATTTTTTAATTAAAGGACGCTCAATCATTCATCTTCAACCCTAAGGTGTTACTCTGAGCCTTGTGCTAACTAAAAAATTCTCATACTTGCTCTGTTCTTTTTTAATTGTTGTATCAAGGTTTTACACACTTTTTCAGGAGGGGAGAGAGTTAGAGAGAGTGGACCCATGTGATAAAGAGAGATAGAGTGAAAGGTTAGCCAATTTACTAATGTTGCTGTAAATATGAAATTTCCAAATAAGGGAAATGTTTCTATATTAAAATAATGGAGGAAGTAATAAATTATTCCTTTTTTTGGGGGGATTCAGGGTTAATCATTTTGTTTGTCATGTCTCGCCATGTGTGTGGAGTTGATTGTTGATATTGCCTGTAGATATGCAATGTAAGAGGACAGGCTGGGAGAGCTGTTATGCAGTTTTAAGATGAAGGCTAAATTTTGGAAGCCAACTAGTTTAGTTTTAAGATGAAGGCTAAATTTTGGAGATTATTATTGCATTGCTGATTTTAAAGCTGTTGAATGAGGGTCTTCTGTTCTGACTGTTTCTTTACTTTTTTTTAAATTATGAAAGATTCATACATTATGTATTTATATTACAATTAAATGTCATGTAGCTCATTCATTCAATGACTATACTGAAGTAGCTTGTTAATTTATCATACCCTATACAGAATTTACGTATCCTCTGTAATTGTAAGTTTATGTATTTTTCAGGAGACAAGCTTTTGCAGTTTGCCATAGTGGAGTTGCTGAAATAGTTCGGAGTCGTGAGTTGGAAATTTTAACTCTAGCCGGTTTATCTTCTTTGAAGGTATGAAATAGAAAATAATTATAAGCTTTACAATCTTCCAAAATAGATGCTGGTTAATTTCCTGTATAGTTTCAAATACTGTCATGATAATTTATTTTTTTTAAATAATTATTTTTCCCCCTTTTTTCGCCTTTTTTAATATCAAATTATAATTATAGAATATAGACTATAGAGAGGAAAGCAGTTTTATGCAGATTGGACCAAATCAATATTGCATGACAAGATTTTGCACTATAAAATTTTATTTATTGCAGAAGTGTATACTGGAGAATAATTGTGTCAATGGGTGTGGAAGCCACCTGGCTTTGTTTTTAAAATCACGTCTTTTTTGGGTTTTTTTTTTTAAAAAAAATTTTGAGAGAGAGAGAGAGAGAGAGAGAGAAAGAAGAGGAGGTGGGGGTGTGTGTAATATAATGGCTTATATATTTGATCGACCCCCCATCAGTACAGCGCCAAATGTTTTTCAAGATATTGTTGGTTACCCCACCCAGTGCCAGTGGTATTGCAACTTGCAAGTCTTGTTCTTATCCCATGTCAGTTTGTTAAACCTCTCATTATGTTGAAATTTCTCATTGTTACTGTACTAAAAAGCGTTGGATATATATCTATGATTTTGTTCAGTTAAACGTTCTAGGCAGGTGCTATTGAATTTTTGTGTAAATAGAGGTTCATGCTGATTTTGTTCTGATTGTTGCTAAATGTATCATGTATTATAATTCTGCTTCATGTTGCATTTTTGTGTTTTACGTAGTAATATGTTTGGAACAGTTGTGGTTTTTTATGTTTGGAATTTAGATTCACATTTCACTTGTTTTGTCTTGGCTAAATGTTTCTCCTCCCTTCCCTCTATCCCTCTTCTTTTGCTCTGATAAAAGGACTTTCTTCGTTGCATACTTCTGTATTTTAATCTTCATAATTGGGATTCCACAGATTGTGAATGAGGATGATCCTGTTCTTGCTGGATGTTCAAGAGATGTTATAAATGCGAATCTTCATGTTTATATCCAGCTTAAAGGAACAATTAATGCAGAAGCTGAGCGTGAAAAACTTAGGAAGAAGATGGAGGAAACCAAAAGGTGAGTTTGTCTCCTCTTCAGCACATAAAATGTTCCGTTTTTTTATTTTTGTGCTCGACCTTTTGACAAATTCTAAAATACATTGGGTGTATAGCTGTATACTAAGGTAGTGTACAACAAACTAAAAGTAACCCTAATGTAGAGCCGGCAAAGACTAACATGCAACGATAATACGACCCGAACACGACACAAAATAGCGTGTTTGGATGGACTTTGACACGTTTATGTAAGCGGGTTGACATAACACGACACACAGACGGGTCGGGTATGGGTGAAGGAGTTTCAACCCATTTATGTAAGCGGGTTGATACGATTACACTCGAATAGTATCTTTATAGGGCAAAGATTGACATGACATGCTAACATGCCCCTCTCTCGACCCGAAATTAACGGGTTTTAATGACTGACTTTGACACATTTAAGTAAATGGGTTGATACTATATGACACATTTATTAAACAGTTTGGGTTTGGGATAGGGGGTTTAACCCGTTTATGTATGCAGATTGACCCGAACACAACACAACATGACCCAATTGCCCTCTCTTCCTAATTGCATTAATAGTTACTCGTTGATAAAATTACTCTTTTTGTCAAGAAATAAATGGAGGTAATGGGAATGGATTTATAACTAAATTTGGAAGGAAAATCAAAATTCATTCCCATGGTGGTGCTAGCTTAACTCCAATTTATCTAATTTTTTTCACAAATATTCATTCCCATCTAATACCACCCTTCCACATGGTAATGGAAAATAAGAACAAATTTCAAGCTTGGTAATGAAAAATATGTTTTCCATGTGGATTTTGAAGTTTTTCCTTAACAAATTACATTTTAAATCTATTACCATTACCACAATTAATTACCAACAACCAAACGGGCCGTTAGGGTAACTTTTAATCCGTTGTACACCTACTTAGCGTACACTCACTGTTCCTAATTTTTTCCCCCTGTCCATTCTTTTACTATGATGTTCATGTTTTCTCGTGTTAAAAATCAATCAATGGGTAACGTACAGGCAAAAAGAGACTCTTGAAAAAATGATGGGGGCTTCGGGATACAAAGAGAAGGTTCGGCCTCAAATTCACGAGGAAAATATGGAAAAACTGACCAAACTTATGCAAGAAGTCTTGTCACTTGAAAAGGCAACACAACACCTTGAACAAGATATTGCTGCCCAAGCAGCCATAGAGAAGAATGAATGAGCTTTTTAGCATTGTAGACAGACAACAGAAAACACATGTAATTTTATTTTATTTTTTCAGCTGCATTCCTTCATCCACAACTTTGAGCCTAATTTTTGGTAGTCTTGTATTAAGGATTCAGCAAGTGTTGGTGCATTTGATGATAGTGGTATCAAAATTCACTAATTATGTACAAATTTTGTGATAAGTTACAATTTTGGTGATAAGCAGCACCTAAGTTTATTCTTTTTCACTTCCCTGAAATCAACTTGCAGTGGCTTGTTATTGAACTAAGTTGTTGCTTGGGATCCCTTGATTTTCTTTGCAGTGGGTTATTTCGACAGTTTGATGTGAACACCAAAGTTTTGGTTTTTTTTTTTTTTTTTTTTTTGGTTTTCCCTTGATATAGATGGTCTGACTGCATCACATTGTCCTTTGGTAATGAAATTACTCCAAAAGTTGTGAAAAAAATGTTGAAAATTACAATGATGAAACTCATGCGCAAAAATCATTAGAGTTTGACAATATCAGTCTAGCAATTAAGAAATTTAAGAAAATGGATTGAAAAAAAAGTTATAAAAGAAATGATTTTATTTCCACAAGTTTGAAAACGATAATAAAATGGCAATAATGGTTTTTATTAGGAAAGAGCATGTGTTACAAATATTTTATATCAAACAATGAGTAATAGAAGTGATTATTTAATCCATTTCAAACACTAAAAAATAAGAATACCAAAAATGGTCTAAATGTAGTATAATTTTACTTCGTGACCACAGGGGTAAATTGTTGAAAGGCTTCACTGCAAATTTTGGCATTTGTTCAGCTTACATAGCTGAACTCAAAGCTGCTGCTATAGGGTTGTCCATGGCTAAAGGAATGGAAATCTCAAAGCTAATTCTGCAAATAGATAATCTAGCCTCTATTCAAGCACTAACCAATGAAGAGTATACAGGAGGTGAATGCTACTATATGCAGAAACTTGATTAAGCAAAATACTTGGGAAATTGAAGTCGCTCACTGCTATAGGGAGGGCAACTGTGCAGTAGATTGGTTAGCAAATAGAGCAGTCTTGCAACAAGAAAGCCTAGTAATGTTCGTTTGATGTAGTTCCTGATGTCTAGGACGTCTTCTGTGTAATGATCTTGCAGGGGTAGTATTGCCTCGACTTAATTCTTAGTTCTCTTGGCTAGGCCCTCTTTAGCATCCAAAAAAAATTGTATAATTTAAATATATATATATTTTTGAAACGTATATATTGTAAATGGACAATTTTTTTTTTTTTGAAAGGGTAAATGGTCATTTTTAAATGTGGTCCATGAAGACCACCACTGCTAGGGAATGATAGTCTATTTAGGATTACAAGCATACTCCCACAAAAGACTAGTCAGAGGGATAGAGAATGGATGTCTACATTGTCCAACTAATTGATCTTCCCTTGTTGTTTCTTGAATGTTATGCTTGGAATGTGATGCAAATGATTGTTCCCCTCCATGAACCCTTCCTAAGGTGGCATGAATTTGGAAAATGTTGTTGTCCACTTTCCTGCAGTCTTGGATAGTGAAGGTTGTATATAGTTTTGTTTTGTTTGTTGCTTTTTAGGCATTTCAGTTTTGAGTTGTACTCCCTCTGTAATATATTAACTGCAACGATTTAACATTTTCTATCTCTATTTTATGTCAAATCGTTGCAGTTATTTTGTTACAGCGGGAGTACATAAAAGTTCTTGTGCATTTATATAATTGCTTACCTCATTCCCCACCAAAAAAAAATAATTAGGAACTAATGTGCAAAGTATTTTTATCAGGTAATAGGCATTATTTGGTAAAAGTTTATCATTTCTGCTGTTAGGGTCTCCTCCACACATATTTCATACCCAAATTACCCCAACAAAGCAATTTTCACATGATTAAAAGCTTGAACCAAACCTAAGTTGCATAGATACGGGTAGGAAAACGAGATGGGTACCAAACGGATATGGAATATGTTAGTTTAAAAAAAATGAGATATAGGTACGAGAAATAGATATTATTTTTATAATTAAGAAATTTTATTTAAGTTTAAATATCATTTGAAATATTTTAGTTAATTTATAATAACTAATAATAATAAAATGGATTAAAGTATCAGATATCTTAGAACAAGATAGTCCTTAGCTCAAGTGGTAAGAGTTAAGGAACCGGAAGAGATTCCCCCGCTGTTGGGGTTTCCCCCTCCCTTGTTGTTACCCTGAGATAAGATTTTGACAATTTGTAATAATGTATCTTTCCAACTAAAAAAAATCACTTATTGGGGGAAAGATACTGATTTTGACACTCCAAAATTCATTTTCACACCCCATTATTTTTAATATATAGTTGAAAACATATTTATAAAGTTAAGTGCTCAAATAAATTTTGAAGTGTGAAAATGAATTTTGGACTGCCAAAATCAATATAATATTATACAAGTACACTTTCAAACACCCCTTAAACTTTTTCACTAACATTTCTTACAGATTTTACATGAGGATTATTAGGTTTCTAAAATTGAGATACAAGTTTGTATTTCAAAGTGACATTTTAGTGTAATTTATCTTAACTTTAGGAAAAAAGATCCAAACATCAACTCAATAAAAAAATATTTTGGTAATATATTTTCAACAAAACTACAAAAATGTCATTTTGATATGTTTTGAGTTACACCTATATATATATTCTTAAAAAAGTGGGAAATTCCCGATTTAAGGCTTCCTCGTTTTCAATGCTCAAAAGCTCAAAAATCCCAACTTAAAAATGGCGACTAAGCTCTTAACTCGATTATGCCATGAAAACTCCTTAAAACTTCCTCATTTTCTCCGAACACTTTCGTCAACTCCCCCCTATTTCCGCCGTTTTTCCGATGTCGCTCAACCTTTGCCTAATCAACCCTCTTCCCCCCAACAAAGCCCCACATCACTCCCAATTGATTCAAAAAGCACCGTCGATGGAGGAGCTAGGGTTTCGATCAAGTCTTCTTTGAATGATGTTGAACTCGCTAAATTCTCTGCCATTGCTGATACTTGGTGCGCCTCTTTGACATTTATGTTTTATTGGTCACTGTCTTGTTAGCTGTTATTCGTGAAATTTCTTGATTTTCAGTAGTTGATTGTATTGTATCTTACCTTTTGGGGTTTGATTTCATTGAGTACTATAAAACCGACATTATGTCACGTTATATTATGTGGAGTGTAACTAGATTTCAATCATTTGGTGATAATAATTTTCTTGAAAGCTCTGCCATGTCCAACGTTACAAGCTAAAGTACAAAATACATGCAACATCAGTATATCACTCCTTACTGACATCACTAGAAAGCAACCCAAAATACCGGAATGTGAGTGCAGTACTATACATTACACGCACTCTGTGAAGTATTCTAGTAGCACAAAATGAAAATATGTTAATACATTGTCATAATTCCAAATCCTAATTGTGACCTCTACACTCACCCTCAAGATAAGAGTGGAGGTTGTGAGCAAGCTCTCATCTTGAACAGTAATTCTTGATGCTTTTGTACCCGAAGGCTTTTGGTTAAAATGTCTGCCACTTGATTGTGAATAGAGAACTATTCTGGTTTGAGAAACTTGTCAAGTATGAATTAACAATCGATTTTTTTTTTTGTGATGCACTGGATTCATGGCAAATTCGCAATTAACCAAGGAAAGTCTGGCTGACATATTTTAGACTGATTGGTGAATTGTGTTTGATATCCAATACTTTGTGTAACTGTTTCAACCACATGACTTCACACATTGTGAGTGCCATCACCCTTTTGCACGCGATCAGCCACTACTGTTTGCTTCTTGTTGAATTCCATTTCCATACATGCAAAACCTCCTACATCTTCCTCAATTTCCAACCCTGCCTTTGAAGATGTTGGCAGTAGATTTTATAACCTTGCACTTGTTGTGAGGTGAACATTGGTTCCACTGGTTCATCTTTGGCTTGGGCTGCTGCTGCCGTCCTCATGTTATGATGTTTTCCTTTGCTCCATCTAGCTCCTCTAGTTTATTCCTTGCCTTGTGCGACTGCTTTCTGCTATATATATGTATATATATTTTAATTTCTTGGATGTCACTTTGGATAGCCGATTATAGTCCAACATTCTCAATGACATGTATTCTTCCTCCACAAGCAATGCACACCTTTTCCTCCTTTCCTTTTTCATTATACTTCTTCTTCCCATACATAGTTGAAGCTTCTATGTTGAGTTTAGACATGTTAAGTAACACTCTGCATTTCTTCTGGTTACACAGCAGCACATGCACTCTCCAATGTGGTTATTTGCATTAGTAATTGACTCCTTTGGGCACTGTAGTAGTGTAGTCTTCATCTATTCCACAGAGAAGCTTAAGGGCATAACAGAAACATAAAAATCAGGGAATTGACAAAAATAAAAGGCAAAGCAAGCATTTAAAAATAGTCAAATAGAAGCAAAAAAAATTTAAGGACGACAATCACTCGAAATTCCACTATATATAATAATTGGAGTACAAGACCGTGATTAACTACTCTTGGTTTTGTTTCAATTATTTTAAAAAAATTTGCTTAACATTCCGTTTAGCTTCTCTCTTGTTTGAGCTTTTGTGTTTATGTCATTAAGTGGTCTTCGGCAATCTGATATGATGATTGAAATGTCCCTTATACTGCTTGTATGTCTGTCACAGAGTAATTATATTGCCTTAACTTTAGCCTCCTCGTGTATAACCTTGCGTAGACCTCTGTAGTTAGAGTGTTTGACATTATTGGATCCTCATCAAATTCTTTCCATAGCTCGTGTGTCTTTTAAGGAATAAGGGCATAGCGAAACCATAATAAATTGAGAAATTGATGGAAACATATACTACATACAAAGCAAGTAATAAAGACACAATATTTGACGTGAAAAAAAGAATCCTCAGATAGAAGCAAAGGAAAAACCTGTGGACGACGAGCACATGAAATTAGACTATATAAAATAATGAGACTGGCAGACCCTAATTATTAGGGTAGGATAAATTGCAACTCTCCACAAGTGATTATGTAGATAGTGAATAAGGGATAGGAATATTAGAGGGTATTTTAGAGTGGAAGACTTGTGTTTAATTTGTGTGCCCAATTGCCCAACTTGGGCAACTTCTGTTTTTATAGGTGATCTATGTTGGTAAATGTTGCCCTCATGATCAGTAAGCATTTGTGTAGAATTTCCCATTTTCATCCTTCATTTTTCCGGTCTTTTTATAAAATCCATTTGCTAAGCTTCCTAATGCTAGATTAATCACAATATTCTTGAGCAAGTTAGGCAAGGATCATTATGCGCCTAATGAAATTTTGGGCCATTCTCAACATTAATTGTGTTGTTACAGCCATTTGATCATGCTAGCCATTCTCAACTGGTCTTAGTTGGAATATAGCTTCTAAAGAAGAGGCTTTACTAATTTGTTTTTTAAATTAATTACAATATTTAATTTTAAATAATGTGAATGGTCCTATTTGCTGGTAACTTGTATAGTTGTAAAGTAGGTTTTTATTGTTAATTGTTATAATTAATTCTGTAAGTTTAAATTTTATTCATGATGATAGATGTCAAGGATAATATTTCATGTTGGATATAGGTGGGATGCTGAAGGACCATTTAAACCATTGCATGCTTTAAATCCCACAAGGCTTGCCTTCATACGTTCCACGCTTTGCCATCATTTCAGGTGAATGTTTCTCCTTTGACATTGAATATTATCTTTATTATGCAGCTTTGCTTGTTTTTTTCTTTGTTCAGTGACTATATTGAATATTCCTCGAAAATTGTTGAATGCAATAGAGATATCAGTGAGACTGTCTGGAAGAGAAGAAGGAAAAGGAAAAATGAATAAGTAGAGTTTCCAAATGTTGTTTTTTTGAAATGGTTGATGCTTATATTCATAATTTTTTGATTGCAATAATGTTTTCAATCAATCATCAAAGCTTTATTCTCATAAGTGGGGTTGGTTATATGAACCAAAGTGATTATTCTGGGTGTTCGTACACATAGATTTTCCGCCTTTACCCCTACGATCGAGAGCGTCAATCTCTTGTAAATCCATCTGCTTCATATCTTTTCTAACTCCTTCCCGCCAAATCATTTTCCGTCTCCCCCTACCACGTTTGAAATCCCCCTGATCCCACTCTTCCACTCTTCGTACCGGTGCTCCCTGGGGTCTCTGTGTTACATGTCTAAATCAACGCAAGTAATTTTCTCTTAGCTTGCTCGCAATATCCGCAACACTAACTTTCCTACGAATATCTTTATTTCTGATTCTATCTCGTAGAGTGTTGTTGCACATCCATCTCAATATCCGCACCTCTGTAATCCCTACCTTTTGAATGTTATCCTTTTTAGAAGCCCATCGTTCTGTACCATAGAGTAACACTGGTCTTATAGCGGCCCTGTAGAATTTCCCCTTCAACTTTAAGGGGATACTTCTATTGCACAACACTCCTGTGGCTGCTCTCCATTTAAGCCACCCCGACTTGATCCCGTGAGCCATATCTTGGTCAATATCTCCATTTTTTTGGATGATTGACCCAAGATATTTAAAGCACCCACTCATGGCTAGATTTTTCTCGTCTAACCTCACTACAACATCATTTGCCCCCCTTTGTGACCCAAAACGACGTTCTAGATACTCAGTCTTAATCCGAATTAGCTTAAATCCTCTAAATTCCAGTCGTTGTTTCCATTGCTCCAATTTGCATTAAATCCAGTTTTAGTTTCATCCACCAATTCAATATCAACTGCAAACAACATACACCATGGTATCTCATCTTGGATTGACATTGTCACTTCATCTGTAACCATTGTAAAAAGGAAAAGGCTTAACACTGACCCTTGATGCAATCCAATTTTTATAGGGAAATCCTTTGTCAACCCATCACAAGTCCTCACATTTGTTGACACATCCCGATACATATCCTTGACCAGGTCAATGTACCTTCGGGGACTTCCGTTTTTCACCATTGCCCACCAAAGTACATCTCTTGACACTTTGTCATAGGCTTTTTCTAGATCAATGAAAATCATGTGGAGGTCCTTCTTCCTCAACCTATTATACTCCGTCACTTGTCTTAACAAATGAATTGCTTCCATAGTGGATCTCCCAGGCATAAAACCAAATTGGTTTTTGGATATGCTAGTGCATGCTCTTAACCGATGTTCTATTACCCTTTCCCACAACTTCATAGTGTGGCTTATAAGCTTGATTCCTCGATAGTTAGAGCGATCTTGAGCATCCCCTTTGTTCTTATAAATTGGAACCAAGGTGCTCTTCCGCCAATGTTTTGGGATAGTCGGTGTTCTATTGCAATAATGTTTTCATTGAAGAAATTAAGCTGGTTTTTTTTTTTTTTTTTTTTTGTTTGCATGTTTCAGAAAAGATCCATACAGTGCGAGGCCATTTGAAGGGTTGAATTTTATTGATGTTGGTTGTGGAGGAGGGATATTATCAGAGGTATATGAGACTTAGTATTGTGTTTGTGCTCTTTTTTATTTTTTCTGTTTACTATGAATAGTTCTAATCATAAAAAATGTATTTTCTTCTATACTAGCTGATACATTAAAACGTGGAATATTGAGTTTATTACATGTTAGATTGAAGATTAGAAAGTAGTGTCATTTTTCGAAATATAATAGAGGATTTGAAACTGTCAAAAGGTTTTCACTCTTAGCAATTTTTTTGAACCATGAAATTGCTTTTGAGGTGTATTGCATGTAACACAATTTGATTCTTTCAGAAAATCTCATGTTTTGATTTTAACAGTCATTTCAAGTCATAATAGTAAAACCATTTATAATGTATTTTTAAGGGCTTAAGGCGTGTACAACTGTTATCTTGAGTTTCTTGCTTTTGGTATTTTTCAATTTAGATGTGTCTCTATTTGAGTAAACAGCATATGTGGAATCTCAGATAACTCTGTCAAGGGTTTTTCTTATAATGTTTCTATAATTCTGTGCACACTTCATAGCTGAGTTTTTAAGCTAGAAGACAGTATTATTTCACCAAAACTTATAACCTTAAAATTCGTAACAATTTAAATTTGGTCACTTTGCGAGAAAGGACCTTATAAAAAAATTTGGCATTTAAAGACCAAAAATCAAAAAATATTACGAAGAGGGACAAAGTTGCTATTTGCAATCTAATTAGACACTAATTATATATTAATCAATGCACTATACCTTAATTTAAACTAATTATACTTAATTAAAACTAATTATATCTAATTAATTGTCTCTCTCTAAAACCAATCACCCCCTACCCACCACCACCCCCTGTTCCACCACCTCCACCCAGTCACCACCACCACCCCGTTCGACCCCCTCCACCCAACCGAGACCACTTTCGAACCCTCAACCCACCCAACCCAACCCCCTGTTCGAACCCCCTCACCTGACCCAACCCCCTTTCAAACCCCTCAACCCAACCCAATCCCCCTTTCGAGCCCCCCTAACCTAACCAAGCCTCCTAGCGGAAGGGTTAGGTTAGGGGGCTGGGTTGGGTTGGGGGGTTCAAAGCGGGTTGGGTCAGGTTGGGGGGGTGTTCGAACAGGGGGCTGGGTTGGGTGGGTTGAGGGTTTGAAAGGGATCTCGGTTGGGTGGGAAGGTCGAATGGGGGGTTGGTGGTGCTGGCTGGGTGGGGGTGGTGGTGGTGGTGGGGGTGATTGGTTTTAGAAAAGAGAGACAGTTAATTAGATATAATGTATTGATTAATATATAATTAGGTTGTAAATGACAACTTTGCCCCTCTTTGCAATTTTTTTTTTTGATTTATAAGTGGTCATACATAATGACTCTGAATTATAAGTGGTCATACACTTTAGACAGTGCACGTGGACTAACGACATGGCACAATGATTTGGTCCCTACGTGGCACAGCACGGTGCGAGCAACGCCTTTTTATATATTATATAGATATCAACTAAATGATAACCAAACACAGACATTGTATAGCTTATCATTTAGTGGGAAAAGTAAAAAAAATTGAGACTTTATTGCTAAACTATAAAAATCAGTGACTGCTAATGAATAAAATGGTGAATTGGTGATAAATGATAATGATTTTTCAGTGACCTCTCAATAGTATTCTCTTTAGTTAGTAACTACATACTTTAAGCAGCGACTGTTAATGAAAAGAATGGGGATGATGATTTTTCTGTGACCTCTCAATAGTATTTTCTTTAGGTATTATATTATCTCTGTCATCATATCTGCTGTTATTGTTGATGCAACACTATGCTTGTTTAGATCCTTTATTGTTTGTTTCCCCCTATTATTGGAGTTAATTTGAAACCTTAATTTTGAAAATCAATATAAAATTATATTATAAACTAGTTGCATTCAAACAACTCCACCAAAAAAAACTGTGAATAAGTATCAAAATCAAGGAAAAATGACATGTAAACAGAAAAATTGAACAAAAACAAGGAGGCTAATGAAAAAAGTGGATATACCAAAATCGAAATATAAATAACAAGAAGTTGCAACTTGCAAGTAACAAAATCCAAGAACAAGAATTAAAGTTAGAAGTTGAACGCCTTTTGGCAAGTAGAAAGGTGGATATACCAAGGTGCAAATACTCACGAAATACGCTTTAGCTAAGCGAGGTTCAACCACCTACGAAAGGCGCGCACCTCGCACGGCTTTGAACGCCTTTTGGTAAGGCGTGCCTTAAGAAATATAGCTTAGATTTTAGTTAGAAGTTGAAGAATGATTGTTGTTTTTTTTTTTGTTTTTTTTCAAATTGAGACTACCTTAGCTTTACATATATCATTATTTAAACTATTAGGATCTTTTTAATTAATATTAAATACAATCAAAGAAAAAAATAATTTGAAATAAGTATATAAATAATTAAATACACGTGCCTCGCCTACAAAAGGCACGCGCCTTCGCTTTGCGCCTCGCACCTAGGCTCCAGTGACTATTTGCGCCTTGGTGCGCCTTGCGTCTTTTAAAACTAAGGAAGAAAGGCTAAACCATTTGAAATTTTCTGATTAACTTGAGAAGTCTGAACTTCAAGACAATGGTGAAATGGCGAGTGGTGAGAGAGAAAAAAAAATGAAAAGAGAAGAGTGAAAATGGAACATCCAAACCACTATTTCTACTTTTGGAGTGTGAATAGGTTGGATGGGTCTGATGGAGGGTGACAACTGATGTGCCCTGTCAGACTATTTCATGTACGAATTTGTAACCTGGAAATGCATAAATGGCATAATTTTAAACATCATTTACTTACTACTAAAATAATAACTGATGTTAGACACATGTTATCTTTGCATTAAAAATTTTCCCTCCAAAAGTTTTTTTTTTTCTATTTTATTAAAAAAAAATCTTTTGTTTTATAAGCTAAAACCAAAGCTAATTATTAATTACCCCAAAAAATATTGATTAAGGTTATATGCATACATAAATATTTTCTTAGGTTATGTATACTGAGCATGGCTTGGGCCAAAGACTAGTCTGCGATGTTTTAATGTCAACAACAAACATATCCTTCTCTTGATCAATTGCATTCTACTTCATTGGATCCAAATATATGTTCTTTTAGCCTTTAGGTAATGCCTTTTGATCTCAAATACAGGTTACATCATAAATCTAAAGTAACAATTGTTACTCTTTACTATCATCAATACAGCATTATAGGTCAGTGCAATATTAAGAACAATACTAAGTGCCAGTATGCCATATGTGTGCAAGTTTAACCAAGCTAAATTAACTTTTAATGTGTTTACAATTGCTTAATTACACATTGTTTGGAAATTAAGGACTAGTATTTAGTAGACTTTGTAGAACATGATAAAAAATTATGCTCTCCCTAATGCAGAAAAATGTGAAGTTACTTGCATCGCTGAGAGTCTGTGACCAGATTCAAAAACTGTTAGAATTTGTTTTGCATTTTTTTGTTGTTTGCTTGCATTCAGGAATTGGTCATTACTGAATTAACCTGCTGCTTTCAATGAATCCTCTCTTCTATTGGTAATAAGGCATATAACAACTATTTTATTTGTATAGCCCTTGGCGCGAATGGGAGCTACTGTGACTGGAGTTGACGCAGTGGATAAAAACATCAAAATCGCTTGCCTTCATGCCGTATGTAATCATCTTTTTGGTAAAATGGAAGAATGAATCTAAATTTTTTTTTGGCTTTGCATTTGCAGTGTGTTTGGTATTTGATATGACTGATGATAAATAAATGGTGAAAATTTGAGGAAACCTAAAATGTTGTTTGAAAATTTACATTTAGTTTCAATAGTTTCCCCACTTTGTTTTTCCTCATTAAACATACCAAATTACCCAATTATGCAAAGCTAGGTAAATCTTTTTTATTTTGCTATGTTTTCCTTATGTTTTTAGTCTTTCTCCTCTGCATATTTATGTAGTTTAATCATCTCCCCCGCTTGCAGAATGCAGTATCCGAGAATATGATAGTGCCTACATCTTTATCCCTTTCTGTTTACTTTTTAGGCTTGTTTGTTTTAATAGAGAACAATTTTAAAGGAATTCAAATATTGTTTTCATTTCTTATTGTTAGGTATGCGCTATTAAGTAACAAATACCGTTTCCGAAGGGTAACAAGATCCCCTCATTTTTTTACCCTTGTTAAAGTAGTGGAAACAAATTACGTTTCCTTTCTCAATCAAAACTTCTCATTTGTGTCCATTCCACTAGGATACCAAACACATATCAAATGTAAAACTTTTTATCATCCTTATCAAATTCCTTTCTACTACTCCTTTTATGTTAATCATACCAAACACACCCTTAGTATGTTTTAGCATTGTTAGCAGCCTAAAATTCATATTAAATAGGCAGATTCTAACACTTTGACAGCATTGTACTTTTTTATTTTATTTTATTCATATCAAAAAAGATTATCATTTTAAAGGTTGTCAAATTATATTGATGGTCAATTGATAAAACTTGTTTGTTATTGATGGGCAAAGCTACAATTTTACCTTTTTTTTCTTCTTATATACCCCTTTTATCTTTAATTTTTTCTTGACATTCTGGTGTATGCAGGAATCTGATCCAGCCACTTTGTCTATTGAATATCTTTGCACAACAGCTGGTATGTATTGGTCTTTCTTACTTCCTATGTAGCCCAGCCATCAGTTTAGTAGTTAGGCATAAGTGTGATCCTATTGCTTGTTTTTCGTGTCCATTTGTATCTTTGATTGGCTTATGTATGCCTTATGGTTCTTGTGCTGCATGTTGCCGATTATATGCATTGATGTATATGTGTCATAGTGTATCTAGTTTCTGACTTGCTGCTGGCTTCTACATCCATTTCATGACTGTAGCTTAAAATTGAAACTCATATTAACTTACTATTTATTAGGTTTTATTCTCTGATTTCATTCTAGCACAATCGGGTACCAAGATTACCGCACACTAGAAATGAAGATAGGAAAATAAGATGATAAACTTGCTTACTTTCAAGAGGTAAGCACTCTATTCACTGATTTAAGGCAACTAATATATTTTCCATTCATAAATTCCACTGCTTTACATCCTATTATTTATATAATAATAACTTGCTAAAAAAAGACTTAATTGCTCTTAACAAGCCAGCTCACTACTAATAACAAACTCAAACAATAACAACCGCATAACAGAATATCAGTAACAGAAATTAAAAGAGTAAAATTAGTACTTCCTCCGTTCCAAAAAAAAACGCAATAGTCAACATTTTGCATTATTCACATTATATACTTTGACCAAGTTTCGAGCTTTATACATAATAAAAAATATAGTCAAGTGGGATCTTATTAGATTCGTCTTGTAAAACATCTTAATATCAACTTTTTATAATTTTTAAATATTCATAATTACAATTATTAACGGTCAAAGTAGTGTCTCGGCATGCGTGAAATGTTGACTGTTGCATTTTTTTTGAAACGGAGGAAGTATTATTTACTTGTAATTCCTCTACTTTCTTCTAGAATTATCCCATTTACTGATGTGTAGCAGATTATGTTTATGACGCACTGCCCATATGCCTTGGTAGAATCGCATATCACTTCATTAGAGTTATGAACCTCGGCTTTTTCCATCTAGTTCATTAGTTAGTTATACATCTTGTTATACGTTTTACTACCTCTGTAACTAGTTATGTGCAACAAATTGAGTTGCGCTGACTCCTAGCGTAAATATGATTGTGTGTGTTAAATGGATAGAGAGAGAAAAAGAGACATGTGATGGGGAGAGAGAGTGAGAGAAAGAGAGATGACATCCAAAACAAGAAAGGAAACCTTTGTTGCAAGTAATGTGTTTCATCCTTTTTTAGTAAATGTTGCACATAACCCATTACAAAGGTAGTGTATGTCATTACAAATGGAAAACTGCTCTCATGTTATTCTCCAGTTTTCTAAATTTCCCATAAGCTGTGTAAGCATACATGTATAAAAGTTCATTACCCTGCTTTAGACAAGTTTTCTCAAGGAATAATTGATTGAAGTTACTTGAATTAAATAGTTGTTCTTTTGTTATTGGATAAGGATGTCAATCATGAATTCACGATACTGTTGCACTTAGGTTTTTAGCAAAAGGCTCTATTTGGATACAGATTATGTTATCATGGGATTGACAAGCCAAAAACTCAAAAATCTTCTTAATTCTGAACATGTCTCTTTTGTGTTCTAGCTTAAATATCAAGGAAATATTCATTGATGCCAAGACTCACTTTTCCTTTTCTCGATTTCAGTGTGTCCTTTTATTTGTAAACTTTCAATTGAGGAAAAAGAGTGATTTCGATTCTTGAGATTAAAAAAGTGGTTAATCATGGAATTAGATTGCCTCAAAGTTTATATGGGGGTGAACTAGTGAAGTATCCAAGTGGGGTAAGTGGTCAAACTTTTGCATTGAAGGTGTTAAACGGCTTCTAGTTTGGCTTAATTTTTCTCTTTTTGAAAAGATAACAGCCCTAAAATTGACTTTATTTTTTTGATTTATAAACCTCAGCAAGTCTCCATTATTGTGGTTATTGGTTTGTCGAGTGGGTCAATTATTATGACCATAAACTTTGTTGTTAGAGTCTAGAGACATGTATCTCATCATCCATCTGATTTTGTATAAAATACCAATATTTTATATTATACAATCTACTAAAAGATCAAGTCATATAGACGTGAAGCTTCCCATCATTTTAGTTATTTGAGCTTCTTGCATGCAAGCTGCTAATCTAATGCCTTGTTTTCATTAATGATATAATGGTCCTAGTTGTTCAAATACTTGATAAAGAAGATATCATCTTGCTGCATCTTTTTGCTACTTCACCATTTATATTGAAATGGAGCTTGAGCTCTGCTTATGTATATATGTAAAATTTACAGAAATTTTATATAACAGAAAAGTTGGTAGAAGAACAGAGACAATTTGATGCGGTGCTTGCTTTAGAGGTATGTCTACTTGCAGAAACTCTTGTTATCTACTTATCTTAATATTTCTCATATAGCTACTCATGAGTTATTTGGTCATTTCTGTCTGGATCTGCAGCTCCTAAATCAGAAACTGTTGTTTGCTTTATACTTATGATTTTTTTTTTTTTTTTTTTTTTAATACATGGGTCTATCTATTGATCCATGAGGTTTTTATGACATGAAGATAAGTTTGCAGATTACCCTGTTTGCCATGTGATCATAACTTATAGCACTAATTTGATTTAGTTCTTAAGCAAAGAAAATACATCAAGCAGTTGAGAACCCCCTCACCCTGTTTATTCTGTCAATTTTGAGAGGATCCCTTGATATGGTATTCTGGTTTTTGCTGTTTGCCTGTTGGCTTATGAAAGCACAGCTGGAAAACAGAAGACACCCTGAAGTCCCTGACTACCATTGAAAATCAAGAACACCTTTTCCTGTTATTGTAATTGTGTTTGAAATTTCCTCAAACATGAAGTTGTGATGCTTGTGTAATGAACCAATGCTAAGTTAATTTTCAGTACTTATTTATTTTATTTTGTTTTATCTACTTTTATTTTTGTTTTTATTTACTTGTATTTTGTCTTGTTAGCTTCTGGTTGATTTTATCAGCTTTTTGGGTGATTTTGTACTAGAGTATAGACAAAATCAATTAGGGTAGTAGTAGTATAAATATATAGGAAGAGGAGAGGAGATTTATCAAGAAAATTATGCAAGGCTTTGGTTTGAGAGTTGTGACCTAAAGTCACTTTTGGAGATTTGCAACCTAAAGTTGCTAATTATCTTTTGTATTAATCATTCTGAGTTTATTATTCATATATTAATATTTATTAAATCTTTCTTTTAACACTCCAAAATACACATCTGCTGCTGCTGTATACTTTCTCCATTCACAAAGTTGCTGAATTTTCCATAAAAAATTAACTCGAACAACTCAGTTCATCTCAGCTTGACGTATAGAGTTCTAGTTGTGCAATGTACACGACATGGCTATGTATACTACATTAATTACAATTCTGATTTCTGCTGGCAAACATATGGAAATCAATGATAAATCTAGACTCAGTACCTACTTTCCATCTAAAAGAAAGGTACAGATAGCAGCTTTTTTTCCCCTTAAATAATAGTATGGTTGAGTTGTCAACATTCCTCGTGTAAATTGGGTGGAGAGAGGATGAGAACCCAATTTTACAAAGAATTTGTCGGTGGTATTCTTAAATCTTGACTATTGAAGTTGTGACATTGTGGAAATTTTACGGAGAAAGTAATTAGTAGTTGGAGTATGTTTCATGATAAGCACATCCTGTTCCTTTTGAGGAAACTAATGTGATGTTTTCCCCCTTAGCTTATGTTTATGAAATTATGTGTAAGTTTATCTTGCTTCAAATTGTTGTCTAAAACTTCTTCATGGTTTGTCCTTTTGGGAATCTAGGCTTTTATCGAAGTGTGATACAGTTGCTCTTGCAATTGCAATAGTACTTTGTGTCTTTGTTTTTGGAGTTTTTGTGGAGATTTAATATATAATGCTGAGGAGTTTAATGCTAAAGATATACAAGCTCCTTATAGAGGAAGAATTGGTGAACAGCAAAGTCAAACGGTCAAAGATTGAGTGTTTAGCCATTGTTGTCCAGTGAAATTTATTGAAGTTCGCTTTCTATATGTTCAAGCTCTAATTGCATGCTTTTCTCTAGGTGATTGAGCATGTAGCAGATCCTGCTGAATTCTGCAAGTCATTGGCAGCGTTAACCGTGCCTAACGGAGCTACTGTGATATCAACGGTCAATCGCACCATGAGAGCTTATGCTACTGCTATAGTTGCTGCAGAATACATTCTTCATTGGGTATACCTCTTCTGCCTGTAGTTTGAGCTGCATACTGTTGCTAAATGCTAAATTTGATGGAGGCGATAGCCTTATTGATAGTTATAAAAATGAGATGCAACTTAGATGGTCGAGACGCACACCACTTTGAATTTTACCCCTTCCTAAAAGTTAAAGCTTGCAAACAATTTTTTTTTGTGTGTGTGAAAAAATCTGTCTTTTATTTGATCTACGGTCTTCATTTTTCACTTCGAATTTGGAGCACCTTGATTCTTGAAGCTAAGGCTGCTAAATGATTTCATTCAACAAGTTACTGGAGTATGTGCTAGTTTACCTCGTATCCCTTTGTAATTACTGGTAGAGGCTTGCCTCATATCCTGTTCAAGATAATATCCTAGCGTGGAGTTGTATTTTAATAGTTGGTCTTGATTATAATGAAGATATAAGATCATTCAGGTGGGTCATATAAAATAGTATGTCCCACTATTTATTAGCTTACTGACATTAATGTTTTCCGTTGAACAAGACTCCTTACTAGAATGCAAGACTTCTTTTACTTTTTATTTGTATCGAGCTCTATATAGCCTAGTAATGAAGACAATCATCTTTGTCTTGTTGGTATCTCTGATCATGTCAAAAAGTTAACTAGAAGGTAGACTTATGGTTGAAGAGATGAGATCTGTGAAAGTATCGCAGGGAAGGACAATTTATGTACTCCATTGATGAAACTTCTATTTCGTTGTCTAGCCTACATTGTAAGGAAAATTTACCAATTACCACATTTTATATACCCACTTTTTCAAATAACCACCTTATCTAAATTAGATTATATTTATTTTCCTATTTTTAACTTCTGCTCCCTTCAAATTCTTATTTTACACTTCTGTTTGATGAGCCGATTTAAGAGCTCTCTTTTTTTAGGGTTTTAAAAAATCCACCAACTCATAGGATGGTCATGAGTTACTAATTCGTACAACACATTAACCCTTGCACTTGAGAGAGAGAGAGAAGGGGGGGGGGGGTTTAAAGGGGAATCCTCAAGAAAGGGGTGAGGATTGAACCCTGCACCTTTAGGATGCAATGTGAGTGTGGGCACCACTTGCTCTACATCACTTCCTGATATTAGTATACATATGAAAATAATCAGCTGTGGTAGTGTTTAGGCATTATCTGTTAACTTTTATGCATATTAATTTGGAATTTTAATGCTTTGCAGCTCCCAAAAGGTACACACGAATGGTCAAAGTTTCTTACACCGGAGGAACTTGTCTTGATCCTTGAAAGAACTTCTGTCAATGTAAGTTGAATTCAAGTTCTAATGATTTTGTTGCCAATTAATTCTCCTTATCCCAACCCTGCTTCCTTTTGGCATCAATTTACATCCCTCATCACTTGAAACCCTGATATTCAACCACATTTTGCTGATTCTAGGTCCAAGAGATGGCTGGTTTCGAGTACAATCCCTTTTCTGGAAAATGGCTTCTATCTGAAGATATTAGTGTAAATTTTATTGCATTTGGAACTAAAAGTTAAGGTGAATAGGACAGGTCTCTTGTGTTTCTTGAATTCGAGGATGTGAACAAACTGGCCACTATCAGCACTTGCACTCTTGCCTCCAGAGTATGTATAATATATAATGAAGTAATTGTAGTCTAGATTTAAAATTCCCTCTAGAAAGTTGAGAGGTTTTGTCTGTTCTATCTCTTCACTCTTCAGCCCTAACCAATGAGATTTAAGTTTTTTTTTTGTATTTGTATATTTTTTTAATTTTTTTCAAGGCTTTAGAAATTGATGATATACATCCTCCAGGTTCGATAAATGCATAGATTTTTTTTTTTAACATAAATTATCATTGACCCTGTTTGCAGATTTTTTTCAAGGCTTTAGAAATTGATGATATACATGAAGATAAGTTTGCAGATGACCCTGTTTGCCATGTCATCATAACTTATAGCACTAATTTGATTTAGTTCTTAAGCAAAGAAAATACATCAATCAGTTGAGAACCCCCTCACCCTGTTTATTTTGTCAATTTTGAGAGGATCCCTTGATATGGTATTCTGGTTTTTGCTGTTTGCCTGTTGGCTTATGAAAGCACAGCTGGAAAACAGAAGACACCCTGAAGTCCCTGACTACCATTTAAAATAAAGAACACCTTTTCCTGTTATTGTAATTGTGTTTGAAATTTCCTCAAACATGAAGTTGTGATGCTTGTGTAATGAACCAATGCTAAGTTAATTTTCAGTACTTATTTATTTTATTTCGTTTTATCTACTTTTATTTTTGTTTTTATTTACTTGTATTTTGTCTTGTTAGCTGCTGGTTGATTTTATCAGCTTTTTGGGTGATTTTGTACTAGAGTATAGACAAAATCAATTAGGGTATTAGCCCTATAAATATATAGGGTAGTAGTAGTATAAATTATCATTGACAATTTTTGTATACGGTGATTGCCCTTTTGCAAAATTAAATATCATATCTGAAGTTGTCAATATCATATCCATACATTAATTACTGCTTGTTATTGCCTTATTGGTTATACTTTTACAGTTTTACCCCTTTTTTTTTTTAATTTTGGATTATTTCCATTGGTATACCTGAGAATTTGCATATTACCACTGATATACCTAAGTTTTAAAAAATTCCAGTGGTATACCTAAATAAATAATGAAATTCAATAACTACTTTTAAAGGTTGTTTCAGGCCATTAAATACCACTAATTCGAACATAAACATACTTAGGTTAACTATAGTTAGTTTTTTCGGGTAACCATTGTTGACTAAATAAAAAGAAAAAAATGATTTTATGGTTGTTAATATACTAAAACAACCTTTAAAAGTGGTTATTAAATTTCATAAAAAATGTAGGTATACCACTGAGATTTTTTAGAACTCAAGTATACCACTGGGAATATGCAAATTCCTAGGTATACCAATGGGAATAATCCTTTAATTTTTTATAAAAGGCTATTACTTTACTTCTACTTTTAGGACTTATTAGCTAATAGTGTGCAAGTTAAAAAAATTTAAAAATTGTTGGATTGCCTTCCATAAATTATCTAACTTAGGGTTTCATAAACTGATAAAATTCATGGATTAAACCTAATCTAAAAATTTTAAAAAAAATCAAAATAATAAATTAAAGCATTAAATTTTTTTAAAGAAAAAACGTGCAAGTGAGTGTTGAAGCCTCTACATCAAGTGATCAAGTCACTAGACACTGCAAAATAAGAGGCACAACAAAATACAAAGGGCACTGCTGGTACTCGACCTATACATATACCCAATGTTTTAGAATACAACCCAGACATAATTTTTTGTCATGTTGGTACGGGAAATAGCGTGTCTTATCCATACACTATGCAATTCTTCAACTTTTAGTCGTACTCGTGCATTCTTGGTTGTGCCTTTTGACTTTTGAGACAATTCTTTTATGAGATTAACATATACTTACATTTTTGCAAAAATAAATTGATCGATGTGAAAAAACACTCAAAACAAGTTAAAGTTTAATAAATAAAAAAGACAAGAAACATTGAAAAAATAATCAATAGATAAAAAAATAAAAAATGCAAAATAAATAATCTTTTAGCCTACATTTTGTCCATTTTTTTAAAAATTATTTTTTACCTTTTTGTTGCCAAATTTTTTTTTTTTTTTTTTTACCAATTTCTCATACAAAGCAACTCAGTATTTTTTTTTTAACCAATTTATTACAAAATTATTTTATTTTATTTTATTAAATTGTCGACAGGTGTTACTATTTTTTACCATTTAGTCAATTGGCCAATATATACAAATATGTTTTGCCCAACATTTTCTGATTCAATTTTATTTTTAACCCTTTTAAAAAAAAAAAATCAATCCAAGCGCAGTGGAGTCCATCTCTCTGTTTCTTCCACCCTCTCCTCTAGTCCTCTCCTTTTCCCTGTCGATCTAACTATAACTGGGTTGGGCGTGGTTTTTGTGGTGCCTTTCCTCCATTAAAGCAAGCAGAGCTTTTGAGGTAAGATTGTTTTTCCCGTAGAATCAATTATACAATGGGGCTTGGCTTCTTCAAGTTTAGTCTGGGTTTATTGAATATTTATATATATAATATATCTGGGAAGTTCATGCTTTGCTGGATAATTTATTAGAAGGAGAATGAATTTCCAATCGATCCAATTATGTATGTGATGTGCTGTACTGTAGACTACAAAAATGGAGGTTGTAAAAGATGAGAACGGGATAGTTTTTGTGGTCCAAATATCATCAATGAAATATTGGAATTAGTTTTTTGTTTTAATAAAGGTTGTTGTGCTATCGGCTAAAATGCTAATTAGTCTCCCTCTTTTGCTGTTAATGTTTCATGCTAAAGTCTAGACCAATCAGAAATCTGTCATAGACTCATACAAATTGCTGATGATGCTTCCTTGAACTCCAGTACCTTCCTTTCTGCTTGATAATAGGGTTGAGATTGATCGGTGCGTATGGTCTATGCTACCTATAGAGCTTTACTCTCTACTTTGAATATGGGAATATTTCCTAACTAGATTAGCACTTGTGCGGTTTATGCAAAATAATGATAATTAATTTTACAATATAAAGTATTTCGAACCAATGCTAATTTAGAAAATTTTGACATAGTCGAACTAAATAAAGATCAAGATGCATGGTTAAAAAATATTTTGAAATTTAAGTAATCCGTAATCAAATGTATTATGTAAATGATGGAGGGATAAATAAAATTGTAATAGTAGTTCTTCACTTTTTCCATCTTGTTGTATTTCAAAAAAGCAGGACAACATTTGTTGTAAATTGAAACTAACATTTATTGTAATAGTTTACATTTCCAACACTTACAATAATTAGTTTTTTTAGGTTTTTTTTTATAAAAAAAAAAAAGATTTTCATATTTAATTTGAAGGGGAAATTTTCATTGAGTATTTGACACGCCCTTGATGATGCAAGCAATGTTTTGTTTTAGTATAAGTTATAGAAGCTTTTGTTTTCAAACTAATGTAGTTCAATCAGGAATTTTATTATATGAAAGATTCACCTCTTGCCCATTAGCCTCCTTAAAAGGTCAGTATTTTTTTAAGCAAGCAATATTGTCTTGCTTGAATGAAGATTCTGAACCTTGGAGCTTATTCTATGAAGGCTTATACAACTTAGTGTTTTCTGAACCTTGGGCTATGTATACAACTTTGTTTTGAGTGGTTGATATGTTTTTTAATAATGAGAAAGTCTAACATAGAAATGCCTTACATGAAAGGAGATAATCTTGGCACTTATTCTGTCCTCAATCGTGGGGTTTGATGGCAACATGGATGAAGATCTTGCTGACTTGTTGTTAGACAGTTACAATACATTTCTGTTACTATTTTTGCAGGAATTAGAATGGTTGCCTCTTCCCTTTAAGCCATAGAATGGGCCTTCAGTGCAGTAATTGTGGAGGACATAAAGCTTACCTTTGTTTAGGAAAAGAATTGCCCTTTTCTTAGATACTGAGTGTCACACAACCTCTGAGTGAATCAAAGACTTTGGGTGTTTTGTTGCATTGGCCAGTAACAGATTAATAAATTAGGAAAATCTGAAGAAGTTTAATTAGTTAAAGGCATTGAATTCTTGGGAAATTGACGATTACCCGTGTTTCTGCTATGAATTAACATAGCTATGGTTTGAAATTAGAAATTTAACGCAAGAAAACAAGGGAGAAGAAAGTGCATTAAATGTTATAAAATGAAAATACAGTAATATAAAGGGTATTTAAGCTTTGTAGAGGCTCGATTCTCTCCCAAGTAGCAACTAAATGCTAAACAAAACACTCATCAATATTCAACGTAGGCTTTCCCTTCTCTACTCTCGTCTATTTAAAAAAAAAAAACTGGCGAACTTATTCCTCAAGCCACTACTAACCAAATTATTTTTGCATTCCCAAACTACCCCTTCCAACTTAGCTAGTTCATAACAGTTTGTTTTGCTGCTGAAAGTCTTGAATGCTAATTCTCTATCTAACAGAATTTCTTGATAGATTCATCGAAATGGCCCTCCTCTGATGTATAAAGAATTGGAGTCTTGGAGACACTCCTTAATGTTTGAAATACACATTGGCAATGGAAATTTGTGAGAAAACGTTTTGAAGCATTTCCAAAAGAGATTAACATTTCAAATTAAAGACAGCGTTTTGAAATCCTAGAAAACAATCTTAGTCTCTTGTCCCTGCAGACCAACTTAGCTGCACTAAATAAGACTAATTTTTTTTGTCAACTTTTAACACTCCAGTCCCTGTCTCTCTGCTCCTTGCTGTCAAATTTTTTCTTCCCTCTGCCTGATTTTTTCTGCATCTCATTACATATATGGTTTTAAAATTAAAAAAAATAAATCAAAACCTCCATACTTTGTGCAGGGATGTGCAATATTGGAGGCTGCACTTGATGTCTAGAAGCAGTGGTGGATGCAACCATTTAAGTGGGGTCTTTTGACCCCCCGCTTAGGATTTTTCAATTTTCTTCCTTGATTGTTCACTTAACTAGTTGACCCCAATAAAATTTATGAAATACATTTTCACTCAACTGTATATTATGTATGGACCCACTACTGTCTAGAAGCTTCAAGGCTCAATCTTGTATCCCCCCTCCTCACACAACACACAAAATTTGTTGCTCTCTTTCTCAATTTGTTCAGTTAACACTTGGGAAAATGTGGGTTTGCTATTTAAGTTAGGGTTATGGTTCTCTTTTTCATATACGATGTAGGTTATATGTAGTAGCAATCCATTTAAAGATTCCGATTATGTAATGCAGAATTCACCTCTGGCTTCTGGTATAATTGCTGCCTGCATTGGGCACTTGAGCCTTATAAAATGTTGGGCCTACATGATGAATTCTTTGAAACTCCCCTAAAAAGTAATAAGGAAAAAATATCCTTCCATTTTTGTGGAAGTTGAAAAGAATTGACAAAACCAGGTTGAATACAATTTATTATATTCACCGCATAGTCGCATACAATAAAAAGAAACAACCCGTTTGTATCATGTTATGTATCCTGTGATCGAAATTTTCAAGCTATCAACATTTTTGTTCTATGTTTGGCTATGCACTCAATGTCTTTGATGCTATTATCAACTTTTACCACTTTATAATTTTATTGTTCCTAATGGAATCATTTCTAACCCTCCTAATGTAAACTGTTGCTGCCATTTGATAAAAAGGTATTTTCTGTTGTTGTTTTTAGGCACAATGTTCTCTTTTCTATATGGAATATATTATGGAACACTATAAGTTACACTTCTTCTGTTCTTCTTTCATTATTCCAAACGTTTTCTCTATTATCTTTCTCTTTATAACATGGGTCCACTCTTTTTAATTTGCTCTCTCTATCTCCCTTATCTCTTTAAAAAAAATGTGCAGAACATCAATATAGCAATTAGAATGGAGGAAGTTGTTATGCACCAAGAGAAGTCACAAGAAGGGCAAAGGGGAAATGAAGAGTAAAGGAAAGAAATCAGAATAGTATTGTGTGTTAGTGCTTGTAGTGGTCTGTTGTAGTGCTTGTAGTGGGTCTGATAATGTGTCCTAGTGTAAGACAAAGGCTGTCCCAGAGTAAGACAAATAAGTAGAAAGGCTAGAGGTTTAAATAGAGGAGGGGGTTAGCATTTTGAGGATCATCCAGAAAGAAAAGTGTCTTTTATTTTGTTATTTACATTTTGTATTCATCTTCAAGGAGTTAATGTGGCAACTCGAAAGCTACATTGGTTACCCATTTTAATACCAACATTATCATTCTGCTCTTCTCTCTCTGTCTTACTATTCGATTATAGCTACTGCTAGTTGTTTGCTGTGTGTGCTCTGTCGTGTGATTGTAGGAACTGCAGGTGGTTACAGCCAAGCAGGCTATAACAGAAGTATTTAGTTATCTGCTCTTTTCCCGTTAACATTGTGTATTGCTTTTCCTTCTCTTTGAGAACCCATGTCTCTTTTTTTCTCCATTTTTGTATTTCATTTGCTTTTCAGTATCTTGTAGTTCCATTCGTTTGAATTAATTAACATAAAAAAGTGTTTGCAACATATTTGCTGAATTCTGTTATAAGATATGCTGTAATGCTGGTATGGTACACGGTAGATCATTTGAAAGGAATTAGGTTACTGGTTATCACGATTCACGAGTCTTCCATGATTTGGTTGTTCAGTTTTCTTCATTTATTTTTTTAAAAAAAGCAAGATTGTGATTTTAGTTAATATTTCTGTGGTTTATCACACTTGCCGTCACAATTTTTTTTTTTTGATAGTTTTGTGCTAGTTATGTTACATCTTCCATTTCTATAGGTTTCTGTCTTGAATTGGATACTTTGGTGAGGCTCCAGAAACCGATGTCTCAAAGGCGCAATGGTATTGTAGCTGCTGGATTAATAGCTTTTGCTGCAGCTGGTTTAGCATTTCCTTTTTACGTGGCGTAAGTTCTGTATTTATTGAGGGTTATTTGTGCTAAGTTAACTTCAATTGGACAACTTACATGAATTCATAATTTTGGTCTTCTGGAAATTAATGGGTTGTGTTTTCTGTAGAACATCGTCTCAGAAGCAGCCTATCATCGATTCAGCCAAGCCCTTGCCACCCCAGGCAACTTTTCGAGGGCCATATATTAACACTGGCTCGCGTGATGTTGGGCCTGATCATCGTTCTTATCCAAAGAACTGATTGAATTATGTATTCATAGTATATTTCCCCTTTTCGAACTTCTAAATTGTAAATATAACTTATGAAGTGTTTTTCAGGACGATATAGGTTCCGAGGAATATAATCAGATGTTATTGCAAATTTTCATTTAGTTGGAAATTTTGGCATAAATAACCTCAGCTTCAGTGCTTAACCATCTAACTTTTGATCATTATCGAGTATTGGAGATCTTCACCGAAGATGGAGAAAAATGGAATTGTTCTTGTCAATTATTTCCCCCTTTTTGGATCATGAATACAACTAGATACTACGAAGTATTATACTAATACAAATGAGTTACTTGCTGAGTTGTGATTTAGCTTCATGAAATTAACTACCTATTGAATGAACTAGTAGTATAACAGCTATCAGGTGCAAGACATTTTATTAGGGCCGAGCAGGGTGTGGTTTAAACCTCAAAACAAACCGTTTTTAACGATTTGGTTTGGTTTACATAAATTTCAAACCAATCCAAACTGCAATTATATAAAGTTTTTTATTTAGATTGTAAAACTTGATTATTTTATTTTATTTTTTTGATAATATTTTAGTTTATTAAGAACTTGTTTGTACTATTATTTTCGTGTAATAATGTAATCTATTATGGTTTAAATAAGAATTTATTTTGAAAAGGTATTTGAAGATTTATCGAGAAAAAAAATTGAATTGTTGGTTAAACTACACCACACCAAACTGCAATTTTGAGGTTTGGTACGGTTTTCCAAACCACAAATTACGCTTTGGTGAGTATATAACTTATCTTATTCTAGGAGGGATATTTGGCTTGCGTTTCTTGATGTTAAGTTTGCTGCATTGTTTGCACGATTATTATATTTTAATGTAATCTACCATATTTTTTTTAGAGTAGACGAATGCTTACAAATTTCTAAAAATCATAATAATATAATATAATAAAGGTGAAAAATGAATAATATAACCTTGAATATGCCATAACATTAATGAATATGCCATAACATTAATGAATATTGCTTAAAATGAACACTTAATAGATCAGACCACAAAAATAATATAATCACTAAGAAAATAAAATCATAAAAATAATATTAATATTAATTTATTTTTAAAGTCTACCACTAATAACTTGGTAAAGCGTTGTCATCCATTTCTTTATAATTATGTTGGTAAAGCGTTGCCCTGAACTGGTTTTATTATCGATTCTATTACTTTATTGATCTTTTCTTTAGAGTTATAAAGTCATCTGGGTCTTCACTATCATACATAGTAAAGGATGTTTCCTACAAAACATATATATAAATATATATAAATTAGTAAAATGTGCGTGTGTATAATATTATATTTAACTAATTTCTTCATGTTTGATTTGCAACCTTATCCTTCTTATTTGTTGATCTTTGTTTCATTAGGAGATTCAATATCTTCCGAACCATTCTCCTGCCAAATATTATATTAGACATTAATTCAATCCATTATATTGCATAATTCCATTATAAGATAAAGAATTTGTCTCTTTAATCACCTGTATAATACTGTTGACATCCAAGAATGATTTGATCAATTGTTCATCATCACTTATTTTGATGAGAGTGTACCTATCACAATTTTTATCAAGATTAAGTTTCAAGGTAATTAGACACCATGGGTTGTTTGGCTAAATACAAATGTTGATAGGTTTTTACTTATGAAATTAAGTTTGAATTTGCAAGAGATCTTAGGGAAAATCTAGAGTAAGCCATGCATAGTCTTTCACCCTTGAAGTTGAAGTGTTTTACTAAATAATGTGAAGTATGTGAGAATAGGTTTATGTTAGCTAACAGTTCTCAACAGTTGGAGGCTGTTACAAGTAAACCATATTACAAACACATCCCTATCACTAAAGTTTAAATAAGATAAGGAAAAATGAAAAAGAATAATCCTACATTTGGGTGGTCCGCTCAAAATAATTCTACCTTAAATTTATTTCAAAACAATTCAACCTTTATACCTTATATTCTTAAAATGGACCTTTGGGTGGAGGTGGGTGGGGGTTGTTTTTGAACTTGGGTGGTTAGGGTTATGATTAGGGCTAGGGTTAGGGTTAGAGTTAGGGTTAGGATTTCGAGGGTGGTTGGGGCGCCAGTGATGGATGGGGCTGGGAGGCGGTGGCGCTGACGAGGGATTGGAGAGGGGAGGTGGGTGGTTATGGTTGGTGCTAGGGTGGTTTGTGGGGGTGGTTGGGTGGTTGTGTAATAGTTGGGTGGAAGGTAGGGAAAGAGAATGAAAAAGATGGATGTTGAATTTGGAAAAGTGTTAGAATAGGGGAATGAGAATAATCGAATGACAAAAGTTGTCTGACAAACACAATCCAAAGGGAATGGGGGTAGTTGATTGCCTTTTCATTTAATTATTAACCCAAACCAAATACACCCTTAGAGAATTAGGATCTTGGGCTTGGTTTACTAAAAATTAAATTTGTGTATAAATTTGCTTGAAATTATTGTTTTACGAAAATTAATAATTCACCAATTGTTGGAAAAAGGGTTACAAAAAAAATTACCGCTAAGGGTGCGTTTGATTCGTTTAATTTTTTTTGATATGATCTTAACTTTTTTTTTATGTGTTTTTCTTTTTATTTATTTTTTTATTTATATAAGGGAAGTAGATGCTAGAAATAAGGTTTGAACCCCGTATCCGTGGATACGAGGTGGGAGTGGGCACTAGTTTGTCACTCCTCTCTTCGTTAATAGTATCGTTAATTATTTCAACACCTTATTACTTATTTCAGATCAGATTAGAAAAAATCAAATTAGATGATTTAATCTCATGTTTTTAAACTTATAATTATATATTAAAAAGCAACTCAATAATAAAAATAAAATAAAATCTCAATTGATATATTTTTTCCTTATAAATTGACATATATACACAGTCAAAATATAGTTAAATTGGACGATAAGTTCAGATCATTAAAAAAAAAAAAAAAAAAAAAAAAAACAGCTCATATCACCAAATTTATGTGAATCAAACAAAGCCTACTTACGGACTTATCACCATTGGAGGGAGTTGCTCCAAGGGTATAACTTGATTTTCCCCATCCTACCCCGCCAAAAAAATACAGTAATAATTACTGTATTAAAAAAGATTTGCCCTTTTATGCCTGTTTCTCCTTCATTCAAGCGCATACATTCGCCATTGAAGCCTACACGAAGTTCTCTGTTGGAAATCCGTGCTTCCTCTCCTTCATTATTGAGGTATTTTTTATTTTTTTTTCATTACTCGTCGGATATTAATTTCACGATTTAGGGTTTGACAGTCAATAAGCATTCTTCTATGGTGGATTGTTGAGCGATTTATCAATTTTATCATTATAGAAGATTATTATTATCAGCGAATTTGTTTCTAGAATTTTTGGATGATCTAAACTGATGAGATTATTATCCTTTTTTCTTATCTGTTTGGGTACATTAAAAATTCAGGAGACATGATGAGATCAAGGCATAAACACTTCTCTGACAGAAACAAGGGGGTTATGGGAACAGCTCCATCTTTGCTTGATCTATGTGTTCAGACTGCGATAGATAACATTAGGTATATTGGTAATGTTGGTCCAGTGGCCTCAGATCTTCTTGAGCGTATTTTACCCCATTGTACGGTGGAGCAATTGATGCATATTGAAAATGCTACCTCTGTAAGATTGACCCATCTCCTTTTGGCCTCTGTGTATTGGTTTTTTTTTTTTAATCTGTAAAGTGTTTTATTATTTTCCTATTTGTGTAGGGGAGGGATCTAAGTCCAGAAACTGATAAATTATGGAAGAAATTTTATGAGGCACAGTTTGGTGCTAGGAGTGTTGAATTGGTAGTGGAAAGGATGTCAAAGTACAAGAAGGCGTATAGTTGGAGACAATTGTATCAGGTATTTAATACTCATCTGGATGCTTTTTTTTTTCTTGCAGATGCTTCACACCTCTTTTTTCTTTCTATATTTGGCTTGCCTCTTTTGGAAAAGGCTGCACCTCCTAGTGTCCCTCCTATATGGTTTCATGGTTTGCTCCTCACTGCTTGACCATTAGTCTGTAGGTTTTTTGGTTAACATATCTCTTACTGAAAAAGTAAGTCAAGTATGCAATTGAAACAAATTGCTGTGATGTTTTGATTCAGCAATTCCTTAAACCTCACTTTCAGGTTACTATTTGATGGGAAAGCAAAATGGGGAAATGTGTTTGTGTGTTTATTCTTGCGGCTATCAGCCTCAGAGTCCACTATTTATATTACATCACACCAAATCCCTAGAAAAGGACTGAGCAAAGGAAAGAGAGACAACGGTCTCTACGACTATACAGGACAAAATAAAAAAGAAACCAAAAGCAAGCTATACAAAATATGTACAAAAATACATTTTACACCTCTATTCTTCACACACACACACACACCCTCCCTTTTAAGTTGGAGATTGGGATAAGAAACAAGACCCAACTTGAAAGAAAGATAATGATGCTGAAGCCTTCCAAGACCCTTAGTCATAATGTCTGCAGATTGTTCATTGCTATTCACATATTTGGTCTTGACCAGTTCTTCCTGAATTCTTTCCCTTACATAATGACAATCCAAGTTTAAGTGTTTAGTACTTTAGTTGTTTCATGAAACACTAGATTCTCAGCTATGTGCTGAGCAGCTTTGTTGTCACAGAACAGTGTGATAGATTTGTTAATCTGCATGCCCAAATCTTCTGCTAGCCCACATAACCATACTAATTCAGATGAGGTTTGAGAGTATTGAGACATACTCCTATATTCTGCCTCAGGTGAGGATTTGGGAGACAGTTTTTTGCTTTTTTGTTTTCCAAGAAATTAAATTATCCCCCAAATATACCACATAACCTGTGAGAGATCTTCCTGTGAATGGACATGCCCCCCAATCTTGTCACCTCCTTCTCTTGAGTAGAACAATCCCCAATCTATGGTGCCTTTAAGATATCTTACATTCTTACCACTTGTAATGCTACTTTCATGTGTTCTTTCTTTGGCATTTGCATAAATTGGCTTAGTTGTTGTACCCCATAGAATATATCTGGTTAAGGTCAGATACAATAGCTTCCATATGAGCCTTCTAAATGGTTCAGGATCCTCCAGTAGCTCTCCAGAATCCAATGTCAGCTTAGTTCCCCTTGGAAAGGAACATCAGCAGGCTTGCAGTTCATCATGTTAGTGCTTTGCAAAATATCTTTTACAAATTTTCTTTGATTCAGCAACACGCATGTATCATTTCTTGATACTTCTATGCCAAGGAAGTAAGTAAGCTCACCTAGGTCCTTAATGGTTAACTCCCATCAAGTTTTGTTTTTATGTCTCTCATTTCATCAACATTGTCTCCTGTCAAGAGTAGATCATCTACATAAACTAGAATGATAATTCTTTTTTTACCTTTTGATGAATAAGGAGTATTCCCTTAAGGATTGTCTGGACCCATGCTTGCACAAAAAAGATCTGAGTTGTATATTCCATGCCCTGGATGCCTGTTTCAGACCATATATACTTCTCTTCAGTCTGCAAACCTGTCCTTCCATGCCTTTGTTGTAGCCTTGTGGAATTTTCATAAATACTTCCTCCTCTAAATCTCCATCCAGAAATGCATCATTTATATCCAAGTGAATCATTTTCCAATCATTTTGCACAGCTACCACAATGACGGTTCTCACTGTGGCAAATTTTGCCACTAGTGAGAATGTACTCTTATAGTCTTTCCCTTTGATTTGTTTGTCACCTCTTGCAACCAACCTTGCTTTCAATCTTTCCACTTCTCCATTGGGCTTATATTTAATCTTGTATACCCATTTGATGTCTATTTCCCTTGCTCCTTGTGGTAGAGTGATGAGCTCCCATGTTTGATTTCTTTCCAAAGCTTCTAATTCATCATGCATTGCCTTTCTCCAACCTTCTTCTCTGTTGGCTTCCTTGAAGCTTAATGTTTCTTTCATCTTCATTACATTCTTGATGTATGCTATGTATGCAGTGGAATATTTTTCCATTCCCTTAACTCTTTGGACTTCAAAGGATTGAGATTCATCAGAATCATTCCCATCATTCCTTATGTGTTGTGACTTGTCTGGTATGTCAACTCTGAAGTCCTTGTATTTTTCAGGCAACTTTCTGCTCCTTGCAGGTCCGCTTCTCTGTTCTTGCCGTTCCATCTCAGGTTGCTCATCCTCAATCACCTCTAATTCTTGCTGTATCACTTCTATTCCTGATTAAGGCTCCCCATTGCCTCTGAGTGTTGTGATTCCTCTATGTCTGTGCTCATCTCTTCTTCACTTTCTTCATCCACATTTAGATAAAAAACTACCTTCCTTCTTACAGAATTTAGCAAATCACTGTTAGGTTGATGAAAAGGGAATATGTCTTCTTTGAATACCACATCTCTACTCACAAAGATTTTTCTTCTTTTTATATCATAAAGTTTGTATCCCTTTTTTCCATGGGGGTATCCAATCAAAACACTCCTTATAGCTCTTTCTTCAAATTTATCACTCATCCTTTAAGCTACCACTTGCATAGCATAAAAATCCAAAAACCCTCAAATGTTGGTAATTTGGCTTTTATTGTGCAGTTTCTCATATGGAGTCTTCCATCCTATGACTTCACTAGGCAACATGTTAATAATATGTGTTGCTGTGAGTATGCATTCTCCCCAAATGAATTTGGGAATATTTGCATGTATTCTTAGTGCCCTTGCTGTCCGCAACAAATATTTGTGCTTAATCTCCACTCTATCATTCTGTGCAGGCATGCTTGGCACACTTTTTTGGTGCAAGATCCCATACTCCTTTTTAATAAATTCTGATCCATTATCCTTGCCTCCTTAATAGAGGTGCTGAATTGATATTTCACATACTCAAGAAAATATTTAATAGTGTTTTTTTGCCATGTCTTTGCTGCATAACAAAAAGGTCCAGGTAGCTCTACTAAAATCATCAACCACAATAAGAAAAAATCTTTCACAATTTAAATTTTAGTCCTCTATGGCCCCTATAGGTCCATATGAACTAAGCCAAAGATGTGAGAGGCAACATATTTGCTTAATTTAAAAGGCAATCTTTGATGTTTTGACACATTACAAGTATCACAAAAACCCCTTTGATTTTCTTACAACCATCAACATCAAGTTGCTTCATTTTGGACATTGAAACATGCCCTAACCTAGCATGCAGAAGAGTTAAACTCTTATTTACATTTTGATTCTTAACATTACTACTTAGACTACTATTGACAGAAACTTCATTTCTTCTTGCTCCATCTCCCTTCTTCAGTCACCTTCAGCTTATAAATCTCATCCACCTTATCACACACCTTTAGAACGGTCCTGTATCGCACACCTTTTTTTTTTAATCAAATAACACACTATAATCTCCATTCTCCAGCAACTTACTGATAATAAATTGTGTTTAAAATCTGGTACTAATAGCACCCCATTTATCTTCATACTAGGCAAGATTTCAACACTTCCTATTTGTTTCACATATTTTATCCTGCCATCTGGCAGTCCCACCTTTATGGGGTTTTTAACATTTTTTACATTCATAAACATGTCCTTGCATCCGATCATATGATCCAAAGCCCTGAGTTTATTATCCAACCTTTACTTTTGAAAAAATGCTATAAAGAAACATTGTGTGAAATAGATAGATTACCTGCAAAGTTGAGTAACTTTGCTTTTCATTCATGGCCTTCAAGACCTCCTGCACGGCTTCATTCTTTCCACCGCTGCTTTCACCAACTTCAGTAGATTTCTCCAGGGGAGTGTCCTGCATCTCCTCTTCATTGTGCATACTTGCATTCATAGCACTCTTGCTTATCTTCCCCTTCTTTCCTTTATACCAGTCTGGATAACCAACAAGTTTGAAGCACTCCTCCTTCACATGCCCCTTCATTAAGCAATGTTGGCATTTTTTCTTCTTTGCTCTCCCTTTTGTTGTACTGTGATGTCTGCTTGTTCACACTCATTTCAGGATTTGATTGCATCAAACCAGTCACTTCCTTCTGCTTTTCAAGTTGCTGGACCAGATGAAAGGCCCTATTGACCGATGGAAGTCGCTCCATAGAAAGGATGTTACCCTTCATATTGTCAAAGCCCTCATTGAGAGCCATCAGAAACTGGATCAACTTGTTGAGGGAATCTGCATCTGCCATTTTCTTGAAGATGTTGCAAACATGTACACTCTGGAAATCCCTCAACAGTTGCTATTTCATCCCATAAGTTCTTCATCTTGCAATAAAACTGTCATAGTTTTACTCTCCTGTCTTAGTTCATTCAGATCTTTCTTAAGCTTATAGAGAATTGGAGCATTGGTTTCTCCATCTCTCTTTAAGCTCCCAGAATTGCCTAGCAGTAGACATATACATCATGCTATCTGCTATATCAGAGCTCACAGAAGCATAAAGCCAGCATCTGACCATGTTATCATTTCTTACCCACCTAGTAATTAGCATGATCAATGCCAGGTTTCTTGAGGCTCCCATCAATGAAACCATCTTGTTCTTGGCTGCTAATGCCATTTTGACACTCCTACTCCAGTTCTGATATTTGTCACCCTTAAATATGATGCTTCCCAGTGGAGTATTAAAGGAGTCTGATGAAGACAGAAAATAAGGATCTCCATATCCCTTTCCATTCCCTTCTTGAACTTCTTTTCCAGTTTTGATTTCCATTTTCAAGGATTGTTTTTTTTTTCAAGGATCTTATATCTGCTCGGATACCATGAAACGAATAGCTGTGAATGTTTTGATTCAGCAATTCCTTAAAGCAATTCCTTAAACCTCACTTTCAGGTTACTATTTGATTGGAAAGCAATGTGTTTGTGTGTTTTTATTCTTGCGGCCATCAGCCTCAGAGTCAAAGTCCACTATTTATATTACATCACACCAAATCCCTAGAAAAGGACTGAGCAAAGGAAAGAGAGACAGCTGTCTCTAGGACTATACAGGAAAAAATACAAAAGAAACCAAAAAGAGCAAGCTGTACGAAATATTTACAAAAATACATTTTACACCTCTGTTCTTCACAGCTATAACTTGTGTGATTATTCAAATGCTTTGAAATTCTCTTGTATATCTGTTTTGAATGAGGCATTTTTCTTGTAGGCAAAATTGAAGGACCAGGATGAGGCGAAAAAGAAATCAGTAGAGCGACTAGCACAGTTATACAAGAATGAAAATGCCCGTAAGTCTTTTATAAAGTCTGAATACTAATGTCATCCCTGCTTCCTTTTACAACTTGTGGATCTCAAAAGTAGGGTTGCTCTTTTCTCCCCACAGGAAAGCAAAGTCGTCAAATTCAGATTTGTGCAAAGGTTCCACCCTCTTCCAAGAAACGGACAGTATTTGGAGGTACCTTTTCTGGTTTAATGCGGTTCAATCTAGTCTTGTGACTCATATTGTAGCATTTTACCACTCGTTTGAATATTCTCTCATCATTTGATATGTTGATTGCATCTAGGATTTGGGGATTCAAGCACCTATAATGTGAAAAGTAGCATAATGAAGAAGGCAAAAGTTGAACATAGGTATTTGTCTGGAAAGTCTAATTCTTTTCTTCTTTTCTTTTAAAAAAAAATAGTTGAATTCTTTTTTTCTTAAGATTTTGCGTCAGCATCATGTTACACCACTTTTTAAATACAGAACACACTTGCCTACCGTACTGAAAAATTGGCTCTTTCCAAAAGAAAATTCCTGTTGTATGTATATCTGGACCTCCTCAGACCCTGCTTTAACAGAATTAGTTACTGGGCTGTTTTTTTCATTTTCTCTCTTTTTGCATCATATTCATAATATTGATGTAGGGCATTAGCCGAAGTTTCTGGTACTTTTTATTTTTTCCCCCTTCGTTTTAATGCTTAAATTTGGATGCTAAATTGGCTTACCCTGTATTTTTAAGTAGAGAAAAGTTTATAAGTCACTTTTGGGAATTGTTTTTTCAAAGATGTTTGTGCTTTGACAATTTGTTTTCCCACACTTGCTCATTATAAACAGTGTAGAGATGAAAAACCGGGCAGCTGTACGCAAAATAGGCATACAGCAACAGCAAAGTTACAGGTACATCAACTCTTTATCAGTGTCTACCAACTACCATTGTGTTTCGATGTTTGGATTCTGATGATGTGTTTTTCTTATGGTTTTAGTGTTCCAAGGCCTCAAAATACTCGAGGGAAGGGCATTGTTCCCTACACAAAATCTACCAAGTAAGCTGATCACTGGAGGTATTCATGACTGTCCGAGTGATACCTTCCTGGTTCCTGCTACTGGTTTACATAAACTGGGAATCTTAGTTGAGAAGTATCATACATTGCAAGCAAATTTGATTGAGATCTTATTCTACATCTTCTCAGCACTAGCAGGACTCTTTATTGTATCATATTTCTGTACCAATTTCTTTCCCCACTATATGTGTTTGTATAGTAATTTATGGTTGTGTCCCTCTGTTGTAGGCCCATTAACCAGATTGAACAATGTGTTATTGTGTCTGGATGCAGTCTACTCTTGAATGATGAAATAAGTAATCAGCATAATAACATGTATTGCTTGTGATTAGCAAAGTTCTTGTCAGTTGCTTGTATTGTTTTCTTTGCTGTTCTAACTTGCAGGAACATGCCTTGAGTCTGCAACCTTTCCTGACGTTGAATTAAGAATTTCAACCAGCAACTCATCCTCCATTCCCAATTTTCTAACCTGTAGCTTGTGGTAATTTTATAAGGATTCCGTTCCATTTGGTCCTGACTGAAATTTTCCGGGTTTGGATCAAACCGGACAGGAAATTTGGTCCAAATTCTGGTCTAGACTGGATTATGCACATTCCTAATTCCTAATTACAATATATAAACAATCATAATAATTGTAGCTAGCAATAAGACAGCCATGATTCAAACGCACCCGGTCCTAGTGTTTGTCCTACTTGTTGCTTTGTTGATGCTCCTGAAATTGAGTTTCTAAGGCTCTATTATATAAGATAATTAGAGTGAATTGAACTAAATTAAACAAACTCTTAGACTAATCAGAGTTGAATAGAATTGATTAACTGAATTATCTGGAATTAAGTCCAAAAGAGTTGATTAACTTGATGCACCTGTTTTGGGTTTTATATACATCTTGTCTTGCAACTCTTAGGCCAATAATATATCCCATGTATAGAAGAAGCTTCAGCAATATTTGTAACCACAGGTCCACAACTACTTTTCTCTTTTTAGGAGGGGAAAGATAAAAATTATAGATTGCAGTTCACTAGGAATTGAAGGGTATTAGTAGGTATTTGGTGAAATCGTCTTACAATATTCACAATAGTGAGATAAGATTTTGCAAAGAAATATTATTAAAAAAAAAACGTAAAAACTATTGAAAAAATATAAAATGTTATTATATAGTTTTTTGCATATATAACTATATATGTTTTCTTTAATTTTTCCTATTGAGTCTTGGTTTTACGGAGAGACTGTCTCACAAAGATTTACAAAAAAAGGGCATTTGAAGAATAACCAATTTTGCCAAGGTTAGGGGTCTAAAGCATTTTCATTGAAAACTTTTTTCCCCATTAGTTTGGGTGAAAAGTTAAAAGAAAATTTTGGACTGAAATTATATTTCACACTATTGAAAACATTTTCATCCATGTATAAACGATGAATAATGTTTAAATTTAAAAATCATCTTCCTTGCAACTGAACATTTCCCTACAAAATGCTTAAAATGAAAATTATTTTTCCTTGCAATTAAACAATGAAATGTTGTTTTAAAACAGATTTTCTATGGAAAATAATTATTAGTTGAAAATGTTTTACACTGGTAAATAGAGCCTTTGGTTCCTGTCAAGTGTCAACAATAGCAGAATGTCACCTACATGTTCTGTGAGGTGAATCAGTTCCCAGGTTGATTGGTATACAAATTTCCCATAAGAATTGTTCTGGAAGGAGTGGCAAGGATATTACAATCTAGGAAATCCGTTTATCGAAAGCATGACAAAGACAACTATTGTGTAACTTACACAAGGTTAAATGACTAATAATAACCCACAAGATTAATGAATTAGTGGATAATGCTATATATTATTATTGATCATTTAACCTTGTGTAAATTACACGATGTGTAAGTGTAGACTTTCTCTGAACTATGGCACTTTACTGAGAGTGAGCAATTATTCTGGAGTTCTGTTGAATCCATAAGAGTCAATCACTTGTTCTTTGTCAAAACATATCAATCCTGTCAAATTCTTTAGGTATGAGGTTCGAATTCTCATGATAAGAACAACCTTTTCTTTTAAACTCAGTAATCTATTTGGTTTCAATGACAGAATAAATTTTTTTCTCCTTAAATTAAATTCCAGCATACAGAAGCTCCTAAAAATGCCTTCCTTGACCAAGGAGCTGTCTTGTGCTGTTTTAGGAATATTTTGGGTATTACAGTATATCTTAGCATAAAGTAAATAATATATCAAATACATTCAAAGGAAAAAAGGGGAGATTTAAGTGAATAAACTCACACACATTTTCCCAAGCTCAGCAGTCTTACTATCCTATTGAGCATAACTGATAGACCTACCTCTGGTATATATTGGGCAAGTGATTTGGGTTCCCCCTATCCCCATAGCCTTTAACCCTTATTGAGTGAAATAAAAAGAAAGTGGTTCTGAATTTATTTCTTGTCTTGAACAGGCGTTTTTTTGGCCCTCAAACTGCAGATCCGGAGAGTCTCCGCCTTGTTGCATTTGAAACCGAGACTTGACCAAGCTTGTCTTCACCAGATGAACCCATGCGTTCTTTTAGAGGCATGTAATGCTTCAACCATGCTCCAGTATACACCTGCAAGATACGGCAGTTCAAATAGAAAATGTTAGTGAATTGAAGACCAATCAACAAACACCAAACCTGATTCTTTTAAGAGGAAGTAAAAAGGAACACAGAAAAACATGATTTTCAGTAGTTCACATCAACATCATGTTGGCTATTTTTTTTTCCAAAACATTTGTTATATCATGGATCCAGGTCTATGTAGCTATATGTGCACCTACATGCAGGTAGTGAATATTCAGCTTCTTGCATATAGTGTTCTTTTATATAAACAAAACGTTCATTTATATAAAAAGAATGTTCATTATTAGTTTTTAATAGACATTTCGTTTTAAAACAATATATATTCACTTCCAAGTTTTAAAATCTTGCAGAATATGCTGTATATGAAAAGGTGAGGCGCTGGGGCACAAGGGGATCAGGGCTATGCCTCTTTTAAGGCAATTTCAATGAGGCGCAAACAAGCACACTAAGGCATAGCCCTATTTTCTTTCAAAAAAAATTCAGGGCACTACGGCGCAGGGAAATCCCTAACACGGTAACACCTTGGTGTGCCTTGAGCCTTTTTTTAAACATTGATACTATGCTAATACTAAATAATTATTTGCTTATTTGAATTGTCCTTCCGTTTTACCATTTAAAATTAAATACTACTTCATTCTATATTTGAAGTAGGTGTATCATTTACTATAATCCACTATTACTATAAAATGTTCAATCACAAACACTTGAATGGTCACCTAATAAATGTAGATAATTTTCAATTTCTTACTGAGCATAAACATTTTTTAAAAGTTGAGTGTTCATCTAGAGCTCTGAATACTAATCGCAATTCATAGTGGTTGTTTACCATATTCACCTAATAATTTGAAAGTTCATCAATAATACCAAAGTTATCACACACAGTTTTCACTTTTCGTTAATTATTAATTATTGCAGCTAGATGCCATCTAGAGATCATTTGTTGCAGTTTTCACTTCCAAGACATGGAAACAGGATTAACGCAATCACACCAAAGCCAATTATGCAATTCACTTGAAAAAGCATGAAACAGATATTTCTAAATCCCAAGTCATCTAGACTATTAGTAAGCCAGTATATGCTTGCAACACTGCCCATCAAAGCTTCCATAATAAACGTGCATGGAACTTGAGGAAAGAATGGTTTAAAGAGTTTGATAGTCAAACCTGTTGGGGTCGCATTATCTTTGTATCAGGATCATCAAGTGACTCCTTCCAATGAGACAAATAACCAGCCATTCGAGGAATTGCAAATAGAACAGGAAAAAATTCTGTAGGGAAGCCCATTGCCCTGATTTGAAAAAATAAAATTACTTACTATAGTGGAGCCAAAGATACAAAATATAAATCATGAAATAACTATGCAGCAAGGCACCTGTAGATTAACCCAGAGTAAAAATCAACATTTGGATACAACTTCCTCTGTATGAAATACTCATCAGATAGGGCGGCTTTCTCCAAAGCAACTGCCACCTGCACAATATCCAGATAAATGGATGACCCTGCATTCTATATCTGACGCCACAATTTCATGGCATACCCTTGGGCAGATCCCTTTTCATAGTCTCTTTCTTCAGCATACTTTTACAGTTTTACTAAATCTTATGGTTCATCAGCAAAAGGTAAAGATGCATAAGTTGAATTTTAAAATTTTCTAGCAGAGCACTATTTGATGTTGAAAAGTCATTAGAAGTCACTTCTCTTCAGATCTACTTCTTACATGTTTAATGAAACCTGGAACCTTTCCTAACATACAAGTTGATGTTGTTCATCTCATAAAATAACACCAGATGAGGGAAGGGGTGAGATGAAGTCACAAGGAAGAGTAAAATACCTCTATAAGGGGATCTCTTCCAACTATGGAGAATACTTCCGCTGCCAACTTTTTAATTACCTTCGCTCTAGGATCATAGTTTTTGTATACACGATGCCCAAAACCTGACATTTTCCGTTTTCTTCAAACAGATAAAATTGACAGGTATTAGACCAATTTTGTTAGTCACGTCAAAACCAGTAGTCACGTCTATTGAAATAGTGAAGACATAGCAAAGCTAGCTGTTCTGCACAGTTATTAGTTTATTACCTGTTTTTGACACCCTCAATGAAGTCGGGTATATTTTCAACACTTCCAATCTCATTCAGCATTTTGAGCACAGCCTGTGTTCCAAAGTGAACAAGCGAACTCATCAAATATCACCAGAGGCAAGCTCATGAATTGTTCAAAAGGTCAACAGAGTTACATACCACATAGCTTTTACAAGAAACAGAATTATTACATGAAATTCTAATGCACATTACCTCATTTGCGCCACCATGAAGGGGACCATAGAGTGCCCCAACAGCACCGGCAAGAGCTGTGTAGACATCAACACCACTGCATGCACAATATAAGAATAATTGCTGGAATTTGAAATCTATTTTGAGATAAATACGAAATTATCGTTTAATAAAAAACCTTGAAGCTAAATGTCGAGCAGCAGCAGTGGAGCAATTCATTTCATGTTCAGCATGCAGTATGAAAAGAATATCCAGAACACGAGCTAGGCGAGGATTTGGTTTGTAAGACCGATCACCCCTGGATGCAATAAAAGACATTTCATAGAAAATCAGAAGTGAAAATAATGGTATTGTGGATAAAAAAACAAAAAACAAAAAAAAAACAAAATTGCACAAGTAACACAGAATCCAAAGAAGAATAAACCCTGGTTGCTTATGGGAGTTTTTGGATAGAACATACAGTGAATCAAGCATGTAAAGGAAGTTCTCCGAATAAGAAAGGTTGTTGGAAGGAAGAACAGGAGGCCTTCCAGCCAATCTCAAATAAGCTGCAGCTGCAATTGTTGGTGCCTGTAAAAGTACAGTGTCAAATTTTAAAGGGAGGAGGTATCAACATGGACTCTCAATTTACATTATCAATGCTTTTTTGGTAGGCTACAAATAATGGGAAAGTAGAATTTATAGAAAATCCAACTTGACTTGTTTAGTTTGCATTAAAAAGTAAAAATAGAGGAAATAGAAATTTCACAAACATGGGATCATTAATATCTGATCAATCAAAACTCAAGGGTATTGCAAATATATTAGTGTCCACCAAATATGTCAAAGACCTTTACTAGAAATTATACAAGGAATCTAACTTGCCATAAGAATTAGATTCCCATAAGAATTAGACAGCACTCAGTGTAACTAATTATTGCTCTCTTAGTCTCGAACTTGTTGCAACAAATGAAGTATGCTTTTGGCAAAATTTTAGGCTGTTTATTTTGACAGAAACATTTTCTCGGAAAATGATTTTCCTTCGTTTGGTTTTGTTAAGGGTGGAAGGCAATTTTCTTAAAGATGGAAAATTACTCTCTAAGGGAGGAAAACCAGCTTCCTTTGTTAAAGAAGGCATGCCACAATTTCCTGCTTACTCCTTCACCTTTTCTTTTCTCACATTGTTCCTCTCCTTAACTTCCATTTTTCTTTTTTCTCCATAAGTTTTCTTGCAACTAACCAAACAAAGGATAACCTTTTTACATTTATGTATTCCATTGGAAATTATTTTCCTTGTAAAATGATTTTTCACAAATATATTTTCCATAAAAACTAACTGTAAAGTAAATGAAAAAAGAGAGAAATTAAGTGGGTCAACCTAACATATTTTAAAAAGAAAAAAGAAATTCATGTCTTGCTCATTTTATTTCTTGACACAAACCCTTGTTTAAGATCTTGAATACAGGCATACACCCCTTTATCAATATTTAGACTGTTCACAATTGATGTACTTGAATAATAATTTTCAGTGTAGCAGCTGCAAAAAGCAGAAATACGAATGCTACCGACCTTCCCAAGTATTCTGACTATCTGTTTATCTCGAACTTGTTTTGAATTGTAAAGATCTTGTCCCTGCAAATAAAGAATATAGTTGTGAATAAACAGATCCTGAAATCATATCTAAGGTGGAAGTAAAATACATATGATTTCAGTGTAAATTAGAAGTGGCATCAAAATATTGCACTTTACTACGAATAACACCCGCCCCCCCCCCCCCCACACACACACAATAAAAACAATAAATTTCGTTCCAATAAGTCAATCAAACCAAGCCTTAATTCCCACAAGTGTGTTTGGCTATATGCACCAAGATGCTATCCCATGTTGTCATCAACAAATATTCTCCTCTATTCCCTGTGATCAAGAGCAGCATAATCAACCAGAACCAAGCATCATAAAAAATCTACTTTTTTCATAAGACCATTCATCTTATACATCTTGCAGGAGCAAAGCCAACAAATGGGTCCATTCCTTAATAGCTGAAGCATGACTGGGTTTAACAGGAGGAAGTATCTAAAAAATTTCCAAATCAAAATTGAGCATCAGAAACAACAAGTTGTGCACACTCATTCATGTGATGCAAATTCATTACACAGGAGCATGATGATATTATGACTCGATCCCCAGACCCCAAGTGCCCAACCCTTTCAATACTGGAGAATAAGTGGTCATAACAGTGTAGCCAGAAGGGATATATTATAAAAAGGAAACTCCTAACTCAAATGAAGATATTATTAAAACAAAAAACACACAACTAATGCACCCCAACATGACACATGATGCAAGCAAAACAACTCAGAACTCATCACTTTGCAAATCTGAGTCAGTTTCCTGAATGAATTTATGTCTATATTATTACCGGCCTAAAGTTGGAATACATAGACTGGCAGACTACTATGATAAGAGCTTCAACTATGCTGTACTATGCTCTCATTTGCAACCCTGCTGTAAGTCTGTAACTCTCTCAAAAAAATTACAAAAAAAACATGCAATCTTTGTAGACGTTGGCAAATCCTTAAAAATTACTAAAGCAACAACCACCCTTCTACTTTTTCCCTCTCAAATTTCCCTCCCAACTCTCCCTAATTAGTGGTTGCAAAAAAATTAACAAAACAATAAATGAATTTAAGTTCATAAATGTATTTTGGATATAAAAGTTTTAATCATTCATTAATTAATATGTAACCATAATAATTTTTTTTTTTTTGAAAGGATAAATTGTTATTTTAATCATAAGTAAAATTTGAATTTCAAGTTTTGATTTATATAGGAGTATTTTATAATAATTTATTTAAAAACCGGGCATTCGCTCAGGAGTTATCTAGTAAATAAATAAATAAATTAGATTTCAATTATGATTAATTTGATTCAATCTTGGATCATTCAGGTTTCTTGTCAATTTATGTGATTATAATATATACTAAACAATATTAGTCATCAATTTTTGGTGGACGTAGGTTAGTTTTAGTTCAGACTAGTTTAGATCTCGTGCCTTGCATGGATAATACAAAGATATCTATTTGTCCACAAATTGTTTTCAAAAAGCTAAAGGTTTTTCTTATTAGGTTGGAAAAAAAAAGGCTTTCGAAAATGTTATTACAATATTTTTTTTAAGTTAAAAATCAAGAAACAAACCAAGTACAATATGTCAAATAAACTTTCCTGCAAATAATGATTGTAGTACATTGGTAATTCAATATCATATATGCTCCAATATAGTATATTTTTATATTCAATTACCAAGATCCTTATTAGAATTCATATTAGCAATCTATATAACCTTATTAAATAATTAGCGAACTATTTCTAAAATATATTTTTCCACATGCATGGATTACACCCATATGTATAAGCTTGATTCTTTTTTTCAAAGACAATTTCAAAGAAATATTCAGTCGATTAGTTAGGATAATAGAATAGTATAAAGTCTAAATCATATTTGAATGCTATATAATGATGGATATATTTTTTTTTTATAAAAAAATTAAGGGTAAGAAAGGATAATATGAATCATTTTTTCATTATTATTGAGCATGAGAATTTTTTTAGTATATTATTACAAAATTAGGCTATGAAATGGGTGGGAAATAATTACAGCAGTGGTGTCTCTTTTACTATTATTTGATTTAAAAAATTAGTTTATTAGATAGATAGAGAAATAGATTAATAGATAGATAGATTACTGGTTCTAAGAATATCTTATTACGTGGATAAATATTATTGAATTAAGTTATGATATGAGCGGAAAAATAATTATATTAGTGGGTTAGTATTATTTAATAGATTAATAGATAGATAAATTTAATAGAAGATAGATAGGAAGTCCTAAGAATATTTTACTTCGTATGTTATTACAGAATTAAGTTATGAAATGGGTGGGAAATAATTATGGCAGTGATGTCGCTTTTAGTATTTTTTTAATTTAATTTAACAGTAAGATAGAGAAGAAGATAGATAGATACATATATACATACATACATACATAGGAGGTCCTAAGAATATTTTATTACGTGGAAGAATATTATTAAAGTATTAAGTTATGAAATGGTGGGAAAATAATTATATTAGTCGTCTCTCTTTTAATATTATTTAATAGATAGATAGATAGACAGAAAGCACTAAGAATATTTATTACGTGGAAGAATATTATTGCATAAGTAGGCTATGAAATCATCGGGAAAATAAGTATAGTAGCGGTGTCTATTTCAGTATTATCTAATAGATGGGTAATCAGGTACACAGGTTTGGGACTGGTAATCAGGTAGTATTTCCTGGTCCAATAAAACATTTTAGGATAATCAATCCTAAGCTGATACAAGCTACACAACACCAGACCATGTTGTCAAGGAACTGCACCCTAACCTGGCTAACCTATTAGTATAGTAGATTAGTAGCAATACTGACAATTGTGAGATCATATTCTACGGCTCCCTTGAGATTTCTTACCCCAACTAAGTTCAAATTGCATCATACTGAAGAGATGCTCCAAAGCAGTAAACCAATAAGGTCTGGAAGAAAACTCAAAAGAGAACATAGATGATCAGGAATTCAGGATGCACCAGACTGTTAGTTTCGACTGTATTCCACATATAAAAGAGTTATTTTTGGTCAGGAGTAGGGGGAGTGGGAGATAGATAGAATTATAGGCTATAGCAACATTACCTATGAGAACATATAGCACAAGAAACACTGAAAAGTAAAAAATCTCTCTCATAATATAATGATAATGCTAAAGCTACAAGTTAATAACTGATTTGCAGAAAAATGCCAAAGTGCACATCTATTAACAGAAATTAGTGTTTTATTGTTGGAATGACAGAGGTGCGCTTGCTTATCACACAAAAAAAAAATAGAGTGAAAAGGCCATAAAAACTTCCAAAGTGAAGAAAAGAATGTTGTTTTCAGAACTATTTACTTACTCTCAAAGCAGGATTGGCATCAGGGTGAAAAACAGAAAGAGTACTCATTGCACTAACAAGGACGCCCATTGGATGTGCATCATGAGGCATTGCTTGAATGATATCCTAAAAAATAAAAATTAAGAAAAAAAATTAAAGAATATACATCCTGTATTCATATCTATCATAAATCCATAACCTACTTCATGTTAATCTGTTCAGACTTTAAAATTACTATTGGAAAGCATTAGGGGAAAGAGAGATAAGATTGTTAATTAATGGTTTAGGAGGTTTAAAGATGTACCAATGCTCCCTGAGGAACAGCTGAATGTTGGGACACAGCAAATTCCCAGTCTGCCAACTGACTTTCAGATGGTAGACTTCCATACACTGCAACGAAATTGATAATCCCAATAAGGAAACATAAAAACCATGGGAAACAGATTCTAAACAAAGGATAAGGTGAACATGGAAGCCCGTCACTCCATTTAATTATATTCATCCCATAGAGCCTATAGCTCAATGTGGCATTCCAAATTTCTCTAGTTGTTCTTTTTCAATTAGAAATCTTAGAATTAGAGACATAAAACATATACACAGCACAGTAAATTATTTTCATCTGGCACTCTGGCAGCATGTAGAACAGTAGAAGAAAAACGAATGAAGTAAATTGTTGTCATAATTGGAACTTGCAATGGCTCTTACAAATCCTTTCCACATCATTAACTTCACCAGCCATTGCTCTTTATGGGTAAAACTTCTTTAATTTGAATTGAATATTTCATAAAGAATACATCAAGGGCAAAATCTATATCGTATAGCCATCAATTGATGAAATAGCTTGATGGAATCGTATACATACAAAATACCATAGCGTTCTCTTTTATCTAGGGGAACTGAGGAGGGCGGCTGACAGTGCTAGAACATAAAATATCAAGGAGAACGACATTCAAAGCATAACAAACACCGCATTCATGAAAACACAGGATACTATATTCAATTGCAAATGAAGAACAAACACAAGCTGAATCAAGGTCGTATCTTCAAGATTAATTTGTTACGAACTATAAATCAACTCACAGAAAGTAAAACCAACATGCCTGAAATCCTCTTTTTTACATTCAATATGATCTAGCAAATACAAATAATAATGCAAGGTAAACCTAAATATATTACTACATCAATACAAATGCTGCTGCTCTTCCAATAAATCTCATGTCATTACTTTTTCAAGGGGACAAGAAAAAAGGAAAAAAAGGTGTATTGTAATCAGTGGGTTTTCAAAATGCAGCAAAATAAATCATATCTCTGACCATTATAAATGCGGCAACGGTCCCAAGTAACTACATTTTGTTGCGAGTATATTCTAATTTCTGATCTTCACAAAACTAATAGCCAAAGACATAATTATCACAATTCACAATCATATTCTGTAACATAAGCCCAAAAAATGCTTACTCAGAAGGTAGGCCACTTCAAGGAATGAACTACCCTCAGCCAGCTCTTCAATGGGATAACCCCTATACCTAAGGATTCCTTCATCACCATCAATATAGCAAATTGTTGATCTAACTGGAGCAGTATTGAGATAGCCAGGATCATATGTTTTGAGTCCCTTGTCATTCTTTCCGGTTGTGATCTGCCAGACACAAGTATAATAATGATCACATATCATGTAAACAGCAAAATAGTAACAAATAATTGTTAACAATAATGAGACAAGAACTCAAGACAGACGTCCACTTACCTGCAAATAGTTCAGTGTTACACACTCATGGTGCAGTACACAATGCTAAAGAGAGTTAGGAGTGAAAGGAGTCACGCACACACACATGAAACATCTAAACAAGCTAAAATTTATCCTCCGTTTATTTGAGTAATTTTCTGCTAGTCCACATAGACTGTGAATCCTAACACTTCGTCCTACTTAATTGGTAAACCATTGTCCCAACTCTAGCCTCAAAAGAACGTAGTTACTGCCATCTTTCACTAGTAAAAAAAATACTCATCCTTGTAAATAATCTGCAATAATATAAATGCTTATCCATGATAAGCCTTCCTTTTTCTTCTACTATCCTAAACAATCTCTACTTTTGGAAAGAAGAATTGACCCCTTGAATAATAAATGGCAAATCTCAACGTGAGTTTTGTTGGGAGAAAACCAATTTATAGGAAAACTAACATCCTCATTTTTCCTTCGATCGATTGCTAGAGGGTGGTGAATAAAGTTCACAATGGTGAAAAGCATTTTCATGGACCATCTCATTTCCTTCCCTATACCTTACCTTCCTCTTTCTTTGAATTTCTCCTCCCACCCACTCTCCCATTTCCAATTCAATACCCATTTCCATCTTCATTTTCTTTCAACCTTTTCTTCTCTTACAAGGAGCCAAACAATGGCAAATCTATTTACAACTTTGTTTCCCTCTGAATAATGTTTTCCATGTAAAGTCATCTTCCATTATAAATGTTTTCCTTCAAACAAAATGAGGCCTTGTTCATCTAAACATTACAAAATTACCAACATTTCCCCCCTTCACTTTATTGACCATCAAAACTATGCCACACCACCTTCATTCAACAATAAAAAATAACTAATTTTCTGAGTTCGGGATACCTCCTAAACATATCGAAATCAGATGCAGCATTTTCCCGGGAAATTTCTCAGTTAGTCAAAAAACAAACAATACCCATCATAGCAATCGATCAACCCAATTCAAAAACATCAAATAACCGCAATTATCAACAAACAAAGGAAGGATAAACATCAATTAACAGAAATCAAAAGTAGATTACCTTCTTAAAATCTGTAGCTTTGACAGTCCCATCCTCAGAAACTGGAATTTGGTACCTTTTCCCAGTTCTCTCATCAACAATTGCAAGAGATCCCTTCAAATTAGGCGGTGGGGCAACCAAGGATTGAGATGAAACACACGATTTCTCAAGAACATCAGAATAAGTAAGAGATGCATCAATTGAAGCTGTTGAGAGGTGAGTTGCAAGAACTCCTAATCTTTCACGAGCTTTGGATGAATAATCTACAGTTCCCATGTTTGATTTGTTGAAGGAATTCAATTAATCTGTTTATGATTTGATGAAAGATATATATTTATATTATCTGATTAGTAATTCTAGATGTAATAATTGATTGTTATCTTTTTGTAGTTCGCACCGTTGCAAATTGCAATCTGTCAAAGTTTTTCTTCCCTTGTACGTATTAAACTGGTTATCTTCTAATTACTCTTAATTTTTTTAAAGTTAATATATAGAAGAAAAATATGATGATAATGATCCAACTAAATTAAATATTTAATTTACATCAAAGTAATTGATATTTATTTAATATTTAAGACATTATATAAGAATCTCAAATTGCTTTGGTGTGGAATTATATAAAAATTAAGACATTATATTATTGAATAATTAAAAAAAACTCAATCAAGACATATTTATTAACTATTTAAACATGAAAATTAAGATATTATATAACAATAAGGAGGACATTCACCCCTAAACGAAATAATTTGGTGTGAAATTTAAATAATCTCGTTTCTCTTCACTGTATCGCTTAGGATAAAATTCAATTGCTTTACATTCAATGAATTTTCCATAATGACCTTTACTATGATTGGATTATGTCATATATAGGCATTAGGTATGCATTTAAACTTTGAAATTTTATGGAGAAAAATGCATGTGTAAATCGATATAATAAATAAATAATTAGTGTTTGGATTTATATTTTTATTTTAAAATTGAGATTGTTCTATACCATCCTTAATGCTCTAATATTTAATATTTTTTACCTTCCTAAAAAAGGTTGGGAGACAACGTACAATCGGAAGATAAAAGGTAGGAGAAAAAATGATTTTTTTTATGTTTGAAAGGTAAAAAAAATTCGGGTTTTCATTTTAAAAGTAATTTTTTTTAGAATAAAAGTGTATTTCAGTATTAGGTAGTTGAGTTTCACATTTTTATTTTTCAAATCCATGACATTAAATCTTGGTTTTAAACTTTTTTTTTATTTTTAAAATAAGGCTATAAACCTTTTTCATTTAATGTAATTTTTTTTTCCCAATGTATGTTTTTTCCCATATTGGAAAGGTAGGAGCTGCATTTATTTTATTTACTTGAATGTGCATTCAGGAAAAAAAAAATATGAAGTTTGAGATGAAAAAGTTTTTTTTTTAGTAATAAGATTTTAGATGGGTAAACAATAAATAATAAGGGGAAACAAAAAATATACATAGTTGTATTAGGGGGAAAAAAGAAAAACAAAATGCTTCTTTGAAAAAGTGGAAGCATTAAATATCACTATAAATACTTAGAAGGGGGAAATTAGGAGTTTAGGAGGAAAAGCTTATTTTTAGTGGCTTTTACTTTAGTAGGTAGTATAGAAGATAGATAGATTGTATATTTGTATGTACCCCGTATTTCTTTACGTTCTTTTTTTGACACGTTTTTTATTTACATTTTTTTAAAAATATAAACATGACAAAATCCAAAGTCAAAATTTCGATTAGTCAACTACTAAACCTAGCTCGTGTTTTGACAAATTTGTCCTTACTTTCTAATTTTCCGTATCTCTCACTAACTTGGATTTTACCCGACCCTCGAACTTGATTGAAGTTACTGTGAATCTCCGATGACCACTTTAAGGGCATTGAGATCAAAAAAAAAGTTTTTACATTGTAAAATAAGCGGAACGCATGAAAAACTTACCTGTGTAGATAGGGGAGCATAAAAAAATCCACTCCCTAATGATCCCTACCCATATAGGGGCGTTGGAAAATAAACTCACTATCTAGGTAGGGGTGCATGCAATAGGCACAACTATCTAGGTAAGGAGTGGATTTTCCATGTTTCCCTACATAGGAGTGGATTTTTAAAGTGTCCCGCTTGTTTTGCCGCATATAAAATATTTATTGATGATGATCACGAGTCATGACCACCATTGTTGTCGGACCGTCGTTGTCTATCACCATTTTTTCGACCCTTCATTAAAGTGGTCGAGCATTAAAGTGGATGATCACATATCATATGCTATATTGATTAAGTAGAAATATTTGATAATACAAATGTCCTAAATTTTGAGTAATTTTGTTTGTAGGGAAATTTTAAGTTTTGCTTGAAATTTGGGTGAGAGCGAGTTAATTAGAAATTTTTTAATTGGAATTTAGGTGAGACAACTAATTTTTCATTAAAATTTGAGAAGAAAAAATGTTAGTGCTCTAGGGAATAGTGCTCTAATTCTCATGTTCCAAACTTTTTTCACTATCGGAATTTTGTAATAGAGGGTGTAATTTTATGGGTAAGAGATACTCCCTCCGTTCACATTTAATTGCTCCAAATTGACTTTGACATTATTTATATTGTTACTTTAACCTTGTTTAATTTGATATATGTAATAGAAAATATAGTCATGTAAGATCTCATTTGATTCGCCTCGAAGCGTTCTTTCTAAATATATAGCTTTTATATATTAAAAAAAATATGTATAATTAGAGATTTTAATATTTAAAGTTATGCATCATGAGATGTGGAAAAACAAATGGAGCAATTAAATGTGGACAAATAGAATACTTTTTGGACAATATTCAAGATATTATTCAAGCATAGGAATTCCACTTTATATAATTGAAGAAACAGTTGAGACCTCGAATAATTTTTTTTTTATCATTGCCGAGGGTGTGGTAAGTTTTTTTTTTGGGTGAATTTAATAAACTGAAAATCTTTTTATTTTCACATGATTTTGCTTCGTTTGATAATTCTTGTTTATAAGCAGTGGCGGCCCCAGGATTTTCATAATGGTGGGTCATCATTACCTATAACGAAGAAATTTTTTTCGTCCCGCAAGTTCTTCATAATTTATTACATTAAAAATATGTGCTAAAAATCTGAATAGAACTATATATAACTTTAATTCTTCAAATTATATATCTGAATATAACTATATATAACTTTAAACTATATACGAACTATACTAAGTATATAACTAAATAACTTCAATCTTCAAAATATATTTTCCGGGGACCATATCGCTCCTTAGTTATGGTATTATTATCATAACTAAACTATATATTTATTGCCATATAACTAATCAATCTCCAATAACTTTAAATTATATACTCCCTCTGTTCCAGTTAGTTCTTGACGTTTACTTTTTTAGGATATAAAAAGAGATAGCGTTAAAAAATTAAAAAAAAAAAAAACTTTAATATACATAAGAAATAATGTATTCATATATACGAAATTTTGTTTGATTCGTCTAAATTTGTTTTTTTAATATGTATTTTTTATAAAGTGTAGTATAAGATATTAACGTTTAAATATGTGCAATGAAAATTGTGCAAAATGTAAAAGTAAACAACAAACTGGAACAGATGGAGTAGTATATAATTGTATAATTTCAAAGTAAAAAAAATTAAAAAAATAATAATAATGGTGGGTCCAGGGACCCACCATGTCCTATGCTAGGACCGCCCCTGTTTATAAGTTTATTTTAAAACTTTTTCTTTCAAATCAAGATTACACTTCAATCAAATTTTAATGGTTGTAATTCTTGTTGATATAGCATGGAATAACTATTAGGACTAATTTGTTGTTTCTCTGCTTAAAGTGGTTGTTTCTTGATCTTGAATAATTTTTTGTAGTTGGTATATATTGTGTTAATTGTAAGGAATTTTTAAGTATGATTTAGTAAAGAAAACAACAGTATCATCTCCATGCAAATATAATCTCAATCCCAAACATCTATTTTCTCTATAATTTTCATTACCATCTATTACTAGCTATTTGAGAGCGTCATATTGGATGGGAGTGAAGTTTAGTAAGAAAACTAGGTAGAATAGCACCACCATGGGAATGTATATTTTTTGTTCATTCCAAATTTATATACATATTACCTTCGGTTTATGATTAGGTACCAAACGTGCCATAAATCACCTACACTAAATCATCTACACTAACAGATCCAAGGGCGTGGGGTTAGGGCGAGGGTGGGCGAAGATTGGTCGGCGCCGTCGAGGGGTGGGGAGGGGTTTTGTGAGTTTTTTGGTGGTTAGGATTTCGTGGGTGGGGTTGGGTTCAGGCTGGGATTGTGGGGTTCGTTCATGGGCCTGGGGCAGGGGCAAGGGTGCGTTGCTCGATGGGATAAGGCCGTAAGGGTTGGTGGCTGGGTAGTTTGGTGGTGGTTGGTGGCCGGTTGGAAGGTGTGGAAAGGGAATGCAAAATATAAGGAGGTAAGTTCGAGAAAGTGTTAGAATAGTGAAGTGGGAAGGGAATGAGAATGACAAATGTGGTCTAACAAACACAATCAAAGAAAATGGAGGCAGTTGATTTTCATTCCCTTTGATTAATAACCTAACCAAACACATCCTTAGGATCGTACCCCATATGATATTTCCCTTTTTTTATTAATGGTATAACATGAAAAGGCAAAAAGTACGATGGTATCATATGAAATTTTCCATTTTCTTTTGATTAATGGTATCACATGGAAAGACCAAATGTACAATGATACCATATGAAATTTACCTTTTTTTTTTAAGGAAAGGTAAGCAACAATAGCAAGTTACCCAACAAAGCAAGGATATTATTATCTTTAGGCGTTGACGGAAAAAGAAAAAGCGGTATAACAATAACAATATATATACGTCCCATATAATATAGCCAAAGTCTGCCTAATGTTTACAGAAAGACTGTTGCTGGCACCTGGATTCAGCTTCTTGAAACTCAGGTTCTTCAGCCAAAAACAAGTTCCGTAAGCTCCAAACTCCTTTGCGGGCCCCCCGTGAGACCGAAGAAGCTTCCACACGGGTTTCAGAAATAATCGGCTATGTCTTGGCTTCCCAATTCCCAGATAAGCACCTTACCATCAAGTCCTGGAATGGAATTAGACCCAAGTATAAAATTATTAGTCAGCTTAATTTAGCTGAGACTTTCGATCAACTTAAGATGGCAAACTTGTGTACCTGAAGTACTGAAGCGTGTCACTTTTGATTCTCTTTCCTTTTTCAATGGCACAATGCAACTAAAATCAAGTTAAAACATATTAGCTAAATTCAAGTTAAAACATGTATATAACTTGAGCAAATCAAACTGGCATGCAGCAAGTATAATTCAACAGAAGATTAGTGTCATACGTAATGCAGTTTTCATGAGCACGTCCACTCGAATCGTTATCAGAATTGTTGTACTTTGATTGGCCATAAAATTTTCCAAATGCTCCTGAAATCTGGAACACATTTTTTTTTTTTGGCATCAGCTTACTGCTCTTAAAGAAGCAACATCAGCAATTTAAGCATTACCGGAACGAAGCAACTGATATTCACTCTTTCCCAGTTTACCATCGGAAAAGGAATGATCGAACCATACATGTAGATTTGGAAGTGTTCCCCTCCCTCACACACACACACACACACACACACACACACACAAGTTGTATCCACCATCACCGGTCTCTTTAAATGGATCACAATGTTCATGTACAAATTTACAATTGTATGAGACACTCTGAGAAGTATGAACTTTCAGTTTTGTTTTTTTTTGGCAAGGATGAACTTTCAGTTTAAGATGGTTACTTTAGACAACAATCAGCCAGTATAAAACCTAATGGTTCTTCTATTTCCTAGCTTAATTTTAAATGGCATGCGCCTAGGCACATTTATAAAGCAGACATGGAGCTTTGCGCCAAAATGACATGACAAAAATCTAATCCTCTAGGTCTTCCCCTTTTCGTTTGATTGATTCAAAAGAGACCAAGTCATTGAATTTAGGAAAATTTGGTTCTAAAAAACGACAACATTTTTGCGGTTCCCTTCTAATTACAACCTTTTGATTATTCTTTAATAATACAAACTTTATAGCAAACTAAAAGATCTCACTCTCACTCCTTTCACATACTTGAATGAAATCATCCCTCCAACCCCATAGATTATAGAGAACAAAGTTAGGAAAAAATTGACACGCATTATCAACTAAGCGTGCAGAGTAATTATAGCGCCAGTATGTACCTGAGAACCAGCCCTTGCACTTGTTGGAGCTGTCTGCGTTTGACCAAGAAATCTAATAAAGCTCCTGCCAGAGAGAAAAGTAAATATTTTCTCAACCCTATGTTTACTTGTAAATAAAAGGTAGAAACAGAAACTCACATCTGAAATAGAAACTTAAAGCCTCTAATACAAAATCTACTTTCAACAAGGAACTTGTACTATGCTGAGCGCAAAAACAGTCCCCTGAAATGGCCTAACCAAATGTATTCCCTAAAATAGGGCATAATACCATAAAAATATACTACCTATAGTCCAAATTATGTGCAACGCTTGAATTTTTTTCTCTCACAAAAAATACCCAAGTGTTGCACATAATAAGAGCCAGAGGTAGTACATCTAATAATTTTTTTTTCACAGCAGCAATAGGCAACTATTTATTACCACAATCCACTATCATCTGCTGCAAATATCATGGGATTGCAGTCGAATCCCACACCTATGACCATCTTCTCAGATACAAAAATGACCTGCAAGATAAATGCACATGAATTTAGGTACATAATTGACACTAAAGATTTAAATCAGTAATTTCCTACTGAAGTTGATGAGAAAGGATGCTGACCCACATCACGGAGGGGCAAATCACGGAATGCAACACTTTGTGCCAAGGGTGATGGACCAACGTCATCAACAAAATAAATCATCGAGTTATGACCTGACGACACACGAACAAAGTTTTCAAAGCAAAGAAATTATGGCAACTATGGTTCAAGAGATTGTTTAAAACACAGGGTCCTGTTCTAATAAAAATAGCGTGGCTAGAATGAATCAAGTTATCACAATAAAAAAGATATTCTGACCTACATAAGCCAGGGTGTTGCCACTAGGAGACCACTTTACACCGAATGCCCATGAATATGAGAGATCAAGCTGTATAATTTGCTGCAAAAAGAAGAGTAGTATGGAAGAACCTATCGTTAGCACCAACATAGAAACCTTAGCTTTTAAATTTCAAAGGAAGACAACCACAGTTATGAAACAAACAAAAAGAAGCATAAAGGATTTCAAACAACCTGGGAGAAACAAAATTCTGGCAAACATGGTTACGTGCAAGTAAGCTTTAATAGGCTCGAGATATATGAACTAGATAGTTTCCACTTCCCATTTCTAATGACTCAAAAAACAAGTGAAAAATCTAAGCTAAATATAGGAAAAAACTGCTAAGAAACACTCTCCTATTTTACTAGATTGCAGCCTTGCCCGTAAAAAGATTGCCAAAAAGCATTTGTTGATGAGATGGAAAAAGATGTCCACGCTAAGTTCTCAAACCTTGAAAATTCTATGAAAGAGCCACATTCCATAGCTCTTCTGTTGCAGCAACGCTCTGACAACAAATGAGCCAACAGTAGAAAAAGGGACAGTAAGTGCTAGGATAGAGAGACAAGTGACCTCGAGCTTGTAGCTTGACAGGAAAATTCAAACTGGTTTTTCTCCAGAAGTAAATGTATTCCCCCTTTTCTCGTTTTGGGTCTAGAAGTGCATAAATACCAACAAGGTATCAAGAGCCTGACAAAGGTCAGCTCTCATGTTCCCAAGTATGAGATTTTTCCAAATGAGGATAGAGCTTGGGAACTATTCATTTGCGCTTTCAGGTTATTTCCGTTTCCAACACATAGATAACCCCTCACTGCAAGCGCGCAACTGGTTGTGCGATACTTTTGGTGAACAGGATATCAAATTTACAACATCATCTGAATGTCCAGGAGCTATAGAGGATCAGAAACAGAAAAGATCCAAGGGATTAAATCTTACGGGTCATCAAAACCCTCCACCCCCCTCCACACACACACAAAATTAAAAAGAGAGAGATAGCAACACATAAATGTAAACAAAAAGCTTAGAAAAAAGTCAGATCATGCACCTCTCCAAATTTTGCATCTGCTGAAGAGCCAGCACCAGAATCCCTGACCAGTGACCACAATGCAGCAAGAAATGAGGAAAGGTAGAGCCAGATGTTTTACAAAGTCTAGAAGCTCTCAAGGTCATACCTTGTGTCAACACCCTTGATAAAAGTGGAAAACACTCTGCATTTCCCATCTGTTGACGTGGTTGCCAGAAGAATCTATTTTATAAAATAAAAAAAAATAAAAAAAAATTAATAAAAGGAAAATAAATTTAAAAATGAATGAATTCATTAGACATCACAAAGTACATGAGATCCAAAAATTCAGTGTCCAAGTCCAATGATCAGAATAAAAAATGAACACAGATTACAGAACAATATCTTAACATTTCTCCTTTTTATGTGGCGTATCTGCATGATTTTTTTTATAAAAAAAAATAAATAAAATTGGGGGGAGTGGGGGTGCTTTGTGTGTGTGGGGGAGGGGGGGGGGTGTTGAGTATGACAGATATTAGATCATTTCAGTACTGTAACGCCTGCATGGATATGGTAAGATTTAGCTTCATACTCTAATATGACTATTTCAAAATAATTTCTTTTTTTTTCAAGTTGAATAGAAAAATTTGCAAGCTAGGGAATGACAAGACCATTTACAATCATTACTTGAAAAAAGATGAAAATTTTCTCTTTACAAGGATTTTGTTTTCTCTATTACCCCCCTCCATTTTGCGTTGCCCCAATTTTGTCCTCCCTATTTCCTCTCAACATCCTCTTCTTCTTGGTGCAATAACATTGCTTTCCTCCTTGATGTCACCACACATTTCCATCACCAAATTGATGGAGAATGCAATATTCATTCATGAAATTTTGAAGCTATATCAACTTTAGAGCTCTATAAATTCTGAATCATATAACATATTAATCATTAACCAAAAAAAAAAGATCTAGGCTTGCATGCATCATACAACAATAAGAAAATGCTGCCCAAAGGATTCTGGATATGGAGCGTATGAAGGATGATGGTGATAGGTAATATTGTAGAGGAATCTGGCTGAGAGTTTCATGATGTTAAATCAAAGTTAGCACTATGTTGATGTAGATAGACAAGGGAGCAAGGAGCTAAGGACATGACGTGTTGTTACCGAATCTAGTGAATCAGTAGGAACAACATAAAAAAGAAAGAAAAAAGAAGCAATACACAACGTAAGAGATAACATAATTCACACATCTGCACAAAAATGTCAATCAGGTAATTTTTTAAGACACTGCAACCAAGTCCCCTTGATTACAGTACTATAATTTCAGCAATGTGCAACCAGAAGTAAAACGACATAAAGAAATTTGGTAAAAGCCTCACATTGTTGGGATGCCAGGCAACACTTGTCACAGAAGAGTTGTGCCTTTTCCTTATAAGTTTACTTACCCACCTGAAGTGATATCATGGACAACACTGGTCAATGATAGGTCACACAAGATTTAACTATTAAATTCAACAAATAGAATGAATATGTAATAATTTATTTCCATTGCTATCGCAGATGATCTGATTAGGAAGGAGAGAATATAATTTGACAACTTAATTTTCATGAAAAGTAGACAAAATTAAAGAATTCTCCATGTTTAATAAACAAAATCTTCTAGGAAACATAATAGATCTCTACCACCCCCTCCCTCACCCATGGTTAAAGGGGTGGTGAAAAGAATGTTTCCATGAATCAACAAGTTCTATCAAATACCATCCAAATATCAGCACAACTACTGCACAGGTATAGAAAATAAACGTTTGGAGTAAAGTCTGAAAAGGAGCATTCGAAAAGGGACAAAAAAATCCATATTTCACAATCATGAGGAATATGAAAAAAAAAAAAAGAAAAAAGAATCAATATGCTCATCAATTCCAATTCAATCTCTTGTATTTTCTCAAAGAGAAATAACATACAAATGCATGTTTTCGGCTGCAATCTCAGCAACTGCACTTGACACTCACCATATATAGCTAAGCAAAAATCTTACTTACCAGTTGTTTTCTTGCTCATAGTAGCATATACAAACTGTCTTAGCTCCACTGCCAACAGCAAACTTGTTTTCTGACAAAAGGTGTAGGTGAATGGACAAGAAACTAGATTAGTCATATTAAGAGAAGCATGCGTCTTACAGGCATCAACCACGAGAAAATTGATTTAGAAATAGGACCTTGGAAAACAGAGAAACATAGAAAAGCCATCACGATTCACAAGCAGAGATAAAATGGAATATAAATCAAATAGGTAAAATGCTTGTTTTCCCATTGGGATACATATTTAGCGTGTTTTCTTTACCTACTTGCTTCTGTAAGAAAACTTTAATATAAAAAAAAAAAAAAAAAAAAATCAGTTTAATAATTGAAAAGGCTTATATGCAATCAAACAAATGGTCATTAAGCTAACGATAAGAACTCTCTTTGTCCCTTATTGTTTACCACATTTGCCTTTATAGGGTCAAACTTTTAATCTTTGACCATGATTCTTGTCAATCTATCAATGTATGGGAAAAAACATTATGATGCAGGACTCTGTTAAAATCCTTGTAACATGTAGTTTTCGAAAATATAATTTGACTAATATTAAAAGTCAAACATGAAACATGCAGAAGATAAAAATGTAAAATTGAGCAAACAATTTGAATAGAGGAAGTAGGTCACATTTCTATGTTAGGTCAACCCCAAATTATCAGCCACTACTCCACTAGCTCGATTTAGTAAATTAAACTTCAAGATTTTCCTACCAACCCCTATTGCTGTAAGTATGTAACTAAGACATCTAAACCACCAACTACATTGGTATGGTAAAATATATAGATATTTGGATAGTATAGGATAATAATTGGTTTGTTAAGTTAATTCTTTAAAAGTCCATGTGACCTGTATATTTAGGTATAGAGAATATAATTTACCACAAAAAGATAAGATGCTTCTCTAAGATACCTTTTGGACTCCATTGCACACAAAGTGCAGCGCGGTTTAGTCTTAGAATAACCAATGTTGGCACCCACTCTCCTCCTTCTTGGTTCCAAACATACCTGAAATATAAAGGGAAATTAACATACATTCACCCAAGTGAAGAAATAAATCTCAACCATGAGGAAAGGTCTATTAGTTTGGCCAACAAAACACTCATAAGACTACATCAAATCATGAACATTCAAGAACACCAGGCTACTCACGAATTTCGATCATGAGAAACAGTCACAATTTTGTTCAGCTTCGAGCTCCAGTCTATGCCACATACAATTTGATCATGCTGCGACAGAACAAGAAAGAAAAGTTTGAGAAAGAAAATTTTGGTCATAAGTCATTATGAGCCCTATTTTTTAAATTGGTATACCATAAAAATAATTGAAATGAAATTCCAACTTCCAAGGTCAGTTACTTGTGTGTATTCACAAAGTTTATTTCATTTTAAAAAGATAACATAACTTTTGCTTTAGCTCACTATCCTCCCTTTCAAGCAAAGATTGTGTATACACTATAGAGTAATAACTTTCTAAAGGACTCTAATTTAGATCAACACAATAGAATTTTTTTTCCAACTTCCAAAGAAGCATGAACCCAAAATGAAATTTAAAAAAAAACAAAAACATCAAAACATATACAGGCAATAATATCAAACAGGTCTCTACATACCCATGGCGAAATTTTTAACCCCACCAAAAAAAAAAAAAAGTTCATTACTGAGCTAAACAAAATATGAGAACAAAAATTCCACAGAAGACCTATAAAATCTAGATCAACATACCTTTTGAAGAACATGTTTTTTTTCCCATTTGTCTGCTGATGATTGATAAATATGAACCTCTTCACTATTTGGGCATAAAGCAATCACTAGGAGGAAAAAGGCAAGCAATTCTCATAAGTATAAGAAAATCATAGAGTTACATGTATATCAAAGTCATGATTTCGAAGTTACCAATTGAAAATGTGCAAAACCACAGATATTACTATTCAACTCCACAATACAATGTGTAGAAATTCCTGACTTAAAAATGCTAATTTTTATTCAATTACTGACTAAAATCAAAAATTGATGATATGGGCACACAAAAATAATCAAATGCGACGCTTAATCAGCACAATATGGCAGAAAACAAAGATGAAGATGTAAATCAGACAAGAAAAGAAACCCCTAATTGGGATTAAAACGATAAAAAAGATCAATGAAAGCAGTAAAGGAAGAAAATCTCAGAAAGGGAAAGAGGGAGTACTGGAATGGTCAGGACTCCAAGCATGGCAAGTGATGGACGGAGCAAACTTATGCGCTGAAACAACCGTCATTTTTTCCTGCGATTGCTTATAGGAAGACGACGAAAATGGGATCCCAGCTATGGAAATTACTGTAGTTTTTTAAAAAAAGATGAACTGAAACTAAGATGATGATGGGAAGATGATGAGATTAGGGGCTAGGAGTGTAACAGATTTGGGTTGCTTTCTTATAAAAGCTGATGTAATGATGTTGGATAGGTGGTCGTGGTCGTGGTCGTTGTCCTGACTCCTGGTTTGCTCTGGGGTTTTAATAAGAACAATGATTATTGACATGTTTTAAAGGTATTAACCAGTATTCTCGTTCAGGCGTTGTTTCGGGTCGCAATTTTTTTTTATTTTCTTTGTTATTAATCTGTTGTTAACTAGATTATTATCAATGAAAGTTGTTTATAAAATTATAATCATCTTATTTAATACAAGGAGAAGATATAGAATACAGGTGGAGCTAAGTTGTGGGTTCGACGTTTATTGAGGCCTTTTGTTATAATTTATTTTGGGTTTTTAATAGTGTGATGACACGTCGACTAATGACATGGACAATAACGTGGCGTCAGGCGTAATATGGTGCGATGAACGTTTTTTTAGTATATTATATATATATACATTGGGTTGTTTCATACATACCCTTTAATGCACAATATGCATGCTTATGTTGAATGAATCAAGTTTTTCTTTCTTCATCTCTTTTATACAATCAGAAAGGTTTCTAAAGTTTTCTCTAAGTATCATCAATACACAACTCTCAAACATACAACTATTTGCATTTGTGAATAAAACAGTGTTCACATTTGTGATAATTTTTTTGTATTTCATCAAGTAAATTCCATGTCACTGTACTCGTAGTGCTCTTGTAGGGTTAGAATATTACTTTGGAAAAATGTAAGTCATGCTTCCTTGTAATTGTTGTCATACTTTGGTCCCTACAATTATATTATCCGATATTTTATTATTTAATAACTCCTTGTCATGGATCAAAGGAGAAATATATGAAATGAAGATGGTGAAAACAAAAGTGAAAGGCTCCTTATGCAAAGCCTTCAAGTCAAAAAGAAAAAGACAACAGTTAAATGTGAGATTGTCACAAGATTGATATAAGAGAAAGCCAAAATACTTTAAATGTAAAAAATTGAGCATTTGGCAAAAATGTGCAAATCACAAAATGACAATGAAAAAACTATGGCACAAGTGGCCATTGAAGAAAAATTATTTTAGTGTTATGTATGAAAAGTGCATCATGGAGAGAAGTGCTCCAAAAGAGTGGTACAGTGTTAGTGATAATGTGTATCGTCGAAAGTGAATGTGTGGAGAAATGCATCGCGAATGAAGAGAAGTACTTCATAAAATTGATCTACCAAAATTTTGAAAGAAGGGAGTATACAGGAGTCAAAGTTAGTGGGAATCTTATTTCCTAATTTATCCTTCAAACTAGGGATATAAATGTTGGACTATAAAAAATAGTACTTTGGTCATATATTTTCCTAATCTATTTGATTGCTTAAATAAGATAAAGTAAAGATAGGCAACATTCATACTCATATAGTCATATATGCAACTTGCAATAGATAAAATGTTGCTCCATTTTCATAGTTTTTGAACTCAGCATTCATCATCTACAGCAAGGAAAGCATACTAAAGGGCAGTGGCGGATCCACTAAGAAACATGGGGGACAGTGGTCCCCCCATGTTCGGAAAAAAAAAAGGAAAAAATGCAATATATATTAACGAGTGTAACCTCTAAACAAGAGTAATGCTTAGCTTAGTTGGTGGAAGCACATGTGGGCCTATTGAATAAAAAGACCCTAGCTAAGGGTTCAATTCTCCTTACAATCAATTTGCTTTTATTTCTGCCTTGGCCTTTATTTCTTTCAACCATTATTTCATTTCTCATGACCATATGCTAACTCAAACCACGACCCAACAATCCAACACTAGACACCCACCCCATCCAACGCCAAACACTACTGGTCCACCACGCCACCACCGGTCCACAACCCACCAGCTAGCGTTTATGTGAATTCATCAATTGTCAATGTTTTAATGTTTGTGAATTAAAATGTGATTTGTTTAATTATTTTGTTAATTGAATTGTTAGGTTCAATTAGTTTTTGAATTGAATTGTTAGAATGAATTAGTTTGTGAAATGAAATATTAAATTGTTATTTCGTAGTGAATTTGGGATAGTTATTTTGTTAGTCAATTTACTAAATTATGGATTTATATTTTTTTTTTTTTTTTTTTTGTGAATTGAATTGTTAGAAATTAGTTCGTGAATTGAATATTGAATTGTTAGCCAATTAGGTTATTGAATATGATTCATATATTTTTTTTTATTAATAGGATACGCCAAGTTCAATTTATTTACAACTTTGTCATTTTAGATGTTTGTTAATCATCTAACTTTGAAGAATTGGTAATTTGGGCGATATTTTAGTAATATTGTAATATTATTATGGTATTTTTAGCCAGTGAGTATGTACTCAAATTTTTTATAATTATATACCCGATTTTTTTGTTAACAAATATAATTATCTAAATTGTCCCCCCACTGTCAATTCCTGGGTCCGCCACTGCTAAAGGGAAGCCTCTAATAACCATGTCTACTTTTATTTTTAAAGGAAAGGTAAACAGGGTAAGCTAGGTTGTCTTCCTCTCGAAGAAACAATCCGACTTGTTAGCAGCGATGAAAAAAGAGAACTTTGCGTCCATAAAAGGATCAATATCGATGTGCGAAGGGGTCCAATGCCCCAGAGATGCGATATAGTCTGCAAATAACCATGTCTACTTGATTGATATACAATTCTCATCCAGTTGCCATGTTCTTCAACTCAATCTGATACAATCACCTTTCTCTTCAAAAATGACTATATTGTTTTCATTTTCTTTTTTTGGCGCGTCCAATGTGCAGTACATCAGCAATATGATGTACACAAGCCAAGTCCATATAATTTCAACATATACAATAACTATACATTCGATGGACACAAAATCTGTATGTATGTACGTATGATCAGAAAGATGCCCGGCCACCAAAATTTTTGACATCATACCGACTGCCACTCAACTGCAATATGTAAAGTCCCGTTCTTCGAATTGATTAGATGATATTTCTCATTGATTCTTTCATTGTTCACAACATCAGCAAGAGTTATTTCCACAAACCCGAGCGATTCCTGTGCAGTACAAAGGTCCACAGTTAAGTGCATGGTATGGTCTAGCAGACTACTTTGAAATGGTTATAAACAGGAAAATTACTGAGTAAATTATCTCACTTTTCTTGGAAAACCAAGAAATCGATGTTTGCTGAATATGTCGATGCGTAATTTTTCCTGCAGTGGTGGCTCGTCAACCATAAAACTGAAGTATTCATCCCATCTTGGGTTTCGACTCTTCTTGACTTTCTGTAAAGGGTGAACTATAAATGAGTTGCATCAACAGAAAATATTTAGGCGAAAGAAGTACTGTGGTACGTTCTTTTACTATGTCAATGATTTGTTCAAAGAATGACAATGATTCTTCCAAACAAAACATATGGCTGCTTAAAAATCAAAAATGTAAAATCTCTTATGGTCAATCAACTTCAATCAATCAATCAAAGCCTTATTCCCATAAGTGGGGCCGGCTACATGAACCAAAGTGATTAATACGGGTGGTCGTCCACATAGATTTTCCTCCTCCACCCCGTATGGTCTATCGACTTCAAGGAAGCCATTATTTGGAAAAAATGATTAAAAAAAATTCCAACTATGAACTGTCTTTTAAACAAATTCCCAACTATTGATTATCTCAGAGTAGTTCCAACTTTTACGGCGCTTTACAAAAACGGTGTAAACTATTGATTAGCTTCTTAAAACAGTTCAAACTAGGACATTTTATAAAACATGTCATAGTTAGGATTGTTATATATAAAAACAACCCTAAACGTTGGGACTACTATGAGATAATCTATAGTTGGGACAGTTTTTAGAAGACTGGTAGTAGTTGGGACCATTTTTACCAAATTTCCATTTTTTCTTCCGTTGTCGCACCAAAAAAGTCAGCTTGAGTAAATAACTTCCTAGGCAAAACTTACAGATAAAATCATGTGATAAGTCCGATAAGTTATAGTGTATTAGACTATTAGTGTCTAACTATTGAATGTTATTAAGAAAGAAATGCATATCTTGGAGAATTTATATAGAACTTCACCTTTGTTTTCTTCTTTTCACCATTGAATAATAATTGAACATAAGGGTTGGTGCTATGCTCCCCCTCAACATCCTTAGCTGATATGACTCTGATCAAAAGCGCTCCTCCTTCATAGCTGACTTCGGCATCAGCCATTTCTTTTTCTATGCTGCTCTGTTCATCCCCTGATCCCTTAAAGCTGTCACTCTCCATCTTGAAAGGATCGAAAGTGAGGTCGACCACAAGCTGCCCCCTTGGCTTACTATTTTTAACATCATTCACCTCAAAACTCTTTAGCAGATCGAGGGTAAAAGATTTTGCCTCATGAGGATTTAGCTGATTCAAAGGTACTAATTGCATCCCCAGAATATCATCTCCTCCAATCTGATCAGAAAAGAGTATTACATCAAATGCTATAGCAATAATAGCATTTTCAAGAGATGTGTGCACTTATGCCGTACCAAATATTTTCAATTTTTCCATTATATAACTCTACATGATGTTTAGTATTCAACAATGCTGTAGAAATCACTATCATGGAGATCAAGAATTCAAGATTAGAGGAAGAAAGCCTATATGTCTAATTATAAGAATTATTTTGATATTTTTATCATGAAACTATTAATGATACTACCCATACTGCAGTCCGCTATTGCTACTATTCATTACATGTACTACCTCCGTTTTTTTTTTAATTTACTCACTTGGGTTTTCATCAAAACCAAGAAAGGGTGCGTTCTATTCAACTTATTAGACCTTAGCATATCTGAACTTATTGGAACTTATGAACTTATTAAACCTGAAACTTATTTTTTTAAGGTGTATTTAGAACTTATTAGACCTGAACTTATTAAACCTGAAACTTTTCTTTATTATATAAGACAAGGGGGGCTATGATATTCCCTCGAAAAATCTAAAACACCCTCTAAAACATTCTAAATATTCAAACTATATCAATATGAACTATAAAGGAAAGTTTTTGTATTTTTAAAATCTAAATATTACAAAATATATAATTTTAAAAAATAAAATACAAACACCAAAATTAATATTTTTGAATTCTCTATAATTAGAGACCCATATTGGTATAATTTTTCACAAGAATATTTCAGAGTTTTGGTTTTGAATATTTTTTATTGCCAAATAACAATTAAGCTCAAATTTTAACACACGCATAGCGTGCATAGAGAGTTAGTCTCTATTAAGCCAAGGGGAGCTCTGGTGTCCCCTGAAAAAGTCTTTTTTACCCCTAAAAATTCAAATAATACCACTATTAAAACTGGTATTATTACTTGTATTTTTAGTAATGTATTTTTAGTAACATTACTATTAAAACTATTCAAATAATTATGAGAGAAGTTTTATTACTTTTATTTTTAGTAATGTGTTTTTTAATTACTATTTATAAGTGCATCATTTTTTCTTATATTACAAGATGGATTTCAACTTATAAAAAAATTTGATTTAAATTTATTTTACTACCATTTAATATTTCAACCAAAAATGTCACGCACGCATAGCATATAAAAAATGCTAGTTTTTTTTAAGGTAAAAGAGAACACACCCAAAGTAACTGGGAGTAGGAGAAAAAAATACGTAAATGATGATTAAAAGTTGTGAACAAAAGTAGCAGATAGACTATGGAAAGAGAGAGAAAAAATGTAATATTACTAAAGTTAGTCAAAAGTAAAAGAGAATGTATGGAAAAAACATATAGCCATATGAGAACCATAAAATAATAAATGTATAAGAATAAAATTTTACAATATTTAGGTAATGTAGGAAGTGGATAAATTTTTGTTAAAAAAACAACCCAAAAAGAAAGTGAGTAAAAAAAATAAATAAAAAGAGGGAGTATTAATATATTATAACTTTTTAAATATTCCATTAGTGGAATCAAGCAGATGAAAATTTTAGAATTTAGAATCCTTTCAAGTTTCAACATGATTCAATGTCTGATTATATATAGAATTATCTTACAGGTCTGTTATTACTTAATTTTGACAGAGAAGGACTGAATACTTAATGTCTAAGATTAGTGATAATTGACAGCCCTTTTGAGATCATTCCTTGTAGTGGCAAACTACGGATAGGAATTCAGAGGCTGTTTGGTAACCAACCAATGACAGGAATCAAGAATATAAAAAAAGGGGGAAGTTGTCCCAATCACTAGGAAATAATTAATGACTAAAAAAATTAATATTCCCCGTCCCTAAATAAATGATCCATTTTGACTTTTGTTACTATTCACATTGTAACTTTGACTTTATTTAATTTATATATGTAACGAAAAACACAGTCGGGTCTCGTTTGATTCGTCTCGAAATATACTTTTCAAATTGATAGATAGTATTCATGTATAATTTTTTCTTTTATACAAATAAAGATATTAATATTTAAAGTTTTATCTTAGGAGATGTGAAAAGGTAAATGGAACATTTATTTTGAGATGGGGAATAAGAAAAAATATAGAAGAAGACTGACCTTGTCCCAATCATAAACTTTTAATTCAAGAACTTGGGTTTGAGGATCCTTGACCATGAGCTTAAAATCCTCATTCCACTCTGGATTCAAGTTTTTCATCTTGGTGGTTGTTTTTTTTGTTGGCCGCTTTTGTCCACTCAACCTTAATTTAACATAGGGATCAGATGCTCCAAACAAATCCATCTTCAAAAGCTTGATTGCCCGAACAACTTTCACATGTAATATGCCAACAGGCTTCTTTATAGCAGCTCTGCAAAATATAATGTAACAAAAATGAATTAAAAAAAAAAGAGTTAGATTTGATTGATATTCAAGACTACCAGAAATATACTATACTGATGGACATGTTTATCATCATAGATTTGCTGCATGATGCAGTCAAGAAGCCACAGTATAGTTTTCCACTTATAAATGAATCAGATCAAGCTTCCAATAACCAAGATAGTTAAGTTAATTATTTGAAAAAATAAGATTATTTTTCGTCTAGAAGCACATGAAAAGTAGGGCACTTTGCAGTATAGCACCTTATTATGTACTTATTGCAAAAAGGCACCGCGATACATTTACATTTTGTATAGAGGTACCAAATCTTCATTTTTCGGTAGGAAAGTGTTCCTGTTGAAATGAGTATGTGTAAATAATTCACTATTATTTTCCTAATTTTTATACCGAAAAACGAGAACTTGGTGGCTCTAAACGGAACTTTAATATATTGCGGTGTCTTTTTTGCGATAAATAAATAATGAGGCTGTGATTGATTGATTGATTTTTAAAAAGAGCGGGAATTGTGCACCAATTTCATGGCATGATTGGAAATCTTACATGGAAGGATCAAGGAGGGGAATTTCAAGAGATTGAGGCCAGTGGTAGAGGCTTGCAACTTGTTTCTTAATTGTTTGCTGCAGAAAGCAAATTAAACTAGTAAGTCTACAAATTATGTTCATCTACAATTTGGACTACTGAACCAAAATCCATCTCCTACCCATTACTGGTTGCACCTGAACAAAACGGTAGAGGCCGGGTATGGACATGATATCTCCTCCGAGAAAATTTAGTCCAAAATCCACATGCGGCTGCATAAAGCGTTCAAGATCGATCAACACACAGAATTTCTAATTTGCTAACAGTGAATCTAGCACCATTCATAAACAGACAGATATAAAAATTACCTGTTCCATTAGTGAGACCACTACGTTAGCAAAGCACGGGAATGTTGGAACAAGGGGTTTCAAGTGTATCCTTGGGTTAGCGAATATTTGCAAATCCACAAGCTGGAAAAATAAAGCGTAAATGTTTTTAGAGGACGGTTTTCTCTTAGTGTTCAACTAAAAAGCATTACCTGAAATGAGTTTCCTATTTATACTTACCTGAAACCTGATTTTCGTAGACATCAACTTTACAGATAACACTATATTGCAATTTCCTGCCCATCTAATAGCTGGCTCCATGACCAGTTGACTTTCGTTCATTTCATATATCTTCATACCTTTAAAAGGCAAAACACACGCACACACACACTGAAATAAGAAGCTCGGATGAAGGCTCCGTTTGGTAGGGTGTAAATTAAAACATGTTCGAGGAAAAAACTATTTTCCTTTATTTTTAATTTTACATTGTTTGGTTTGCAAACTAGTGCAAAACCACTTTATGATGGAAAATCATTTTCCCTTCGAAATGAACTGAAAACTATTTTACTTCCTCTTTCTTACATCCCTTGTACACAATCCCCACTACCTCCTTACTTGCCTTATCATTTTCCTTGTTTTCCATCATTTCTCTTTGTCCAACTAAGTACAAATTCCTACATGTAGTCTATATTCTTGACAAGAAATAAAGAATTAGCCTTTGACTTGAGAACTTCCAATATGAAGTAGGAGACATTTAAGATAATGTAAGTATGTAACAGAAGAGGCAAGATTATCAAAGAAATTGAATCCCGGTGAATTAATTTTAGGAAAATTAGTATATCACTACATGTTATTTCAACAATTCAACCTTCGAAGGACTCTATATCAAGAAGCACAAAGTCAAGAACATAACTTTTTTTGCAGCTGAAATGGCGAATGTCATCACCAATCCCCCTTTTCTCAACAACAAATAATCAAATTTTCCTAGCACTAAAGTGACGTATAAAAGTCTTAGTAGAAGATCATTTTAAAAAAAAAGATATAACATTTATAAATTGATTAGATAAACAAGAACCATAACTTTTCCAATTCCAAAGCATACTCACCGTAGAAAGCAGGAGGAAGGGTTCCAAGACTAAGATTCTCAAACTCAATGTCTTTTATCTGATATTTTCCTATGTAATCTGCAAAAATAGGTTTTGCCATGCTTCTGATTGTATTGCAGATTGCCTGGTAATGTCAACAACTTTAACATCAGACTAGCTTAATCAATAGTCATGCAAAAACCCATTTTACTAAGACTCCAAGAACAACTAACCTTGTCAAGATAAGGCCACATATCTGACAAAAACTTGTTCAACCAGTCTACCTGATCACATATTCAGCCTTACTCAGAAATACTGAATTTTGCAATTATGAGTTCCGTTTACTAGAGCGAAAAATGTTTCCCCTGAAAATAGTTTTCCGTATTTTACATCGTTTACTTTGGGTGAAAAATTAAAATGTAAAACTTGGGCTGAAAACTCATTTTACACCCTATTGAAAACATTTTCCTTCAAATTTGGGAGTAAAATGTATTTTCCGTTCAAGTAAACATTGGAAAAAATTTATGAAAATGAGTTTTCCTATCGTAAAATATTTTTCATGGAAAATCATTTTACATCGAAAAATTTTTGGACCCAAGTTAACGGACCCTTAATGAAAAATAAAAATGATGCTTACCCTTTCATAATCAGGATTTTTAATCCAATTTGGAATATCCGGTAAAACAGCCAACAGAGCATCAGTATCCAATTCCTGAAGCGGAGTAATAACTGGCTCCTGCTTTTAACCAGCTTATAAGTATCATATATATACTATATACTAATCAAAGCAATCCAGAAATCCCCGTAACTTCCCTAACTGATCATCATCTTTGAGACTATTCGCCTAATCTTTTTATATGTTTATTCATTGATTAATGTTAAAAATTATTTTTAACAAAATTGCAGTCGGATTAAACAATTGCATAAAGATTAGTGTTTTGCATCTTAAGATTCTTAACAGCTTTCTATCCCTTGAGACATTTGATATCTATTGTCAGTACTTCAGAGAGAGATGCTCAATACAGAACATTGAAATAAATTATTATACTACAAACTATTTCAAATGCCAATTTTGTAACATACGGCTAGATCCTTCAAAGCCACCAAAAATTTGTTCAAAGCCACCAATTGACATCCATTTTTTTCCTAAGACGCACTCTCACCTTGGGAGGGAGCAAGGCTGTTCCTAAATCCTAAGGGTGTGCAAAGAGACCAACCACACAAACCCCAATAACATGAAAAGAGCCCAGAATGCCGTTACTAAAGGTGTGCAAAGAAACCAAACACACAGTCCCCAATAACATGAAAAGAGTCCTAAAATTTCAATTTACTAAAAAAATTTTGTTTGAAAAAAAAATTAAAAAAAATTCATTTGTCATTACTTGGAAAAAAAAACCCTACATTTTTAGCATACTTGTTTATTAAATTTCATAATATTACCTAAAATATATAGTTTTTTAATTCTATAATATAAGGGCCTGATTTTCAATTTTTTGAACAGGGACCCTAAAATTTTCGGGACGAATAAGGGAATCCTCCTAACTCCTAAGGTGAGTGATGAGAATCGAACATGGGTATATCACCTAGAATTTGAGGAAGTGACCAACTAGGCCACCATTCCTTCTCAGCTAATTGACATGCATACATGATGTACCATACCATATAGCTGAAAGATGGTTTTCCATACTAATTTAGGTTGCCCATAGAATCATGAATTAATATAATAAACTACAAGGACATGCAAAAGAAATGTGAATCTTTATTCTGCTAATACTACAGCTATACACATAATAAAATACTAATCAATAAGAAAACCCCAAAATCAACAAGTTGAATACTTTAATTTCCCTAATCACATTGACAATTAAAATATTTCCCCCAACCCATTATTTAATTTTGGGAGATGTATAGGGAGAAACAGCATCTACCCATCAACCCATTATTTAGTTTTTTAATTTGGGGAATTGAAAAAAGAGATGAATGTGCTCATAATTACAACATGATACAAACTTGACAATCAACAAATCAAACAAGTAATTAAACAAGCTCCATCCACATCAAGAACTGTATAATCAATTCTCTGAGTTAACTTATTTTGAAAAAATCTTCAGTTGAAAATACCACTTCAATGTCTACATCAATACTAATTCTTATGCATTAAGATTTTTTTATTTTATCCATCATATTATATATATATATATATATGGCTGCAAGAAAACAAGAATTTAATAAAACCCAGGACCACAAAATGATAATATCAAGCAAAAATCTGTAGTCAAAGAAAGCAATGCAAGGTCATAAAATCATATATTTCTATCAAATAAACAATCAAACAGGGGGGAAAAAAATTAAATGTATTACCTGAACCTCTTTAGGCTTGGAATAAATGAAGAAGAAAAACCCCACAAGAAGACCAAAAGGAAGACCAATACAAAAACCCAGAACTCCTATGGAAGTACTCAAAAAACCCATTTCTGTAAATGTTCAAAAAAAAAATTCAGTCCAATAAAATGTTACAAAAATAAAGCAATCAATTACTGATTCATTCAAATATTCAATGAATTAATTAAGGATGTATTTAAATGAAGTCAATTAATGGGTGTGAAATTAAGCTTAAGGAAGAAGAAGACATGCAAGAAAAGGGTGTGACAGAAAAGAAAATAGTAAGAAACTGGGATTTGTTAGGTGGAGAATAGAGTTGGAAATTTGGAATGAATGAAATTTGTGTGATGAACTTGAAAACGTTACGACAACCTGGAATTTAATGTGCTTCCTTCTGAAAAAGACCGCCAGTTGGTTGATTTTACTTACATATACCCTTCCTTCATGTGTTACAAATGTCATACTACTCCTGGCTATGTATTAAAAGTACAGTAGCTCGCTTTGTGACGAGGTTTTGACCTAGTGGTTAATACTTTAGAATTTTAAGGTACAATATTATTGCTTTGATTCTCACAGTATGTATTTGTGAGGATTACTTATTTTCTTTCTAGAACGAAAAATGTTTTCCCTGAAAACAGTTTTCCTATTTTACATCGTTTACTTTGGGTTAAAAAATAAAATGTAAAACTTTTGGTGAAAACTCATTTTACACCCGATTAAAAACATTTTCCTTCAAATTTGAGAGTAAAACTTATTTTTCGTGCAAGTAAACATTGGAAAATTTATATGAAAATGAGTTTTCCAATGTAAAAATGTTTTCCATGGAAAATCATTTTACATCGAAAATGTTTTACACTAAAGTAAACGGACCCTAAATGTTTGTATAATTGTGTTTGCCAAATTGGGTCGGGTGCATGTAGTTTGGTCCGGTTCAAGATATAGTATCCCACAGACCCACACATTATTATACTAAAAAAATTATTAAAGTCCCTTAAATTCAAGATTTTTCAAATTGAAAATATATAAGGAAAGAAATTAATGCCATTTTTTAGACCGTCTCATAATAAGAAGATCACGTCTTACCAGAAAATGTTTTGAAAAAATCTGTAAAAGTTATTGAAAATATATTTTTTTAAAAAAAGTTATCAAGTAGTTTTATACAGAGTATATATGTAACTATTTATGTTTTCTATAACTTTTTCAAATTTTTCTTTTAACTTTTTTCTAATGATAATTGGTCTCATAGCGGGTAACAATGCCCCACCAAAAATTTTGTCTTTTCTTACTCTTCCTGCCTTTTTTACTTGTTTCGTTTCCCTTAATTAGCCGTCTTTTTTTACCTATTACATTTCTATTTTTGTACAAGGGATTCATACCTCATTTACGACTATACCCCTTACTTTATCCCATATCTCATCCCTAACGCCCTCAACATGTGTTCTCCACTCTCACATGGCCACATGCTACATTGTTTTTTGTGAAATAAATTTAAAATGTAGCACATAAATAAGGATTGAGATAGTGATTTTGTTGAAAGTAAAATTAAAAAGCCAAAAAAGGGCCTTAAACATGTCCAAAATTCCAAAATTATTACCCACCTTATCAAAAAAGAACTGAATTGCTAAATACGCCTAAAATTACTGTATACCACTCGTATTTATACAAATACTTCATATACTACCCCTCCCCAATTCCCTCCCATTTACACACATTTTTACCCCCCCCCCTCCCCTCCCCCTCCCAGACTCCCACGTCCCCCCTACCCCCTCCCATGCTCCCACGTCACCCCCCCACCCCTCTATCCCCTAACTATCAGCCCCCTCCCTAATTACTCCATTATTATTATTTATTTATTTATTTCTTTAATACCTATATATTTACATCTCTATTTCTTTTGTTTTTCTTTTTACTTTTTTTTTCAATCTTACTTTTTTAATTTTTACATCTATATTGGAAGGAGAGAGAGGGAGGGAGGTGGGTGGAAGGAGAGAGAGTCAGTTTTTGTTTTTCTGAATGAATGAGAGGAGAGAGAGGGTGAAAGGACGTATAATTGGAGAGGAGAGAGAGGGAGGTAAGGGTAAAATAGGAATTGTTTGTCAAAATACGGTCGGTATACGGTAATTTAAGGGCAGTAAATAGTAATACCCAAGAATGGTACTCATCCGTTTTAATTTATTTTTTACGATTCTATTTTTAGTGTTTCCTTTTAGCCTTTACATTTGCTTTATTTTTCTTTTTGTATTATATTCCCAACCACTTATTTTACCACTTGTAATTCTTATCTCTTTCTTTAATTCTATTATTATTATTATTAATCTATAATAATAATAATAATAATAAATTATTATTATTATATTATTACTAAAACAAAAACCACTAACCTCACCATTTACCACGTGTCACTTCCTCATTAAAAATTTTCCCTTCAAACTTTCATTTGATTTTTTTTTTTCTTTTTAAAAACTTTACTCACTACTTAACCTCACCATTTTCCACATGTCACTTCCTCATTAAAAAAATTCCCTCCAAATTTTCATTTGATTTTTTTTTCTTTTTAAAAATTTACTCACAACTTATTGGTTTTTTTTTCCAGTATTATCTTTTCTAAAGTTTTTTCTTAATATATTATTGAGAAGTTGATGCTTAGGGTCTGTTTGATTCGTTGAAATTTTTTATATCTGATCTGAACTTAACTATTTTGATTTTATCTGATTTGAACTTTCCTGATCTGATTTGAACTTTTCTAATTTGATCTAATCTTATTTGATTTTTTTTTTTTTGTGTTTTTCTTAATAGTTATTTAACTATTCTGATCTGATCTGAATTTGTCAGATCTTATGTTATCTGGTCTAAATTTTTTTATCTGATCAGTACTTTTCTAAAATAAGTTCTATATGTCTATATTGCTTAATAAGTTGAATTAAAACACCCTTATTTTTGCTTAAATATAAATATCTTTTTAGTTACAACTTATTAATAAGAATACTCAATCTTACTAAAATTTTCATAAGTTAAAGTTGTTGTACTAATCTTTTTTAAATAAAGTATATATATATATATATATATATATATATATATATATATATAATTTCATTACAATTAAATTAAAATTATATAAGTGTAATAAAAATAAAATATTTTTGTGAAGATTGTACTTATTCAAGTGTAACCTTGCTACTGTTTCAAAAAAAAAGTGTAACCTTACTACAGAATAAAATAGAAACTACTAACAATTATAATATTTATCTATACATATGGGCATTGTTGTTCATTTTACTTAATTTCAACTTTTTCTTACAAATTATACATTATTATTATTAAAATAAATTTTAACAATTATTTTTTTAAAAGCCGTGCATCCGCACGGGTGCTAACCTAGTTAATTAATATTCTCAATACCAATAATAATTTATTTACTACATTTTACACATTTTCCAGCAAGTGTAGTTAATATTTTCAATTCCAATAATAAATTACTAGCTTTATGTGCACGCTATGTGTGCTTCAATGTATGAGTATCTTATATAAATGTGTGTATACATTATTTATGAGTATTAAAATATGCAAAATTTTAATATAAGATTATTATTGTTTAATTGAAAAAAAAAATTGATTTCATCAACTATATTATCTCTTATCAAATTTTCACTATAATTAAAAGTTAAAAATATAAATTGAAAAACTACATAAATATGGGTGTCATTTTGTAGAAAATTCAAAATTATTAATTTTGCTGCTTTTTGTTTATTTTGTGAATTATTAATTTTGTGAATTATTAATTTTGTGATATTTCAATTTAAAAAGATTAAAAATTTGTTATATTTTATGAGGAATAAATAATTATTTGCTCTTTGATTGATAATTTCTTATTTGTTATTGGTTGATTATTGAATTTAATTTCTATTTATCTCTATTTCATAAGTAAGAGAGATCAGATGGTTATTTTAAACCTTTCAGGTGGAAAAGGACTGGAAACACCATACAATAGAGATTTATACCAATGAAAAAAAATGTTTGTGTGAAAAATTATACTAATATGGGTATCTAATTGTACAGAATTAAAAAAATATGAATTTTGGTGTTTTTATTTTATTTTTTTGAACTATATATTTTGTAATATTTTTATTTTAAAAAATACAAAACTTTTCTTTTTAGTTAATATTATATAGTTTGAGTATTTAGGAAATTTTAAAAGGGTAGTTTAGACATTTCGAGGGGGGACACCATGGTTCTTCCCTTGGCTTATATGATAGAGATTTACAGATTTAATTTTTCTTAATTCATGTATAAAAGTCAAAACTTAAAGAATAAACTGAAACAGAGAGAGTAAAAAAAAAAAATTTGATGGAACCCCAACCTACTTAATAATCAATCTTTCTTTCTATATTACTAAAAGGCTTGCCATTAAAAAAAAGTCAATTTCCCTCCTAAACTCTAAAATTTCCCTCCTCCCACTTTATTTCAAATTATTTATTTATTTATTATTTATTTCTAGCTTTCATACTCTCCAATGCTAACTTTTTCAAATTTCGTTATTACTAATTAATGACAATACATCTTTTCATATCCAATTTCTTTTTACATTTTTCATAGTGGGATAATTAATACAGTTGAATTTTTTAATGAATAAAATAAATAAAAATAAACCACTTAATGTAATTGATTGGCTTTCCAAAAACATAATATTTCTATTCTTATTTTTTCTTTTATACTCCCTCCGCTTTTTATTTTATAGATTTGGGTTCATAAAAAAAACAAAAAAAAAAAAAAAAACTAATTAAGAGTATGAAAAAAAATGATGATTAAAAGTTGTATACAAAATTAAGTGAGGCCGGGAATATGGAAAAGATAGAAATAAAGTCCATTCTATTAAATTTTGTCAAAAATAAGAGAAAGAGAGTATGAAAAAAATTACTTTGGAGTACATGTTATGATAATCACTAATTCTTTCAATTTTTTTAATCCTCGGACAAGTTTCAAAATAAACTAAATGAATGCGTCGGTAAAGAATTAATGAGATTAGAAATACATTCTTTCTACACATTTCATGATTAATTAATATAAAAAATATAATTTTAATCTTTTAACACACGGAGCTAACATAATTTTATACTAAAAAACAACATGAGAATTCTTCAGATTAAAAACCTACACTGTAATTTTTAGAACAAAGAACACTTGACAGTATATGACATAATCCAATTATATTATACAATGCTATTTTTTACTGAATTTTATTGTTTAAATACAGACCTAAGGTAAGGTCTTAGAATTCGGATCATTATTATAATATTTAATTATATATTGATCGTAAAGCAAGTAAATTTTAGTCTAAGCTATACATAGATGAGAGGTAATATTATTTTGATTTTACACCAAACTATTTTACTTTGTGGTGAATGTCATTATTTAAAAAAGTCAATATAATATAGCAATAAAGCAATGTGAGGTTCTTATATAATGTCTTAATTATTTATTTTAAGATACTTACAAAATATCCTTTCCATTTATGTAAAATTAATATTTAATTAGCCAATAATCACCGTATCTAAAAAAAATTAAGTCGTGCATAGCACGGGTATTAACTAGTATTTTTAATATTGTATTAGATGGATAGGTAACCTACTAGTTAGGTATAAACATGTCCAAATTCCAATATTATTATCATTTTAGTAAATGTATAAATGTTTACTCAACGCATTGGAGCACTCGTTAGCAATATTTTTGAAAAAATAAATGGCAGTAATCAGAATAAAATTATATATAAATTTAGTAATACATTCTTATGGTGTAGCTAGCTTGCCTCCAATTTATCTAGTTTTAAATATTCATTCCTATCTAATCATATCACTCTTCTCAATGTTAATGAAAGGTAATTAAAAAAAATCAAATTTGAGAATAAAATTATGTTTTTATAGGGTATATAAGTTTTTTACATGGAATATAATTAAGTTTTTTATATGGAATATTTTTTTTTCTTAACAAAAATATATGTTAAATTCATTTTCGTTATCACACTTTATTACCAATAACTAAACGACACGTAAGAGTTTGTCAACACCTTGTAAATAAATTTTCATTGGTCAATTGCACCTTATTGAATTCTTTCTCCAATTTATTATATATGTTACTCCTTCCTTCTTTTTTTTTTGGTTACATTTGGTATCTTACACGTCTATCGGTCTAGGTAAATAAATAGATGGTGGAGTCAGTCATGAGTTTTTCCTTGAAAGTGGTAAAACCAAAATCTCAATTAATGATGTTAACAAATAAATGTACATTTTTATTTACTTCAGTCGATTAGAATAAAGAAATATTTGACCATACTAATTCAATTAAAAAAAAATTAATCTTATCAATTAAGGATTAATAAATAAATAGCAAATTCGTAATATAAATGGAAAGATTTTAAACGTAATAAACAAAAGAAAACACCCGAAATAGAATTTATAACCAACAAAATGAAACAGGTTGATTAATATTTATTTTGTTCTTCATGTCTAAGAAGATTAGCAACCTTATTAATTTTTATTTTTTTATTAAAAAAAAAAAAAACTCTAAACATACTTATTTTTTTTAGGGAAAGCTACATGAAGACACCTATTATAATTACACTTATGTCACTAAAACATATATATATATATGTATATATATATATATTGTATTTGAATAGATTTGGTTAGTCATAGGTAGTTAATATTTTTAAAATTGAAAATGAAAAAGTACGTGATTTTGGAGGGATTGAATGTGAGGCCTCCATTGGGGGGTTTGAGGGCCTCACATTCAAATAGTAACCCGTTAGATGTAACTCGTTTCGTTATTCATATAAATATATTCTCATTTTATTACCATTGTTTATGATCACATATGTCAATGTATTTGTTTGACCTTAAACATCTTTTGTTATTGTATACGTGTAAAAATTATAATAATTATATATTAATAATGTACTCATTGAGACGAATCAAACAAGACCCCACATGACTAGATTATGTTTTATATGTTGAGAGTAATTTCGAAAATTCTCCCATCTTATAAATAGTGTCAAGATTCCAAACAAAACAAACAAATGAAAATGGAGGGAGTATGTAATATGTGTGTGGTTATATGGCGCCATTCCTTTTATAAATATTTTTTATTTTTTTCCTTTTATAAATATTGTTCTCTTATTCCCGGGCATGTAACACATGTTGCTCTCCCTCAAAATAAGAAGAAAAAAAAACTAGTTATTTGATTTTAAAATGTTGAATGCATTTTAATTAGTTTAACCTTTTCTTTTCTTAGTATTTTTGAAAAATCTATTTGGACTTTGTATCAATTTTCTATGACCTATAAAAGTCTAATTAAAAAATATAGAATAAAGATTTTAAAATTTTCAATAAAGAAAAAATAGTGATCTTAATAAATACCTAAAATTACAAAAACAAAACAAAACAAAAAACAAAAACAAAACAAAAAACAAAACAACTTATAACGATTTTTACTCTTTTTTTAATTGACGAATGATAATCAGTAATTAATTGGAGTAAAAAAAGTATTAAAAAAAAAAACAAACAAACAAAATAGAGTCATATATGTTTAGGTAAGAAACTAATAATGTAAATAATCATGAAGGCATTGAATAGTATTTATAACACGTTAATGATAGTAGAGTATCAAAAGTGACACATGACAAAGAATGTGTTAGAGGTGGACATGTGGCACATAAAACATCCTATTTTTAAATATTTAAGTTTAGATTTGATGGCCAAAATAAGAAAATAATTAAACACTGTACAATTATACTCCCTCTGTACTTTTTTTCTTGCAACATTTGTTTTTTCACATCTCCCAACACATAATTTTAAATAAAAATATCTTTAAATACATACACTAAAAAATTGTATAAGTTATATTTTAATAAAGTACACATCGAGCTGAATCAAAAGAGATCCCATTTGGCTATATTTTTTCTTATATGTATAAAATTAGAGAGAGTCAAAGTTGCCTAATAAACAGTGAAAAAAGTCATAATGTTGTAATAAAAAGGGGACGGAGGATGTAACAATCTACGTGTACATGTATCCAAACAATAATTTGCAAATTGCAAATACTCCACACATTGTAACCGACATCAAATAATCAAATAATAAAGCTTTATAAATGGTGAAAGCAATAAATAAAAGAGAAAATTAAATTACCATTTAATTGAATGAATAAATTTAAATTTAGAATGGATAATAATGAATGCACGACTTTAATAAAAATTATAATAAAATTAACAAAATGAAGAACATGTTAATTTACAATAAAGAAAAAAAAAGATTAATCAAACAATTTTAAAGTGGTTATGTTTAAAGAGTAAGTAGTCCAAAAAATAAATTTTAGTTAAGGTAATAAAATAAAAGATAAAATTTTATAGTATTAAATTATGGTTTTTTTTTTTTAGGAAGCATTAATTATGGTATTAAATAGATAAGTAGAAATGTGATATTATGAGTGAAATAGTGGTATGAGTTTTTTTAGTTTAAAAAAAATATTTATTAACTTGTTATGGTATTAAATTTATGTTATTAATTATAGTATTAAATAAAGAGAAGTAGATTAAGGAAGGGGAGAGGAGGGAAATGTGGAAAATGGGAGGGAAGGGGGGATTTTTTAGTGGTAAGAGTTTTATATAGATATATAGACTAGGTTAGCCCCGTGCGATGCACGACTTTAATAAAAATTATAATAAAATTAACAAAATGAAGAACATGTTAATTTACAATAAAGAAAAAAAAAGATTAATCAAACAATTTTAAAGTGGTTATGTTTAAAGAGTAAGTAGTCCAAATAATAAATTTTAGTTAAGGTAATAAAATAAAAGATAAAATTTTATATTATTAAATTATGGTTTTTTTTTTTTTTGAGGAAGCATTAATTATGGTATTAAATAGATAAGTAGAAATGTGATATTATGAGTGAAATAGTGGTATGAGTTTTTTTAGTTTAAAAAAAAATATTTATTAATTTGTTATGGTATTAAATTTATGTTATTAATGTTATTAATTTGGTATTAAATAAAGAGAAGTAGATTAAGGAAGGAGAGAGGAAGGAAATGTGGAAAATGGGAGGGAAGGGGGGATTTTTTAGTGGTAAGAGTTTTAGATAGCTATATATATATATATATATATATATATATATATATATGTGTGTGTGTGTGTGTGTTTGAATAAACCCTGCATAAAACTCTTTGAAAACAACATGAGTAAGGCCTGTTCTTTTGGACTTAAAAGCTACAATAATCAGATCAGATCAGACTTAGTCAAATCAGACTTAATCAAATCAGATCAGATCAGACATTATTACTCTTTATTATTATTATTATTATTATTATTATTATTATTATTATTATTATTATTATTATTATTATTATTATTATTATTATTATTATCTCTATTATATAAGCCAAGGGGGAGCCATGGTGTCCCCCCTTGTCCAAAACGCCCCTTAAAAATTTATTAAAAATCAAATAACATCACTCTTATTTATTAAGGAAAGTTATTACAATTTTTGAATTTTTTTAAATTAAAATATTACAAAATATACAATTCGGAAAAATAAAATAAAATAATCAAAATTCATATTTTTGAATTCTCTATAAATAGACACCCATTTTAATATAGTTTGTTACATAAAAATTTTACCTTTTTATTATTATACAAATTTGATAACCAATTTTGTTCATTGTTGTGGAATGACTGTATGAAAGGTGAATGTTTGTTTATAATTATGTGAATGAGTGTGAATTTAAAATAAAAAATTTAATTTCTCGAACAAAAACCTTCGACTTTTGAAGATACATTAAAAATATCGTCGCACTCAAAGCGTGCACACAAGGCTAGTTATTATTATTATTATTTCGAGCATTGTTTTTCCGCTCGACATTTTCCGATGACGGTTTTTGGACTGACTTTTTCAGCGTGGATTATTCGGCCGACTTTTCCGGCGACAATTTTTGGGACGACTTTTCCGACGACGGTTTTTCGGAATGACTTTTCCGGCGATGATTATCCGGTCGACTTTTCCGGCGGTGATTATTCGACCGACTTTTCTGGCTACGATTTTCAAGCCGAGTTTTTCGGCGATGATTTTCAGGACGACGGTTTTCGGACTGACTTTTTTCGGCGGTGATTATTTGGCCAACTTTTCCGGCGACGATTTGCAGGCCGCGTTTTTCAGCGACGGTTTTCGGGACGACTTGTCCGACAACGGTTTTCGGAATGACTTTTCCGCCGGTGATTATTCGGTCGACTTTTTCGGTGACGGTTTTGGAGTCAGATTGAATGAAGGGTTAGAAAAGAATGAAAAGTAAAATACTGAAGAGGTGAAATGAAATGAGCTTGAGGCTTTGGGCTCATTAAATTTTTGTCCCTAATAAACATAAAAATAAAAAATAAAAATAAAAATAAAACTCAGATCAGACAAACTCAAAACAAATCAGATCAGATCAGGTCAAATCAGATCAGACCAGATCAGTCCTAAAGAACAGAGCCTAAGTGTAGATACATTTTTTTTAACATTTAATTAAAAGGTGTAATTTTTGCTACGAGTGACCTCATCTCGGTACTGGGGTTTTGGCCATGGGGCCATGGAAAAAACTTAGTTTATCCACCATTAATAAAGATTTATTGAGGGCATTGATAATAGAGTCATGCTTAATATAAGAAATATTATTTAATTGTTCTATTAGTAGTGCATTGTTAACCCGGCAGGTAGGTCTAGCAATGTCCTGGGGGCACCAGATTAAGGTTTGACACCAACTGTTACTTTATTTCTCCTTTTCATATGATGCAAAACCAATTTCTAGCCTCGATGCCGGTGGAACGGGGCCACCACCCCAGTACCGTGGTGGGGTTGGGTCTGGTATATATCTGTTGCTTTCTTTATCCACATTAAATTGCTCTAAATTAACTTTGACAATATATTTACATTGTTATTTTGATCTTGTTTAATTAAATATAGTTAATAAAAAAATATAATCATGTAGAATTTTATTTGATTCGTCTCGAAACATATTTTCCAAATATATAGTTTTTATAAAATAATCACTGGAAATTTCAAAAGTAATCACTGACAACAACAACATATACCTTGTTTGATTGGGTGAGGGGCCTCATTACCCAGGTGAAGGCCTTTTTGTAATTTTTCGCCATTTCTAAGCTCGTTCCCTTGAACATCCACAACTACTCCAACCTCCAAATTATTACTCATTTGTCCGTTTCTAGTTCATTTAGCAAATATACCTTACTCCTTATAATTCTTGAACTTGCACCTTACTCCTTTATCTGCAAATCATATGATAATATGTCAAAAATAAACTGGAACAACATGTGTCGGGTAACAGATATTTTATTTTGCTGAACTTATTAAATCTGAAATTTACGAAGTATTTTTCTAAGCTGAAGAGAACACACCCTAAAACCAATCCATCTACTTTATTTATATAAAAAAAAGTGACAACCCATCCACATAAATTATGCAATTTATCATTTTGTATCAAAGAAAAATGTCATAATCCTTGTTGATTTTTCTTATTCAAACCGCACATCCCATCCACAAATAAATACATAAATATCAAAATGAGACTAATGTGCCTCTAGAAATTAGATGATGACATTTTCTTTTTGACTAGGAGGTTATATTATTACTAATTACTAAATAAATAAAAATGTCATACTCAATCTCTTTTACTCTCATAAAAATAAAATTAGTTTTGGACTGTTGGACAGTTGGAGGTAGGATTGAAAATTTCACCATGTTATATTAGCGGGGTCCTATCTATGTGAAAAAAAGGGAAAGAAAAACTTCATCCATTTTGAAAAAAACGCAACAAATTGGATGACACAGACTCCTAGTCCATTTTTTGTTGTGAGAGTAAAATGGATAGAGAAAAAGTTGGGTATGTGATGATGTGATAGATAGGAAGAAAATACTTTCAAAAATAAAAAGATCAAAATTGTTCATTTATTTTGAAACATCTTAAAATAGAAATTGTTGCGTTTATTTCGAAATGGGGGAAGTATAAAAATGAAGTAAAGAATTCATAAGTGTTTATAAAGAATGAATGTGGCCGTTGAAGTTGTTTGTTTGATATAGAAGTTGTGATCCTGCTAAGACATCAATTTAATTAACATCTTAATCCCCTTATATTAAGTTTAAATGATAAATTTATAGCATTTTTTTTGCCCTTTTTTTCAATCAAGAACAGAAACATGTGAGATATTAACTTTCTTGATATATTAAAATAAAGAAAAATTTGAGAAAATTAATTCACCCTTTTACCTAATCTGATCAAAATTAGTTAAAGTTTTGATTAAGGCTCTATTTAGTTCAACTTAAATTATCAATGGGATTGGTTGTTGTGGTTCGTAGGTTTGTCGCAGTGGTGTGATGGGGTATTGGTGGTGTAATGGTTTTTGGGTGTCAGTACGGTGGTTATGGTTAGTAGTGGTTGGTTGGGTTTGATTTCGTGGCTAGGGCATTGAGTGGCGGTGATGAGGAGGGGTAATGGTTTGAGCAGAATATGGGGTTTTTTGGGTGAAAAATTGTCCCATGTAACCGGCACATACATTTAAGGGGTTGAAAACCGAGTCAACTCTTTCTTCAAACAACTTGGGTATGAGCCAACAACAATTTGTATAGTTCAGGTAGTTCTGAACTATTTCGTTTTTGTAAATTAGTTTTTCGCAAAATGCCAAAAAAATTAGAGGTTATTGGACAAGAAATCCTTAATATAATTAATCTTTATTCTTCTACATTTACAAATTTAACATATTCAAGCCTTTTTTCATACTCAACTTTAATAAAAATTACGTTTTCCCTCTTATTATTATTTTTTTTTATGGAACATTTTCCCTCTTATTTTAATACAACTTTATCTTTCTCTCTCTTCCTTTAGTGATTAGTTTTTTTAATCATCATTAATTGTTTTCAATTTCACTCAATTAGTAATCCAAATGAACGGATAAAAAGGGAATACTTTTCATACTACCTGCGTATCGCAATACTCGTTACATAAGTATGCGATACGAACTCTTAGGAAAAAATGGATTCAAAGGGAGACATAAAGTGAAAACGAATAATTAATTAAGTCACAACAAAAAGTAAAATAATAAAAAAAAGCTACACATGGATAATTTTTAATACTAAATATACTTCCTCTGTTTCGAAAAAAAATACAACAGTCAACATTTCACGCATGTCCAGACATTACTTTGACCTTTAATAACTTTAATTATGAATAACTAGCATTCTATGCACGCTTTGCGTGTGATAGTACAGTATTTTTAAATACATCTATTAATCTGTCTAAACAAACAAAAAAATAAAGGTTATTTGTTCAAAAAAATGAAAAATTTGTTAAATTCACACTCATTCATATAATCAAAAATAAAATTTGCCCCTTTCATTCGGTCATCCAACAATAATGAACAAAAGAAAAGTTTACTTACCATATTTTATTAGCTGCCAAATTTCTACGATAATTAAAATGTAAAATTTTATTTGATGAATTATATCAATATGAATGTCTATTTATAGAGAATTTAAAAATATGAATTTTGATATTTTTGTTTTATTTTTTTGAATTTTATATTTTGTACTATTTTCATTTTAAAAAGTTCAAAATTGTAATAATTTTCCTTAATAATTAAGAGTGATATAAATTGAGATTTTAGAATTTTTTTAGGGGTACCATGGACTTTTCGAGGGGGGACTCCATGGCTCCCCCCTTGGCTTATATAATAGAGATTAAAAATTATAAAAAGTTGATATTAATATAGGATTTTACAAGATGAATTTAACAAGATCGAACTTGATTATATTTTTATTATGTGTAAATTTTTATTATGTGTAAAGCTAAAAACTTGGTCAAAGTATATAATGTGAATAGTGCAAAATGTTGACTGTTGTTTTTTTTTAAAACGGAGGAAGTATTAAAAAACATTTGTTGCTAGTATATATTGTGTTACAGCCTAAAATGACAAAATGTGCGAGTATTGCGATACGGATTGATGTAGTAATAACTTATTAATTTATGGCTCGTTTACATTAGCTGAATAGAGATGAACTGAACTGAACTGAACTGAATAGAAGTGTATTAATTGAAATGAACTGAACTGAATTGAATAGAGATTAACTGAACTGAATATAATCTGAAGTAAACAAACCCTCTTATACATGTACCTAAAGATACTTTAAATTCCTCTAGACATGTTTGGTTGGATTTTTTCAAAGTAGCAAGCACGTTGTTTTATAAACAACCGCTTAAAATCAATAATTATAATTAATCAGGTTAGACAGGTTGACCCGGCCCATTGTTAATGAGTCGGGTTGGGTTAGAGGATTGAGTTGCTTTTTGCCGACCCTAGGTAACTTTGAATTAATTCGTTGAACATTATTATGGCTAAAAGCCAATATATTTCAGAATGTGTGTTGAAGCATAATTAAATAAATACAAAATCTAATGCCAGAACTTCTGAGTTCTGATGGTTTGACATAACTTTTAGGTTAAAAGTATAGCTTTTTTGCATGGAAAATCAAATTTTATAGAAAATGCAATAATAAAATGTTGTTTGATTAAGAAAAAAAGTATGGAAAGGAGGAAGTTAATTTTTTAGGAAATTTCCTACATAATGTATGGAATAATTTACCCAATAGTAAGTCTATGGGATAATTTTCGCAAAAAATAATATAGCTTTTTAGTACAATATCATAATTTTTTTGCAAAGATGCGTTTAAGTAGCTAGTTATGCAAAATATTACAAATTTATAATAAAAAGTAACAAGTTTGAATTAAAAATTATGTCAAACAGTTTGGCCAAAAATCTCTACTATATAAGCCAGGGGGAGCCATGGTGTCACCCCTCGAAATGTCTAAACTACCCTTCTAAAATTTCCTAAATACTCAAACTATATAATATTAACTAAAAAGGACAATTTTGTATTTTTTAATTCTCTACAATTAGATACCCATATTGGTATAATTTTTCATACAAATATTTTCTTTTTCATTGATATAAATCTGTAGTGTATGGTGTTTCCAGTCCTTTCCACCTGAAAAGTTTAAAATAACCATCTCCCTTATTTATGAAATAGAGATAAATAGAAATTAAATTCAATCAATCAATAACAAATAAGGAATTATCAATCAATCAAAGAGCAAATAATTAATTATTCCTCATAAAATATAATAATTTTTTAATCTTTTTAAATTGAAATATCACAAAATTAATAATTCACAAAAATAAACAAAAAGTAACAAAATTAATATTTTTGAATTCTCTACAAATGGACACCCATATTTATGTAGTTTTTCACATTAAATTTATAGATTTTAATTATAGTGAAAATTTGATAAGAGATAATATAGTTAATGAAATCAAATTTTTTTCAACTAAACAATCATAATCTTATTTTCATCAAACTCATAAATAATGTATACAAACATTTAGATAAGATACTCATAAATTGAAGCACGCATAGCGTGCACATAAGGCTAGTATTGTATTTACCCAATCCGGATCCCCCTACTCAAATTCTTCAAAAATATATGAATCATATCAACAAAACATAATTAGATATGGCAAGTAAGGCTGGACGCTTCTATATATATTATATATGCTACCAGATGCATGTAGAATCACATGCACTTATATTAATATTTTACTCATTTAATATGTAATTTTTGATTATGAAATTAATTCAGATTTATAATTTAGTTTTCTATATAACTCATTCTAAAAAATACATATTAAATTAGCACAATATAAATATGAGTGTAAATAATATATATATCCACATATAGGATATAAATTCTAGTGTTACCATATAATATAAATCATCATAGCAGGTTATTTAGGGTTATTCAATTAAACCATTACAAACAAATAATATCTAGATATGGGAGAAACAACAGAAATTGCATCAAAAACAAAACAAATGTATGGCACTGTTTTAATATTAATGTTTCAGAAATTAAATCAATGAAGTCGTTGTAGTATAGTGGTAAGTATTCCCGCCTGTCACGCGGGTGACCCGGGTTCGATCCCCGGCAACGGCGTATGTTTTTAGTTTTTGATTTTCCTGCCTTTTTACCCCTTTTGCACGATAGTCGATAGATACGCCTCCAATCTTGATTATTACATCATAGTTTTAAGACTTTTAGAGTAGTGTTTTTTTTTTTTTCCTTAAAAATAACCATTAGATTTTGCAAATTTTCATCTGTACCCATTTTTTTAAGGTTTCTTATGTATATCCATAAGATTTCTAAAAATTCTCAATCGTAGCCAATTTTTTTATGATAGCAAACGAACGTTAACATCACCCTTAAGTTAGTTGGAAAAGAAAAACAAAAACCAAAATAAATAAGTTAGTTTGATGGTTTTTTAACGGTTGATGAGGCTGATTTGTGTCATGGCTGGGACTTTTGGGTCGCTGCGCGACGTATATATGTTTATTAATTCTGGTTTTTATTTTTTTTTCCCAACTAATTAAAAGTGTTGCTAACGTCCATTTGCTATCATAAAAAAATTTGCTACAATTGAGAATTTTTGGAAATCTTATGGGTACACATAAGAAATCCTAAAAAATATGGATACATTTGAGAATTTGCAAAACCTGGTGTGTAGTTTTAAGAAAAACCCTTTTTTTCCTCTGCTAAAATTTTAGTTTTGAAAATTGGTTGCTTATATTTTTATAATCAGCATACAAGTTTCAGCCTTAAAAAAACCATGATTTTAATTGTTATCTTTTGATTTATATTAAATTGTTCGCATTTTTTTGTACATGTATCATGTAATCTTTAACACTATAGATGTTTGGATACATAAAATAAAAGGAAGGGAAAGGGGGGCATGCAGTATCCCTCATTTGGATAGTCGATTGAGAGCGGTTCGACGTAGCATAGGTACGCTATAGATTGAGGTAGCCATATCTGTATGGTTATATGAAATATTGATACTTTTTTAAAATCTAGTACTCCATTTCATTTTTAGTCCTTTTTTTTCATGTTTCACTATAAATTTATCTAATGTTTCATAATTTTTGCAATATTTTCTTATCTTATTATGGTAACAATTATGAAATTATATATGGATGTATGTGATATATAATTAAAAACACACGTACACACAAAAAGGTAAAAGTTGGAAAAATGAAGGGAAATATTGATAGATTTTCCCCTTTCTCACTATACAAAATAAAAATTATTGTTGCTTTTAGTAGAAAAAGTAGAGAAATTTCAATTTAGATCGATGATCACCAAATGTACTACAAGTATACTTTTCGTTTCGAAATTAAACGAGTATAACTAATTAAAATAAAGGGAAGCATAGAGAAGGTGATTCCAGGTATCGGGAACTCCAGGAAGGCACCAATGACTGCAATCGGGAAGTCTATGCCTACCAATACCATAAACCCCAGGATGAGCATCTCTTCTTAGTTGTGAAAGTGGTGTTACTCTTAACAATTTTACTGGTTTTGACATTTCTTTCACCACCTTCTCAACTACCCTTTCTGCTGGGTGTTGGTGCTCAACTCTTCCTTGGCTATTAGTTGCGCCTAGTAGAGGTTGTTTTATTCCTATACACGTTCTTGCATTTGGAGCTGTCCAGTTAAGTGCACTGCAATGAATGAAAATTATACACAAAATACATACTCAAATTTCATATATTATGTCATCATTTTATATATAGTAGTAGTTTCATTATCATTATTAAGTAATAATGTTGTTGATAAAACTTGTACTAATTTTGGAAATGTTTTGTGTAATTGAGTTATAGGATCTATGTATGTACATAGACCGGCCATGAGAGTTTGGGATCAAAATCCTATGTACCAGTGTGCCACTAACTTCTGCCACAATTTGTGTCAAATGCTTCCATTGTCACTAATAATTTTTTTCTTTTCAAGAAATTAGGTAATATTGATAATGTGGACCCATCGAAACATTTGGCATAAATTGTGGCTGAAGTTAGTGGTACAGATATTTTAATCATGAGAGTTGAGGGGGCTGTCAAGCTGTTTAGTGTCTTACTTCATATGATCAGGGGAGATCCCTTGAAAAAACACATTGATTTTTGTAGAACTCAAATGCAAGTCTACCCATCTAGCCCAAGTCTTCAAGCCCTTCTCATATGCAACAAGTCGGTCCATGTCCTTGTACATTTTATTCCCATCTTCAATGTAATTCCACCTATATATATTATACATTATCAACAAATTAGTTCAATTTAGATCGATTCAGTTCAGTTTAAATTAATTCAGTTCAAAAGCACAAACTCAGTTTTCAATACTAGTGTACTTACGGTTGTTTCCTTCCGGTATGAAGCCACCAATGCCAAGTATTGAAGACCAAAATGTCAAAACCCTTCCATGAAGATCCATGGCTCACTGAATTTAGTACCAACACCCTACCAACATCCTTATTCTCAATCTTTATAAGGAACCCATCTCTCAACAACATCATAGATGTATTATAGGCCTATATACATGCATATATTTATACATTATATCATCAAAATAAAGATTTATTTATTCTTCTTTTTTCTCCCTCATATATATGATATATCTTATCTCTGACTGCTCGTAATTAATAGTATGACACGATACATAAGAATAATAACTTTGTTTCTTTAACGATAGCATTTTTCGTGATTTATAAAGGGTATTATTGCGCTTCACGTCTAAATTAGTCCTGATTGAGGTCTAAATACTTAGATGTAAACTCTTTTGGTTTAGATCAATACTATGACTATTGACTAACCTAGTTATTTTTTTTAACCTAATGGTTTGAATTGAAAGACCATGTACGTAAACAAAATTGATTAGAATTAAGAGATTGAAGTCTTGCTTCACTAGCAAAATGTCTCAAATTCCAAACAAGAGACCTAGGTTAATTAATTTGAACCTAGGTCGCTGGTTAATTTTGTGAGTAGTTTTTTTTAAAGATATTCACTCAAAACTCACAAGGTGGGTGCTCAGACAAATTGAGCTGAGAGTGTACTGTTCCAATAGGGCCCAACTTAGGCCCAATGACACTAACAACAAAGTTAAATTGTTGGGAAAAATAGTGAAAGTAAACTAACTGGAAATGCAATTTCAGAGAGGCTTCCACTCCTAGACAATGTGTACTTAGTGTGAGGCACAGCTGTGTGCAGCATGCACGCTAGAGATTGCCATTGATTTAGGCTTATTGAATCTCCCACAAATAGTAATCTTTTCCCTCTTAATCTTCTTAAGAAATCAGCACCATCAAACCTAAAAAATTCAAGTTAAGGAGAATTAAAAATTAAAAGAACACCCTTTTTAAAGCATAATTCATAATAACTAATTAATTGGCCCAAGCGTTGTCCTGGCTCACACGATTTCTTTCAATTTTGTAATTTTATTTTGCTTATTCATCAGACAAGTGCCTCGATTCACTCTGCTTATAATAAAATAAAATATTTTGTTTGTTGAAAAAAATCGTGTTTTGGTTAGAGATCATGTAATATCAATAAAATTAAACATGACGAAACACAATGCAAATAACACGTTTTAATTAATTACTCACTCCGTTACGCATTATTGGCAACAATTGAACAATACTTTACCTCTCACAAATAATAACAAATGTTGTCAATAATGCGTGATGAATTAATTGTATTGTATAAACAACAGAAAATCATATACTTCCTCCGTAAATGAAAAATTGCAACATTTGCCATATTTGGATGTTTTTAAAAAATTGCAACAAACTTGTCACTTTCTATTTTGGGTAATATTTAACATATTTCTCTCTCATACTTTTATTAATCTACTAACTTTTATTTCTCTCTCCTACTTTTTCTACTCTACTAACTTTTATTTCTCTCTCCTACTTTTACTAATCTACTAACTTAAACACACTTATAAAAAAAATTTTGGAGTCCGTGACCTCCCCTTTGTTACAATTTTTCGTTTACGGAGGAAGTATATAGTATATAAATTCAAATAAATACCTAAAGCAATATTACTGAATATATCTTACAATATCATCAATCCATAATCATGTTTTAATTAACAAATCACAATGGCAAACTCATAATCATCCAATGTTATTAGACCAAAACATATATTGTAAAGATTTAGTTGTCACGTTACACAGTTAATGTGCCTAAATTCCGAGCCAATGTTACATAAACTCGTTGCAAATTTACGAACCGAAAAAAAAAACCCAAATTATGATAAGTTTTGAACTATTCTTGGCTCATTTTGAGCAAACATTAAATCATAAAACAAACTAAAAAACAAATTATGTAACAGTTTGTGTTATGAATGTTATTAGACCAAAATATATGCTGTAAAGATTTAGTTGTCACATTACACTGTTAATGTGCCTAAATTCCGAGCCAATGTTACATAAACTCGTTGCAAATTACGAACAAAAAAAAATTATGGTCAGTTTTGGACTATATACATTAATTAAATCATAAAACGAACTAAAAAAACGAATTATGTAACAGTAGTTTTTGTTATGAATGTTACCTTGGTAAGTCACAATGAGAAGGTTTCCATCTAAACTTAAGATAGTTTTTATCAGGTCTTCCATTCTTTTCACAACCAAATTGCTTCTCAAAAAAAGGGCAATTAGCTGCATCATAAAGAGGATATGAACTATCATAAACCCATTCACCTGTATATAAATCACATGAATTTCCTACATTATTATTATAATTATAACTATTCTTCTTCTTTTTCTTAGTGTTTTTCCTGATTTGCCCTTCTCTTTTGCCAATGTTGTTGCTTCTGAAACAATACTCTTCTCCATTCACTACTACAAAAAGCAATATCAAAAACAGAGCAAATTTTGTAGTGTTTTTCATCATTTAAAAAAAATGGTTATGAATTTGTAAAAAAAAAGAAAGAAAGAAATTGTGATTTTGGGTGTTAAGTATGGCTAATAACTGTATTAATGGGGGTAAAGTGGGAAAAAAAGGGCAGAAATAAATAAAGTTAGTGGGTAGTTATCAAAGGAAGTTGTAACAAGAAAATTAAATTTTATTTCTTGACAAGAAGTTAATTAAATTTTTAATTTGTGAAAGAAATATAAAAAATAATGATGGTTTTTTTTTTTCTTAACAGAAAAAGGGAGTTTGATGGGGCTGTGATAGTAGTATGTTGCTTGTTAATCATGCAAGTGAAGTGAACTAAAGCAAGTAATGGATGAGAAACTGAGTGCAGGAAAAAGAATGTGTGTTAACTGCTGAAGGATAATAATAATGAAGGACAACTCTAATTCATTTTGATTCAAGATAACAATATAATAATGATAAACTATGGTTTTCTTTGTATATGTATTTTTCATTGTTAGTTTTTTTTAGTAGGATAATTTGTGGGTACTGGGTCTTAAAACGGGATAATAAGGAATCCTCACAAATATGTGTGGTGACTGGTGAGAATCAAACCTAGTACCTCGTGCAGTCGTGTCTCGAATTCTGAAGCCTTGACCACTGGGCTAAAATCTCATTTTCATCGTTAGTTGCTCCCTCCATTTTTCAATTTAGTCCATTTGGGTTTTGGTATTAATGTATTATTCACAAAGTTTATTTTATTACTCCGTAGTTAATATTTTTTAAGGGAGAAGAAATAGTCATTATGTGTGATCAGGCCTAGTTGTTCTATAATTAGGGTTTATCATGTTTAATATGATCCAATAAGTTCAGTTCAAATCTAATTAGTGGTTTTTTTTGGCAACAAAATCTAATTAGTTGAAGAAATAGCAACCTTATAATACACTAATACCCTATGATGTAGTGTTATTGTATATATGTTTATGGGAGTGAAACCCTATTCTTTTGGATTTAATTTTTGAAATTTTAATTCAATTAGATCTAGGTTTTGTTGAATCTAAATTCAGTTAAGTGGGGACAAATTTAGTTCTGTTAAATTCATATTAAATCATACCAAATAAACAAGGGCTAAATATTGTATCATATACAAGACCAAGACTGTCTTTTTTTGAGTCCGAGCCTTAGGACTCGAATATTGAAACCATAGCATATGTATAGTCAAAAGCACAAGCTATATGGCTAATTCGGCTCAATAGTATCATGGTTCAAAGTTCAAACAAGTGATTACATGATTTACATCATTACATAACCAAGTCACAAAGTTCAAACATGTTGTATTGTCTATCGTATTTCCATATATACATTCATATTCATATCATAACAAAACAGGATAATATGTAAGAAAGGGTACATATATTTATACAATTATTATAATACTTGAAATTTCACGCATTTTTTTTATCTATATATACATCTAATATTAACTCCGTAAGTTTTTATTTGCAACTATTCGACATAAAGTAGAACGTGAAAATGTTAAATCTTTGCAAATAAAAAGTTATGGAGGTATTACTACAGTAGAAGTGCCGCCCATATGTGAATGTATAACGCAGTCATAATATCTCCGTTTAATTACCATATCACAAGCTTCAAAGTTTTGGGATTGTGACATGAAGTATTCCCTCCCTGCACCAAATTCAAGTTCATGTTTATCATTGTTTCAAGATAGTAATGATAAAAACTTAGGAAATATTGATAAAGATATTGTGAACTTTCACTCATTTTTCCAAAGTAATTACAAATTTTGATTATTGTATCTCAATTTTATTAAGGATTACCCTTTTGAAGGCTATTTGCATCCTGCTATTTGGGTCGTGCCTTAGTCCGTATTTGTATTGTGCCAAAGGCACAATGCAAATAGCTTAGCTATTTGTAAGTGTTGCAATTATATCGCCATAGGCATGGTGCAAATAATCCAAAAGACATGATACAAATAGCCACTTTCCCACTATGTTCTCAAAATAAAATAAAAAACTCGAATTGCTATTTTTATTGCTTTTGTTTATCCATGTTGGGAATATTGCGAATAAGAAAAACAAAAGTTTAGATTATTTTAATAAAATACGCACTAAAGTTGGTAATGTTCCAGAATAATCAAAAGTTGAAATTATTTTTGATAATAATATGAAGAGTATTAAACTTACACGAGCTCTGCAGAACAAGATTCCTTGTTTGTATGAGGTGGAAGTGGCCATACGACTTGGTAAGGTCCTTGTGAGATTTCCCTCCTATGGTAAGTCGTGAACGAATCATTTAGTCCACCTTCTGTTTTCCACCACTTCATAGAACGTCTGCCTCTCACAATTAAGCTACAAAGACATAATAGAGTAGTGAATGAGTTAGCTAGACAATGAATGAAATTGATAAAATTAAAAAGAAAGAAGAGTATGAATTATAATAATGTTATGTTATCATCTTGATGACATACTTTTTGTCATCCATCTCCACTCTAATATCATTGATCTCCACACCAGGAAGTTCTACTGTGATGACATATTTGCTTTTGGATTCGATAACGTTTATCCTTGGCGACCATCCTATATATTCCCACAACACATAAATAGACAACTCCAAATTAGCATGGCAAACATAAGCTAGCACAAATGTGTAATTATTGACCTAGTTACGGATCGAGCCAGGATTTTCAGTGGGCCTTAAAGGGTCAATAACAGATCAGGCCAAATCAGTCGCACGTCAAAAGTTTGACGTGGTCAGGCCAAAAAACAAGCAATCAAAAACAGAGTCAAAAGTGAGGACAATTATACATAATTATTTTTGTCAAAACTTATTTTCTAGCAAAATTATTATTAGACTACCGTATTTGTAGAAATACTTATATACACTCGGGTGTAAGGTGCACCCAAAGGTAATTTTGCTAAAACTATATTAAATGAGCAATAAAACACCTTTGGGTTCACCTATTGCTGTTTTTGGCCCTGTATTGACAATTGACCTGTGTATTAAAAAACGGTCCAACAAATACCCTATTAATTTTAGCCGCATTTGGATTACGTTGCTCTGTCAAATAGCCATGTCTAAATGTAAACTGCGATTTATGTTATGTTACTCTTAATAAACAAGATGACAGTGACAACTCAAACAAGCAAAGTAGATACCATTAATAGGAGAAGAAGCCATAGGTCTGGTGCAAGTGAGTGCCTGCTTCTCCTGCAGAGTGGCAGAAGAGGAGCGATCTGATGCAGCCGGTAACACCTTATCATCTTGAGTAAAGGGCTGAGCTGCAGTATTGTTGTAGAAGTTCAATTCATTTCTAGAAGGTCTAGCAAAGAGAGGTCCAGTGGAGCCAGGACGAGAAAATGATGGTGGCACTGGCTCTGGGGGAGTAGTCTTGCACTTAGCAGAACAGGCTCTGGGTCTGGCATCCTGCAGGTTTCCCTAGAGTAAAACATGTCATTTTAAAGACTATATACATATAATTTAAATTTGAGAAATCCAGTTGCTCGGTGTGAGAAAGGCACGATCACACACACTGTACTCCCTCTGTTTTCATAATATCCATTCCTCCATTTAACAGATATCTTCGTCGCTCATGCGCACCCCCAATGTAAAAATCAATAAGGAACAGAGCAAGGGTGGATTGAGGCCTAGGTGGCCCACCCCATGCCAAGAAATTTTAAACGAACATATACTTACAATGTAATTAGCATTATTAAAATCTATGTTACTCGGACTCTGCTAGAAGTATCGGATAAGGATATGTGTCCAAGTGTCAGACACGGCAATTTTATGAAAAATATGAATGTTTTTGGTTCAAAATGAAGTGTCCAATTGTCATACCAATGTACAAGGTTCGAGTGTCTGACACAGGTACTTGGTGTGAAACAAAGAGTCCGGGTAACATAGACTGAAATTGTGTTAGCTTAGTTGGCTTTGGACAATTTAACTCATTATATGATTACGGCCCATGCTAATTAAGCAAAATCACTAGATTCGCCACTCAAACTGAGGAAGTATATGTATAGTACCTGCTCCACAGTATTTGTAGCTTGCCTCATAAACTTCCCTTGAGAGGCGGATGCTTGACGTCCGAATAGCATTCTGTTATCTAGCCTTTTAAATGACGACGTTGTGCTCAAATTGCTGCTGCAGTTCTGAAACATACAACATTTCACATTATACAACACAAATTTCACTATGTAACACAACCCTTGAAAGTTGAAACTTCGGAAAATATAGCACAACATACAATATCCCTGCATTTAATAGGCTATCTTCGTCGTTTATGTGCAACTCCAATGTAAATATCAATAAGGAACAGAGGAAGCATATAATACCTGCTCCTGTTCCTGCTCCACGGTATTTGTAGCTTGCCTCATAAACTTCCCTTGAGAGGCAGATGCTTGGCGTCCGAATATTAGTCTGTTATCTAGCCTTTTAAATGTATTGCTCAAACTGCTACTGCAATTCTGAAACACACAATATTTCACATTATTGTTTATTTTGCATATATGATGATAATTGGAGAACACAAAGTTTAGTGTATAACATAACACTTGAAACATAGGAAAATCTTCTAATGCTTTAATTGGAAAACCATAATCTAATGTCTGGACTCTGAACCTTAAATTTCTCGAAAACCATATGAAATTTGATTGTGTTGTTGATCCCTCTATGTCATTCCCCTTCTTCTCCTAAATGTTTATCGTCTTTATCCAAACCAAGCTCATTGCTTTATTTCCCTTTCTTTCTTTCCTTATCCTTTTATCCCAAAGGGGGTTTTATCCAAAAAATCCATTAAAAAAAGCGAAAAATATCCATAGAGTGCAAATATTCAAGCTTTGTTCTTTTCAAAAATAAAGTAAAGGTTACTATGAGAGTCCATAAGCTCCTTTAACAAATGTTAGAGGTTACCCAATTTCAAGTCACAACTAGGACACCTTCAAATAAAGGAAATGAAAATTACAACTATAATATTCCATTTGTAAACAAAAAACAATTTCAAGTTTGATCTGAAGTATAGGCTTACATCAACTTACATAACTCACCCTACTATATGGATAATGACATAATGTAACTTCTTATAACTACAATAAGGACATCTTCTTTTGGACTTAATCTTTGAATTTTACGCTATGTTTGGATAACAATGGTGGAGGGAAAGGGAGGGGAAGGGAAAGAAAGGAAGGGGAGGGAGAAAATGAGGTTGCATTTTCCCTCCAAATCTCTCCAACATGGGATGATTTGGTTCATTAGAAAGGGAGGAAAATCAATCCTCTCATTTCCCCACCCCTTCTCTCCCTCCATGTGATATCCAAACAAGGAGATAGATTCCTTCTTTCTCTTTCCCTCTGTCCAAACTCCAAAGATATTGTTAGTTCACTTCAACTCCTGATAACTCTATGATTTGATATAAATGCAGTTGAATTTAAAAAAAAAACACTTGAGTTCAGTTCAGATTAATTCAATTCAAAGAAAAAACCTAACATGACAAAATCTAAATGTGCTTCATGTTATGGCCAGATTTTACCTAGCCGATTCGGCAAGCTTGGCGAGACACGTAGCAGCGGAATATTCTGGAATTTAGCCTAGTCAAGGGTAGTTGAGATAAACAAGGAAACAAATTGCTGATTCTATGTTGTGCATTGCTGGCTGGGGTCAAGTCAGCAACAACTTCCCCATTTTTAGGGTGGCCAGCGGTTACAGCTGGAGGGGATGTGCGAGTATATATAGAGGAGCAAATCGTCTAAAGGGATCATCGTTCACTGGCATATTCATTCATTCGCTATTCATTCAACAACTGTTATTTTCCATCATTGTTCTAGTTTATACTTGCTTATTTAGAAAAGATCTTAGGGAGTTTATTCATACTCCACTTCATATTCAAAACTCAAGCCTTTATACATTGTAAAAGATTATATAATTAGTGGATTGGTAGACTCATAGCCACCTGCGGTTTGTCACCTATTTAAAGGTTTTCCGCGTCACCATTCTTGTGTGTGCTTTCTCTTCTCTCTCTCTTTACTTTCTGCCATTACTATTATTATATCCTCAATATCATAGTCTAGCCGTAGCCGAATCAGCCAGATTCCACAAAGTGCGGAATTTGGCATAAACACTTCATAAACAACTAATAATCACACTCCACTGATTCGTCCTATCCTCTTGCTACTTATAAACCCCCAAAAATTAACATTTGACACTCCCACTCAATAATCAATAATAATAAAGATTATGATAATTAATTTATCAGTCATCATCCAAATAACTTTCTCCCTAACAAAATACTGGCAACAATTGTCTTTGCACTACCATTTGAGGGTGTAAATATGAAATTACTTAAAATAGTCTTAATACAACAAAGAATGAGATTTTATGTTACTAATCTCAAAATTATTTTGTTACACTCTTAAATCACTTCTTTAACAAGCATGCAAAACCAATTGTTGTTGCTATTTCCCTATAGATGAAGTACTAAAAAACTACAAATAACACAAAAACATCCAATCCAATTAAAAAAAAAAAAACTTCAAAGTAAACCAATCATGGGATGAGCAGGAAAAAAAAAAATCAAAGGAAAAAAAAGAAAAAGAAGAATTACCAAAGGAATTAAGTGGGTATTAGGGGGAGTGACATCTTCAGTGAGAATTTCAGCAGCAAAGTGACCAGAAAGAGTGTTCATCCTACGCCTTACTACTGTAGTCTCCATTGTTATAGTCACCTTTTTTTACACTAAATTCTTGCAAAAAGATAAGATATAGAGAAATAAATAAATAAATCACTCAATTTTTTTTTGAGTTAGATTGGTAATTTTTCACACCTTTGAACAGGGGATATACTCATATAATATTATGAATTTATGATTGATCGATCTAAGGCTATTTATTTGAGAGTTTTTTTTTTTTTTTTTTGTGGGGGGGAAATAAAGAGATTTTTTTTTGGAGGCAGGTTAAGATTGGAGGCTAATATGAATCTTCAATTTTTTTCCTTCTTTGTTCTGCCTGTTGTTTCTTTACATGGTCCCACTGACTACCATTTTCAAGAGTTTAGATCCAGTAGAGTTTATAAATCATTGATTAAGATTAAGAAATCAATTAATCAATGGCTTATACTTGCTCCGTTTTTAAATTATTGCAATAAAATTGACACTTTTCCCAATTTTTACTTTGATCATAATTTATCACCTACATATAAAGAAAAATATAGTCATGTTGAATCTCATTCAGTGGCGGAGCCAAGGGGGGCTGGAGGGGGCCTTGGCCTCCCCTTGGTCCAAAATTGCTAGTATATATTACCTTTAAGTAGAAATAAATTATAAAAGTATAGTAGCTCAATTGTTTGATTACTTGTTTGCACTTATAGTTTTTTTTTATTATTATTTAGTGATTATAATTTTTTAAAATACACAATCAGAGATATTAATCTTCAAAGTTTTATCTCGGCATATGTGAAACTTCCTTTGTTGCAAAAATTTGAAAACTAAGTATTTTTTTTATATATCAAAAATCCATTTATCTTTTTCCTACCCCCAATCTTGAATTTTGATTTTAAAATATAAGAGTAGAATTAAACTCTATTTAGTAGAGTTGTTATAAAACTCCACCAGATCTCCCTATCACATATTCACACTATCACTCGTGTAATAATGAGTACAAAAATATCTAAAAGTTCTGGATGATGCTTTGCCATCAAGGTATTCAAATAGAATAATGAGGCGCACACACTACACTATTTCATGTTTTTTTTTATTTTAAAACTTGAATTTGGTAAGGAAATAAGATACCCGAGAATTATGATAATCCCTAGTAAAGGTGAGTATGAGTCGTGACAAGAAGGCTCGTGTGTCGATTCCACTTGGCTCGTGTTACAGTGTGCAGTGTCTATATTAGGCTAAGAAAAATCCGTTGTCATGTCAGACTTTTGCCATGTTATTTGATATAAGGTTCATACACTACCCAATTCGCATTTTGTGTTGAGCCAGCTCATATTGTGGGGTCATGCATTATACAAATTTTATGTACTGTACATTATAAATTTTATTATAATTTTTTTTTTCTCATTTTAGAAATTAAAAAACTTAACTAATTTGATTTTGCGGAAAAAAAATTGAAAATGACATTTTTATAATTTTTTTGGCGATGAAAAATCATTACTAATACAAAAGCATAAGACTCCGGAGCATTTGTTTATGGATACTACTATACTAGTATGCTAAGAGATGTTGGGTAGAATTTGGAAAACAACATGCACCAGAGAATTTGATACACTCAACCACACCAAAGTAGAGTTGTATAGGGGAATAATTACGGCCCGTTTGGTAGCCGGTTATTAATGATAGTAATGGGAATGAATTTATAACTAAATTTGGAAGAAAAATCAAAATCCATTCCCCATGTTGTAACTAGTTTAACATCAATTTATCTAATTTTCTTCACAAATATACATTGTCATCAAATACCACCCTCTCTAATGGTAATAGATGAGAATAAAAAATGAGAAGAAAATTCAAGCTTGGGAATGAAAATTTGTTTTCCATAGGAATTATAAGGTTCTTCTTTAACAAAATTACACTATAAAATTCATTATCATTACTACAATTTATTACAAAAAACCAAACGAGCCGTTAGAGTCATACACCCATACTTAAAAATAACAAATAGAGATAATTAGGGATTATAGAAGACTTTTGTTTAATATGTTCTTGCTATATATGGCTAGCCCGGGTGGTGATTTTGGTACTTCTCAATTTGTTTAATATGTGAGAGGGTGAGGAGTGCCAAAATTAAATTGAGGAATGCCAAAATCATTATCCGGCAATCCGGCTAGCCCTTATAAAGTTTTCTTCATTCTTTGAGATGTATTTTGGGGATGAGATTCTTCTTGTAAACCTATAGAAGCCACAAATGAATGATTGGCTACCCCCTTGAATCCTTTTTAGAAGGTGGCAAGGAGGTGACAATGATGCCTTTGCTTATGGTGGTTGTTTGCCCTAGTCTTTGTTGTTTAGTTGAAATTTTTGTATTTGTTTATTTTTTATTTTAATTTTACAGCTTTACTTTTCTAAAAAAAAAGCATCACTAATACTATGTAGTACATTTTTATTTATCATTTTACAAATGTAAGCTTTACATTTAAAAAAATTTCTCCATAATTTTTTGTACTTATTGTTTTATTCAATTGAAAAAATAACTTAGTTATTATATTTTTTTAAAACTAATTTCGGAACCAATTGTTTCCTACTGACAAAATTTAAAATAATCTTTATAAACCTTAGCAAGATTGATATTATATACTTCCTCCGTTTAAAAAAAAGCAACAATTGGGGTATCACAAACTCCTAGGCAATTTTTTATTGTGAGAGTAAAAGTGATAGAAAGAGAAAGTGGGGTATGTGATGATGTAAGAGATAGAAAGAAAAAAGTTACAAAAATGAAAGATTAAAATTGTTGCATTTATTTTGAAACATCCAAAAATAGAAATTGTTGCGATTTTTTCGAAACGGAAGTAGTATATATTTTTTGAAAAAAACATTATAAGTATATTTTAGAAAAAATATATATAAATAAATATGTTGACTAATATTAACAACCTGTTTGTTCAGGTCCTAAATGGAGGCAATGTAATTGATTTTGTGTATAATTTGGAAGGAAAATAAATTTATTCCCATGGTGGAACTATTTTAACCCCAAATTCTATAATTTTTCTTCAATAATTTTCATTCTCATCTAATACCACATTTTCAACTGGTAATGGATGATAATAATAAAAAAATAAGGAAAAAAATAGTAGTTTGGGAATGAAATTATATTTCCATGAAAATGATAGAGTAGTTTTCCCTTGTTAAATTATATTCCCTCTGTTTCCATTTGTTTGTCCTATTTGACTTTGCACATATGTCAATGCACTTGTTTGACCGTAAATATCTTTTGTTGTATATGTGTAAAAATTATAATAATTGGATATTAATGATGTACTCATTGAGACGAATCAAACAAGACCATACATGACTATATTATGTTTTATATGTTGAGAGTAATTTAGAAGATTATCTCATCTTATGAATAGTGTAAGATTCCAAACAAGACAAACAATTGGGAACGGAGGGAGTAGTACTTTTTTGAAGTTTTGCTAAACTATACCTAACATTTCATTTTTTTTTTATTACAAAAACGAGTGTGTCAATTCGGACATTGCTCGAGGATACCTTTTTTTAAGTTGATACTAGCATTTTGTGCACGCTATGCGTGCTGAGATTTAGGGCTTAGTGTTACTCGATAGTAATAAACCAATTCCAAATTAAAAGTTTGTACCTAAGTTGACATCCATATGGCTATGGAATCGATTTACTTTAAAATATTAATTAAAACACATTTTTTATTCTTTATGCATCCATTTACGCTGCTTGCAATAACAATTTATTGTTTGTACTGAAATCAAAGCTTTACTTGGGGGCACCATGTAAAGATTTACAAAATTTAGTATTGATTGAATTTTTAAAAAATAAATGTTGATCCACTATTTTTTTTTCTCTACTACCAAATTTCCATTGTAATCAAATGGTAAAAAAATTATGTAAAAAAAATATATCAATATGGTGATCAATTTGTAGAGAATTTAAAAATATGAATTTACATATTTTTATTTTATTTTTTTGAATTATATATTTTGTATTATTTTTATTTAAAAATATAAAAAATTTGTATAAACTTTCCTTAATTATGTAGTTTGTATTTTTAGAAAAATGCAAGGGCATTTTAGACTTTTCTAGGAAGACACTATAGCTCCCCTTGGCTTATATAATAGAGATTGTATGTATCTATTTCTCACTATTGTGAAGAAGTACAACAATAATATAACTTTAATTAGCATAATAAATGAAAGGAATATATATATTGTTATGTGGATATTGAATGGACACATAAAAGTTGGTTGAGATTGTAAGTAGATTACTTTAATAGTAAGAGGTGATAGGTTCAAATGAGATACGATCTTCTCAATTTTCTATTCTCCATTTCTTAAGATTTTGACACTTAATTTAACTTCAATATAAAAATTCCAAAATTACTCCCTATTTTCGCACTTCATGCATCCCCAACTCTTAGATTAGGAAATGCACAGGGAAATGGAGAGGATCATGACTCGGTTCGAATCTAGTTCTAAATAGAATATTATTTATTTATTTTAAAAGATGTGACATGCTTATGTGTTGCATATACCAAACATGTAGACTAATGAATTGAATCGGTGGCTCCTACGAATACGGTGCAACAACTCCTTTACTATCTCCTTTTTTCATTTGCAACAAACTCATTTGCACGTTTTTTTAGAAATAAATTTAAGGGTGTATATGGACGAATTAAATTTTAAAAATTTAACACCGGCAACCTCTTATCACCTCTTACTTGTGCTTAAATTATATTACGGAGTAATAAATTTGTATGCCTATACCCTTAAATCTATTTCTCAAAATGCGTGCAAATGAGTTTGTTGCAAATAAAAAGAAACGGATGGAGTATATCAATGATTCTATTATACATCCGGATGTACGTAGAACTATGTACATCCAAAATGTTTTATTGCTCATTATAAATAAATTTTCTCAGTTTAAATTTTAAAATGAGCAAAAAAACTATAAAATATGTAAAATTATACTTGAATGTATTATGCACTGAATATATATAAGAGCTTCTAGAAGTATATTTTTTTTGGGTTATTCCCACTGGTATACCTGAAAATTTAATAAATCTCACTGATACACCTAAGTTTTAGAAATTTCCAAAAATAAACCTGAGTTTTTAATAATTCCCAAACATGAAATTTAGAAGGAATATTCCGTTTAATAACATAATATTCCGTTAAATTACTATTTATTTTAGTTTTCAGCATGCATTTCAAGATGAATATTGTCTTTTTTTTTTTGCAAATTTTGACATGAAATTTGACCCATTAAGGGCTAAAATTCCCCCCAAAACCTTTGGTTGAATAATTTATTCTTTACACAAACAAATACATAAATTGAGATAAGTAGTTAACAATTTTGTTTAATAAATGACAATAACCCAATTTTATATTTTTTTTTTTAAATTCTTTCTCAAATCTTAAAATCTTTAAGTAACGCCAGCAGGCCCAGCAGCCAAACACAAACACCTTTAAAAAAAAGCTCCTCCAACAACCAAACAACCAACCAACCAAACCAAACGAAGACAACAATTGAACCCTCTATGATGTTGACAATTTGACAATTCAGTCATAAACTCCCCATTCATCGTAGATCCGATCTCTTCCTTCGCAAATCTCGTCTTCTCCCCCCCAAATCTCAAAACCCTTTTTCTTCTTCTTTCGACAGTGCAATTTTGTTGATTACCAAATCATGCGCCTTAGATTCATTTGCTAAATGGAAGGATATGATATCAACTGATTCAGCATTGAACAATGCAGAGCACAATGAGTTGATTTTGACCTCGTTGCGCTCCATATCTTTGAGTCGCGAACCCTCGTTTTCTGGGTGGTGCGATATCAATCAGCACTTTGAATCTGATAATCGACGAATTGAAGGGGAAGAAGAAATTGACGATTTTGAGCTGCCATTTGAGTCGCAGAATAATCAAGGAGCTTTTGGGATGGAGAAGAATGGTAATTATGGGAGCGATAGTGATGATGGTAGAAGTAATGGGAGTCAGAGTTATGTGCCTTTTGATGTTGAAGATGATAAGGGTGTGGGAGAAAGGGTTCAGAGTTTTCAGGATTCCAAGAGTGAACTATCAGCTGCTAATGTGCTCAAGACTTTGTTCTTTATCTGTGTTTGGTATACTTTTAGCTTGTTTTTGACACTGTAAGTTACTCTTTTTGCTCCAAGTTTCGTTTTCTTTATTTTTAGTATTTACATTGCCTTTTAATGTTGAAGATGATAAGGGTTTAAGTTGAATCTGTATTATGAGCTATTTCTATTAGTTGGTAATGGATAAAGAACTGAAAATGGATTATAATAAGGGGACGTTGTAAACCTTTTTTCTGGGCCAATAATAACATTGGATCTTGAAGAGAACCGATGATATATCACTTGTAACTTAAAAGAGCTCCATATATATGGTGCAGTGAATAATTCAGCATTTTATGTTGATTAAGTGGCTGCCTTAAGAAGTTTCATGAACTATACAATCCCATGTGATAGTTTCATATTTGATCCTGTATCTTGGTATTAGAAGGAATCACTTTGAGAGAAAAGGGGGTGTCCCAATCTTATCTTATGATGTGGAGTTGTGGACATTGTTAACGAGCCTAAAAGTACTAAATTAGCATTCCAACAAATCAATCATGCTTTGCTATGTGTTCAACCTCTGTAGATACTAGTAAAACTCATTAGGAAAAAGAGGACACATCTTGCATAATATGATTGGCTGATGTGGTGTTAATGGAGTTTCTTATGTGAATGCCCATGCTTATAATTGATTGTTCGTTTGTCGTATAGGAACGTTTAGACAAGTTGTGTTGACAAGGAAGTAACAAAATTGGATGTCCTAAGCCTCCTGAAAAGTATTTTGCGATAGAAAGATTAACCTGTGTTTCTCAAGTGAGTAAAATAGGGAATTTTATTTTGGTATACTAGATGTTTATGTGGATTTAGGAAAGTGTATTTGAGTGATTATATATATTTTAGGTACTAAATATATAATATAGTCTTTCTTTTATGAGTTTTATCTGTTTTAATCGGAGGAAATTATCTTTGGTTGCTTGTCAAAGCATTGACATCCTATTACTTATGGTTTTGTTGCAACTAGGTATAATAAGTCGCTATTAGGTGATCACATGGGGAGGTTCCCAGCTCCTTTACTGATGAACACATTTCATTTTGCTATGCAAGCTGTTTTGTCTAAAGCTATTACTTGGATATGGTATGAAAGGTTTCATAAAGGTGTGCGCATGTCATGGAGAGATTACTTTTCCAAAGGTATGTTAGCTATTTTAGTTTGCTTTGTATTCTACAAACAATTTATTTGGTTTTCAATTGAATTCAGTACAATGTTCTTGTGGCATCACTTTATATGTTTGGAAATAATAGTTACTAAATAGTCATTGGAGACATAATTATTGTACCTACTTTTGTTAAAACCTAGCCCTTTGATGGTGCCAAGAATCCTCAATTATTGTACCCACTTCTGTTTAACGCAGTCATTCTGTAGTTTCAAGGACTTTCTTGACAAATTGCACCCCTTTCATAAGTTCCCTGCATCTTGTGGGGTTTATCAATGCATTTCTTTGTATTGTTGTTCGTTTATTCTGATTGAAAATTGACAACATCATAGAAGTAATTCAAGGTGAATGACGGAAACCAAAGACATTTTCTAGTTATTTGGCAGCTTGAAAGCTCTGAACTTTGCATCAGCCATATTGGGAAAGCGGAAAAAGATATGGGAATAGAGGATGTGGATTGAAATGCTTAACTACACATCTATTGCTTGCAACTGAAAATCTTGTTGTCTGTTGTAATCCTTTCATTTAAAGTTTGCTGAGTGGATGATTCAATCTGTATTAATTCTTTATTTTAAACAGTGAATAATCTGGATAGTTCTCTCTTTTAGACATTTAGTATTGACATATCTAATAACTAATGCTACAGATGGCCTTTGCCTTTCACAGTTTTTCCTACAGCTCTTGCAACAGCACTGGATGTTAACCTGAGCAATGCATCGCTTGTTTTTATCTCTGTTACATTTGCAACCATGGTTTGTCTCATATACTTGAACTTAATGTTTCTGCATTATGAACTTTTGAAATATGCTTCAATTCTGCTGCTCCCTTTGAAACCCAAAGTGCTTACTTTTTTTTAATCCTTTGAATTTTCCTTAATTTTTGCAGTGTAAATCGGCAGCTCCTATATTTCTTCTTGTCTTTGCTTTTGCTTTCAGGTAGGCATTCTCTTTCCACATTATCCTCTCCCCCCTTCCATCAATAAATTATTGTCTTTTCCTGTCTCATATGTCTTTGCATTATCTGTTGACATATGAAATGCTTTTCCTCCATGAATAGATTATTGTCTCACTTCCTGCCTCATCATGTCTTTGTATATTGATGTATGAAAAGCTTGGAATAAGAAGGCTAATTGTCTTCTTTGTTTATAATCTGTTTCCAGTTGAGATTGTGCTTTTTTTAATCCTTGTAACATAGCTTTACATCCTGGTAAAATAAAAAATTTACATGTGAAATGGTAACGTAGCTTTACTGGAATTTGAAAGCTTTCCAGGTTCATTCAGTTGAACTATTGATCCTTGAGGGGAAACTTGTTAGTTCTTGTCAATTTGGCTCTGAAATTGTTGATGTATTTATTTGTTTTAATACTCCCTCCATCCACTATACTTGCTATATTTTCCTAATTTCACGTCAATCCACTTCTGATAATGAGTTTTTTTTATCAGTCTGTCTCTCCTTTCATGTGAGTTTTTTTTTTTTTTAAAAAAGATCTCTATATCACTCTCTTCTTCACAAGGTCTCCTTGAAATACCTGTCCTCCCTAAGTGTAACAAATAGTATGAAATAGAGGAAGTATGAAACAGAGGAAGTAAGCTGTAGCATGATGTGGTTATCTTAGAGTGAACTTTAGTGTCAAAGAAGAAAGAGATGAGTGGTATGGGGATATGCCGATATGCAAGATATGAGGATAAGTCAAATAATCAGATACCTAAACCCCATAAAGACCAAAGAATCAAATATTGTATATTCATCATTCACTCAAATCAATTGACAAATAGGTCTCTAAGAGCCTGCCGCCGCTGTTAGAAGGATTACAATATTGTCACTAAACAATTGCTTAGTATCTTTTACACGTAAACTCTTTGTATTGGATCTTGACCCCAACAATTTTCAGTTTTTCACAATCTCTCTACATTCCCAAGATATATAATGAAACTTCTTCATTATTCCTTTCATGTCTAGAATTCTGCAGTTGTGGACAGAAGAGAGGGGTGGGATGGTTGAAGTGGAAATGAGCTTCAGGTTTTCTTTGCAATCAGGGTATGCCACAAAGATTTAAAGGAAAATTCTACCGTACAACTATTAGACTAGTATTGCTATATAGCACAAAGTGTTGGGCTTTGAATCACTTCCATGTTCAAAAGATGAATGTGAAAGAGATTCATATACTACGTTGGATGCGTTACTGTGTAGGCATACAAAGAAGGATAAAATAAGGAATAAGGTTATCAGGAAGAAGGTAGGGGTAACGACAATGGAGGATAAGAGGACGAGAAGCTGAATAAGGTGGTTTGGTCATGTGAGACGGAGACCGATCAATGCACCAATAAGGCAACAAGGGGAGCTTGAGGAATGGCAAACAGATGAGAATGTGAGATGTAGAGGAAGACCAAAGCAAGCCTGGACAAGGGTTGCCATTGGGGATATGAGGTTTTTAGGGCTGGAGGAGGAGCTGGCATTAGATAGAGAAATATGGAGGGAGAAAGTTTAGGCAAACGTTTTTGCAAGTCCGTATAATAATTCAGGTCTAGCCGACCCCAAAATATTTTGGGACTATGGTTTTGTTGTTGTCGTTGTGGAGGGGGGGGGGTATTCAAGATTTGAAAGCTAAATAGATGGTCCTTCATAATATGTTGTAGGAACACGTTTTACTTGCTTAGTTGTTGTAAACTTGTAATGCAAATATTGAGTTCGGTATTGAGTTTTTGTCTCATGATTCAAAAGCTAAAAAGATGCTGCTTCATATAGTGTTGTATGAACTTGTTTTACTTGCTTGGTTGTTGCAATGCAAATGTTGATTTCGGTATTGATTCTTTATGTATCATTTACCTAGTATGTTGATTGGAAATTGTTTATATTTACTTAATGTTCTTTTGTTTCATTAGCAATGCATATTTTTAGACAGCTCACATTTTAGTATATGAGTACTGTTTTTTTTATATATTTTCATACTCAGCCATCACAAACTTTTTCCCATTCCTGCTATAATTTGTTTGAGATGTTTTGACATCGATAAGCTTATTTTTCCCACTTGTTTCTGGCCATCTTCTTTCTCATATTTACTCCTTTTCTCTTGGTTGCGTCAGGTTGGAATCTCCAAGTATCAAACTTTTTGGAATCATTCTAGTCATCTCATTTGGAATTCTGTTGACTGGTATGTGCAGCCAGCTTTGTTAGCGTTTTGTTTACTATTATTTTCTCATTTTGTCCATAGATGTGCATGTGAATGAGGCCTTATAACTCTATTCTGGCTGCTAAACTGATAATGAAGGCACACCTTAGGCAGGTGGTGGGTCCTGTTTAGTGAATTGAATTTTGCAGTCTTACCTCTGTCATGCAGATAGCGATGAATGAGTGCAGTGACTATCTGTTTTTGTCAGTTTCTGTGCCTGTTAATTGGTTCAAATATAGCTGTGGAAGAGCTGCAATTAGATGTAGTTGATGTTGTTATTGTTGATAGTGTTACTAATGGAATCACTTTAGCATTTTTATATTTCTTTTAACTTTTCAGTTGCAAAGGAAACGGAATTTGAGTTTTGGGGATTTGTCTTTGTTATGCTTGCTGCTGTTATGTCTGGATTTCGTTGGTGTATGACACAGATCCTTCTGCAGGTATATCCAGTTTCATGATCATTTTTCTTTTTCTTTGCTTGGTCTAGGTTAACATAGACGATCAATTCTGATTATAAACTTGAGCTTCTGAAGCTAGTTCAATATTTATTGATGTTTTGGATTTGTTTTCATTCTCTTGCCATGGATGGTTGATTTGCGTCTTGGTTGTATTTGCTGCTAACAAAACTGTACTGAAGAAAGAATCATATGGTGAGTACTATATTTGTTTTTCAATCCATTATGAACAGAAAATTTGTCTCTGCAAAATGCTTAAACTACTTATGAAATACTAGTAAAATTTAGGAAAAATTGTCCAGAACTACCAAATAAATGCCGACTTTTGAAAACTACTACCAAATAAAAAAAAGGTTGTTATGAAACTACCTAATACTCCCTCCGTCCCAAATTACTTGCTACAATTTCCTTATTTGGATGTCCCAAAATACTTGTTTCTTTTTCTTTGATAGTCTATGGGCCCCACACATATTTTATATTTTTACCCTCTTTTTTGTCATTTTTGTCCTCTTTAAGTCATCCTTTTCTTATAATTACCTCTACCAATGGTGGGGCCCATATGAAAATTGGTTTGCATAAAAAAGTGTACCAATATGGAATGTTGCAACTAAAATGGGACGGAGGGAGTAAATCAATTCCGACCTGTACCACTTGCCGTGAATTTTTCAATATTTTGATGTTATGGCCCACCACTTTTGATTTCCCTCTATTTCTAACTTCCTCTTTTCCTTTATATGTATATATATATTAGACTTTTAACCTATGAAATGAACCAAAATTTCCCTCTTTTTTCTTCAATCCAACTTTCTTCCATTAAAGCATGAGTATGCTTAGCAATGGAGGGAAATCGAGCGGTTTTTGGAAAAAAGAAATAGAGGGAAATCAAAAGTGGTGGGCTATAATATCAAAAAAATGAAAAAAACACGGCAAGTGGTAGTGCTACCAGGACATGATTGATTTAGAAGGCAGTTTTATAACAACTTTTTTTATTTGGTAGTATTTTTCAAAAGTTGATATTTATTTGGTAGTTCTGGACAATTTTTCCTAAAATTTAATATCTTTATTAATTAGGCTGCTGGAACTGCATATGCAAGACACTAGTTTTCCCCTTTCCTTATTATATCACTATTGTCGTATGCTCGTACTTCATTTGTGTTTTTCTTCGAGTTTATCTTCTTTTATGACTTGCTACCATTTTAGTATGACTTTCTTATCTCTGCTTATTCAAAAGGCTCACTGCCAAACTACTGAAAATTGCTGCAGGTTTAAAGAATCCACTTACCTTCATGAGCTATGTGACCCCTATCATGGCACTGGCAACTGGTTTGATGTCCATTTGTTTGGACCCCTGGCATGAATTCCCTCAGAACGAATATTTTAACAGCTCATGGCATATTACAAGAAGCTGTTTGCTCATGCTTTTTGGTGGTACTTTGGCCTTCTTTATGGTAAATCATGTGTACTAATTTAGCCATGAGCCCATGAGGAGGCTTTCACAAAAGTTGATCATATTTAGGTTCCTTCTCATATCTTTCTTTTTTTCTTTCTATGCCATTTTAGGTACTAACAGAGTACGTACTAATCTCAGTTACTAGCGCAGTGACAGTAACAATAGCCGGTGTTGTTAAGGAAGCTGTCACCATACTTGTATGTACACTTCATAGAATCTTTGAATAGTTTTACATTTTAATTGTATCCTGTTACCTCTTCTGTTCTGTGTGCTGCATCTGGACCAAATTGGATTATATTGTTTGCTCAATTCCAATACTGCCTTTACTGTTATACATAACGTTTTCAATGTTGACCAGTTGGACTTTTGCTAAAAGTTTTTTTGGCTAGTTTTTCTTGGATTAGAGTTTAGACTAAAGATGGCATTGGGCCGTGTTGAGCTATTGACCTATTGTTAGTGGGTGTTGACGTACTGTTGAGTGTTGACTAAAGATGGCTCATGGGGTACGGCCACATTCTATGCCACAATTTCCCAAGGTTGGCCTAGGCCAAATGTCTGTGATTTATCCATGTTGCACTTTTTATACTTAGCATTAATTATTTTGCTCCTGGTTTTGACCACGTTTTTTATGTCATGGACTTATATCTCAAGATCTTAATTCTTAACCATTGAAGATCAAGTTATAATGTTTGCATTTTTTCCCCTTTTCTTTCTGAATTTTTTTATGACAACTTGTGAATATAGCTATGTAGGTCTGGATATGAGCCCATTGTTACTTGTCTAAAATATGATGATATGCAGTCTGCTTGACTTATACAATAGTATAATATGTGGTATGTAATGTAATGTTTCGGTATGCGCTCCGTAGCGTACTGCATTTATTGCTTTTTGAGCGTTAATGACTTAATGTAGTATGAGTACTAGTGTAGATCAAGAATTATTTAATAACATTATGCATGGTATGGTTAAATACTTGAATCATTTGAAATTTATGATTTAATTGAATTATTTTAGACATATAAGCCATGATCATGGTCAACGTTTGATTTGAAAAATTGTTGAAATTCTTTTGTGGAAATTTCAAAATTGTGGGAAGATTTGTTGGCATTTTTTCAAAAAAATATTGATTTTCTATAAAAAAAATATATATGATACGGAGTAAATAGTTTTGGAGGATGATATTTTTATACATATGAAAAAAAGACTTTCTTAACAGGGTTGAACCGCCAATTTTTTTGGCTAAGAAATAAAAAGTAGCATCAAGCTATTAGTTGGTTAATTTGCTAGGACAACTTGCAACTGTTCTGTATCTTGCATCTATATAATATCATTGTTATTCAATTTTATATTCTTATTTGGTCCTCAAATTGTTAGTTATTTTCAATAAATAACGTGAAGTTTTCTTCTCATTAGAGAGGTGATGACCATAATTGAATTCCTATTAACTTGATACAGGTTGCTGTCTTATACTTCCATGATGAATTTACATGGCTGAAGGGGATCGGTCTGCTGATAATTATTTTTGGTGTCAGCTTATTTAATTGGTACAAGTAAGTCTAAGCACATATGGTCCCTTTTGGTATACTACAGCTTATCTATTTATTTATTATTATTTTAATATAATCAATTTCAGTGATTTGTTTCTGATGATGAAACTGTATTTCTGATATTTATGTTTCATGCCTTAAAATAATGGAGATGAACAATATTGCTAGTAAATTTTTCTTAAGAGGATCATATATGAGGTAGTATAATATTGCTAGTGCATAATATATTTCTGATAATACTAGTAGAAAAAGAGATTTAAACGAACCATATATGCAATGGCGGCCCTACGCATGTACATCCTGGGTCACAGGACCCAGGTTTATTTCAAATTTTTATTAGGGTAAATCGGTGGCTGTGGTGGTACTCTGGTGGTATGGGATGGTCCTCTGGTGGGCAGTGAGCAGGGAGGAAAGGCAGGGAAGGAGAGAGGAGGAAGAAAGGGAGAAGAAGGGTTGAGGGTTCGAGGAGGGTGGTGTCTGTGGCCTGTGTGGCTTGGAGGTGGTGTTCAAATGGCGGAGGGTTGTTGGCGTGCTGTGGACTGGAGTAGAGGGGATGAGGTGGTTTTGATGGAGGTTTTTTTAGGAATTAATTTTTTGGGGTTTTAATTTGTAAACAAAGTAACTAAGGATGTGTTTGATTGAAGTTTGGAATTGATTTTGTGAATCAATTGTGTTGAAATCTTGTATTATTTATAGAACTATTTGGGTGATGATTTGGATTGAAACTAAGATTGGGTAATTTGGGTGATGAAATGTATGGTGAAGGGTGGTAATAGTGATTAAATTTATTTCTTACAAATGGTGGAAGAAGATGAAGATGGTAGGAATCTTGAAAGTTGGGGACTTGGGGAGGTGTACGTATTTGGGGAGGTTACTTGAAGGTTCCATGGATGATGTTGCTTATGGTAGGAGAAGGAAGATGATGATAGGAGGAGGAAGATGATGGTGGTGTACTTCAGTATTTGCATCTCTTTTCTCTTTTTTTTTTGCCTTTTTTATTTTTTTAATTGGAAATGGATGGGGATTTTATTGTTGATTTGAAATGGGCTTGAAACTATTAGACTATAAAAATATTGACCCAACTAACATTTCAATGGCTTAAGAATATTGAGAAAAATAATATAATGATGGTAAAATTAATAATTGTAACACTCCTTTAAAATAGTTATAATTTTATTGAAAAAAACGAAAAAAAATTAGTTTAAATGCTTTTTATACTCAAAAAAAAATATATCAGGATATTACATAAAACAAACCACTAAATTTGCAAAATTTGTATTCATTACGGGTGATGATGACCCACCATTATGAAAATCCTGGGGCCGACACTGCATATATGAGGTAGCATTATGGTTAATTGCAACTTTCTTTTCTTTCACAGATATCAGAAGCTTCAGAAAGGTCCAATCAATGAACACGCTGAGGAACGATCAGTTGTGACTAATATCCCTGCTAAATATGTCATTCTTGAAGAGACAGATGATCAAGGTGAAAGCATTTGATATTTTTCCATTCCATGAGGTATGTATTTACATAATTGTGGGTAGCAAAATTGTTTGAGCTTCCTTTCTTTTTGGTGCCTTGTCTTTGCTTGAGCAGTACTTGGTTGGGTCTTCTTGTCTGTTTACATTCAGGATCATGTATCAAAATGGGTGTTTAAATGGTAATTAGTTCTAGAATGGGCACTCTGCAGTCTGTCTTTCAATAAGGTGGCAATTTATTTACAGTTCTATTGGAAAATAACTTTTGGTAGTAAAATCTCATTTTGGGGATTAAGAACCTCATAAATTTTGCCTGAGGAACTAGTTTTTCTAAAATGGAGAGGGAAGGAAACTCAGGAATTAGCTAAATTACTATCATATTCCAGTCTTAGTTTTATAAAGCACGCCTTGTTTCCAGGTTTTGGAAATGGACTTTGAACAGGCGAGACTCAGCCACTCGCGAGAGACACATGCCTCATGTTGCCCGTAGTGAGGTGCTCATTTGCGCCTTTAGGAAGATAGCTTAGTAATAAGTTATAAATTGAATAATGATTGATTTTTTTTTTCTTTTCAAAATGAGACTTACTTTGTCTTTACATATATCACTACTAATTTTAATATGGATCTTTTCTTTAATATGAAGTATTAAATACAACCAAAGGAAAAATTAATATGGATCTTTTATCTATACTACTACAAGTCTAAAACACAAACTCAACACTGTATGAGCCCTAAATGATAACCACAACGATGCCAAACGGGCCCTAACTATAAATTTGTTCATATAAAAAAAATACTTTGTATACTTTTTAAAAACATTTTTGGAAATAATTTTTTTTTATTACCTTAGAAAATCTTGCGCCTAATAATTTATAGCATTGGAAACTTAACTTTACATTTTTTTTTCTTCTTATTATTGTCATAAAGTTCTTTGTCACTTTGACTTTCACTCAGTTTTTCCCCCCAATTGAAAAACACCAATCACTTGATTATTTAAAGTTTTTCTTAATCATCAACATTGTAATGTAATAATTTTCCTTCCAGAACTTTTTCCTGTGTATACGACCTCTTAATAAAATAATTGCATGGGAGAAATGAGTGACCGTATTCTAGTATGTACACGACCTCTTAATAAAGTATTTAAGAAATGACCAAAAAAATGATTAGCTACTTAATGATGCATACTTCATTACTTCTATTAAATAGTTAAATTTTATTAATTGATGCTTTACTTGATATGTTGATTAGGTACAATAGGAATTGCTCGGACATAGTTTTAAATAAATAGATACCACTAAGTAAAAAAAATGCTCATTTTAATTTATAGAATTCGGAACAAAAAGTATTTTGACTCACTTATATTTTTTGTTCATTTGCGATCAATAAATTCGATTGTGCAAAATTTTACTTGCTGTACCTAGCAATTTACAACTTACAACTAGTGGTATAAAAAAATGCCCAAATTGGACATAGAATCCATTCCATAATTGAACAAACAGTATGAATGGATATGGAGTCAACCTTGTTGCATCTTCACATCATTCCATTCCACTTCATTGGACGAAGCAGTCCCTACATTATAGAAATAATTTCTGGAGATTTTTTTGCTTTTTTTTTGTTTTAAATTTTAATGTTTTCAGCATTGAAAAAAAGAATGGACTCCATTAATTCCATGTTTCTCTTTACTCCTAGGTTCCAATTTTCATGTGCTTAGAGTAAGTTGGGGAAAAAAAAATCTTTGCCAAAAATGGAATGTGGCAAGTAGCTATTAAAAAGGTATGAACAAATAGGGAAAGTGTAACCTACAAAAGGGAATGGAGCAAGTACATTACTCCTGAGTCCTGACTTTTTAATTCGCCAACATTTTGATGGTAACCATAGTTATTTATTGTGTAAAAATAACTGAACTGGATTTCATACCTTCACAATTTCATGGCTTGATGGATCTTACTAATTGTGAATCCTCAACTAAATCATTCCCATTATAGTTTTATATGCATCATTGAGGAACCTTTTCTTTGTGAACAAAAAGTTGATGATTTACCACCCTTCTCCACTGGCCATAAGACTCCTTTTTTCACATATACGTGTATTGGATCCATAACTTCTTAGGCTCAATACTGAGTTTCAAATTCACCCAGTTATAAAAAAGGGAGAAACAAGAAAATCCCTCTAGTAGTTTCATTTTGTTGTACCTTGTTGTTTCAGCATGTGATTGCTTAAATCAAAAGTATTTGGTTGATTTGTTTTTTGGTTAGAAATTAATGGTTCAAACTTCACCAATCTTTGTAACTTAAGTTATAGCCGGTATTAATTTGTAGGATTCCCTTTAAGGAGATCTAAATCGGGTTAGATTGCGCTTGTAAAAAAAAAAGCATCAAACATCTTCTCCCGGCATACTGTGTATACAACTGATATTGTCTTCAACCTTCCTGTTGAACTGCTGGCAAATCCTGTAGATTTTGGTGGCAAATACAGCTGAGCTGATCACCTATTATATCAGACATGGAGCTTCCCAGCTAAAAGCAGCAGCTTCTGTCAAACCCCTCGCTGTATTCTTTTTGCCCTCGCTGTACCTTCATACTAGATTGTGTACATTATTTTGTAACAGTAAAAGACAGTAAGACACTACTTAGAATTAGGCTGAAATGTTCTTAGCAAGCTTGTGTACATTATTTTGTGCTTCAATTTTGTTTATTTCAAGATATTGTATTCTTCAATTTCTGATTGATGATAATATTCTTTCATGGAACCTGGAACCCTATGGTTTGTTACCTGGGCCAGAATGTTTGAGATTGCTCAAATCCTGAATAGCTAATGAAATTGCTACTATAACAATCCCAATTGTTAATCCAAAGTTGATGAAATTGCTATCTGTTAATTCTCCCCTTTTCCCCATTATAAGAATAGCAAAGAAAAAAAAAAAGAGAATATATTTAATTGCAGGGAAAAAAAAGGAATTACTCTAAAAATGAATATGGGTTCCAATTTGTTTGTCCTTCAACAAAGTTTAAATTCTTATTCCGGTTCCTTCAACAAAATCCTCAACAAATAATCTTTCCTCTGATTCTTATATGAACTCAAGTTGCCCATGGGATTTCATTATTCTCATCTCTAAGTGTAAGTATCCGTTTAGTAGAATGAAAAATATATTAATTTTTTAAGTTATGTCCATGTGGTTTTGGAGTTTTTAAGTTGTACCCATGTATTTTGAAACTTCTAAGATATGCCCCTGAGATTTCAGTTTTTTTATTAACATTACCCACTCCGTTAAGCAGGCGTTAATGGTGCTGTTAGTTGGTTTTGCAAGTCGTTGGGAGGAAAATTTCACTCTTAAAAACTAGGGTTTTGCTGTATAAATTTCCCTCCTTTATAAATTCTTCTTTGATTCATTTTCCTTCTTTATCCAAAATTCTTCTTCTTTTTTCTGAATTTCTATGAGTTTTGAGTTTTTCTTCTTTGAAACTCTCAAAACTCAAAGAAATTCTGAAAAAAAAAAAGAAGAATTTTGGATAAAGAAGGAAAATGAATCAAAGAGAAAATTTTATAAAGGAGGAAAATTTATGCAGCAAAACCCTAGTTTTTAAGAGAGAAATTCCCCACCCAACGACCTGCAAAATTAACTAACGGCACCATTAACGTCTGCTTAACGGAGTGGGTAATTTTAATCAAAAACCAAAACCTCAGGGGCACATCTTAGAACTTTCAAAATGCATGGGCACATCTTAGAAACTCTAAAATCACAGGGGCATAGCTTAGAAAAACCCTTATTTTTTTAATTTTATGTTGTCTGGTTTGAAAACTTGGGTTTTGAAAAAGTGAAAGTATTGGGTCAGACCGTCTGACCCAATGTTACTGTCAGACGGATTCACCCAATAAATTCTCCCTTTTTTTCTACCTTCCATTTCACAATTGTACTTCCAATTTTACCAAAAATTAATGTTGTTGAACCAGCGAACACTATAGAGGGAGGTGGTGTGGGCTGTGAGCTGGGTTGAAGACCGGATATATAGTTGTCTGGGTTGGGTGGCAGCGACGGAGAAGACTGTTGTTTGAGCAGCGGTGTTGTACGAGTGAGTAGTGTTGTGCACCGGTCCAGGACCGGATCGGAACCGGTTGGACCGGCGGACTGGAATTCACATTATTTGTGGACCTGGACCGGTTTCTAACTTTTTTTAAAAAAAAAAAAATTCCTCTAACCGGTCTGGGTTTGGACCGGACCGGAATTTAAACACACTTTTTTATATAAAAAAAATTATATATTAATTTTTTTAGATTTCGGTCCAAACCGGTCCGGACCGGAATTTACCGGGTTTGCACCGAACCGGACCGGTGGACCGGAATCACAATTTTCATGGACCGAGGACCGGACCGGTCTAAATTCCGGTCCGGACTGGTTTATGAACACCCCTACGAGTGAGAACCTGCAATGGCGGATGGAGCTTGCGCAACGCTGTGTTGGGTCGCGGTTGCGATGTGGGGGGGCTTGAATTTAGTGGGGATGTACCCACCATGGATGCCTATGAAACGATGATGTTGAATAAACATCCATGCTGCAAGTAATTAAAATGGAGAAGAAGAACCTCCTTGGCAATTAGTAAACATCCAAAGCTTGAGGTTTAAAAAACTAATGATACAAAGAGGAGAAATTCGTCCAGGTTAAGTTTTTGTTTATCCAGGTTATGCTGGTTTAAGTCCAGGTATACTTCAATTTTGTCCAAGTTAGTGCTTATTTTGTCCAGATTAGTGGTTATTTGACCAGGTTAGTGTTTGTTTTGACCAGGTTATTTTGTCCAGGTTAGTGCTTATTTCGTCCAGGTTAATGTTTATTGCGTCCAGGTTAATGCTTATTTCGTCCAGGTAAGTGTTTATTTCGTCCAGGTTAGTGTTTATATTTTCCAAATGAGTATATTTTCGTCTGACAGCATCATTCTGTCAGAATTGTCTGACACAATACCTTATCTTTGAAAAATTGTTTTACATTCTATTGAAAATATTTTCTCCTCATATTTTTTAACGAAAATGTTTTTTGTAATCCTCATTCTACATATGCATACTTTCTTAGAAATTATATTTTAATTTTTTTTTAATTATTTCAAATCAACCAAATAATGAGGCATGCTTAATATAATAATTACGAAAACTTAGTTTTTATATAAAAAAAAATCATTTTCAATTGAAATATTTTATTTTATACCTTACAAAGACGAGCTAAAGTTTGCAAATTGCATTTTCTTACATAATTTTGATTTTAAGTTAAAGACCAAACAAGGCAAATATATTCACACGAATTCTAGAATTTGGAACTTCTTACACTTTTTAAGGGTGAATTTTCTTACACTTGATGTATATACACACATGTCTACAATTTAAAAAATTATTTTCAATTGAAAATGTTTTATTTTATACCTTACAAAGTCGAGCTAAAGATTGCAAATTATATTTTTCATCACATGATTTTGATTTTAAGTTAAAGACCAAACAAGGCAAATATATTCACACGAATTTTAGAATTTGGAACTTCTTACACTTTTTTTAGGTGTGAAAATCTTCTTACAGGATGTATATACACACGTCTGTCATGAGTGGACCCAATAAGAAACAACCGAGTACTGTTGTACCCAATTTAAAAAAAAAACAAGTTCAAAAAAATTATCGGCCGCCATTTTTAAATTATCGATCGCCAAGCGGTCAGTAATTGATATTTTCCAAATTCTACCTACCTCCTTTTTCGGTTTTTCAAATTTGTTTATATGTTCAATTGTTTCTGTTAATTGTTTAATTGTCTGTTATAACTTATAACAGATGTGAGAAAATATAAAGTAACGACCAACAAGAATAAACACAAATTTAACGTGGTTCACTAACTATGTGTTGGCTAAACCCAACAACAGATGGGAGAGTATTTTATTAATGAGAAAATTTCATAATACAGATTTAGGCTACATATTAGGGAGTATAAATAGAACTTTAGATACCCTAATACTAGTAGGCCTAGAAAAATCCTAAAACAGAAAGCCCAAAGTCTAATTACAATAATCCGAAAAACTTCGGGGGCGTTGCCCCCTAACCCGGCCCCCACCAGGGCACGTCGCCCTTGGATCTCGACTCACTGACTGGTCAGCGAGACCAACGTTTTGACTAGATTTTGGAACAAGAACACAAAACATATTCAAGGCATATTACTATATTACCAGTCAACATTGTTTGTTTAATTGTTTCATATGTTGATTTTTTTTATTATTATTTTGCTTTTCGTTATTTCTGATTTTTTTTGTGTGTAATTGATTTTGAATTTCAAATTTTGACATTTAAGTTTATTAAGTTTGATTGTGACTTTTTGTTTTTTAACTTCTCTTTGAGTTTATTTTGATTGCTTTTAGTTTCAAATTTTTGGAGTTTACAACTTTTTGTTAAGTGTAATTTATTTTAGTTTGATTCTTGCTTTTTTAGTTTGGTTTTTCAATATTCGTATCATTTTCTGGTTATTTTGGGTTTTTCAGGTTTAAATTGGTGGATTAGCTTGATTGTTTTAGTTTGATGGATAAATGCTATTTTTATAGGTGAATTTTTGGTTTGATTTTATCCTAATGTCCGATTTAAGTACTCCGTACCCCCATTTTTCAAATTCGGAGTCCGACACTAATGTCTACAGTTTTAGAAAATGAATAATATAAAAATTAAAGAGTAATCTGAAATAAATTTATAAGTAAAACTATATACAGTACACCCTCCATCTCCCTCTTTCCTTTTTTTTCCGCCCTTCGTTGACTTTTGTTATTATTCACTTGGTAATTTTGATTCTTTATAATTTTTTACATATAAAAAAAAATATAGTCAAATAAAGTATGGTTTGATTCAGCTCGATATTCACTTTTTAATACTGTGTATAATTTTTTTTGTTAAATGTGTCTAAATATATGTTTATTTAAATTAAATTTGCATTTGGAGATATGTGAAAAAGTAAATAAATGTAACAAATTTAGTGTAACACCTCAAATTACTCTCTAACAATAACGATCATAACCACGATTTAGAGAGCAGCTTAAAGGTATTATTGCCGCATGATTACATAAGGCGGAACAAAGTGTTGTAGCAGAAAAACATACTTTGACTTTTATTCATAAAAATAGAAATAATGACGTAATAGTTTTAATACATAATTGAAATTGAAACAATTACTCAAAATAAAATGCATAACATTAAACTTAGACGGGTGAGTTATTGTCATTCACCCCGATGCAACACTTAAAACACATTGTGACCACCATCACCTTTCTACTTATCTTAAGTGATAAGTAGGCCCAAGCTAAAATAAAAGAGAAATACATGTTAGAGAAAATGCTAAGTACATACAAATGCTAAATATGTAACACCAATTTAGTTAAGCAAACATGCTTTCACAAATCATTATGCTTTGCCAACCATGAATATTCAAATCTTCCATAAATATAAATTCTATAATTTGGAATATAAACCAAGCCAATAACTCACAAAGATATATTTCAATAATAACAATTTGCAATTCACTTTCAAAGTTCATTTTCCCACCTAAGTGTGCATACCCCCAAGCTAGTAACTCATTTATATAACCTATATTTAGGGAAAGATTGGATCATACAAAGTTCATAATCTTATCAATTTATCTTCAACATATATAATGGGAGTCAAGAAACTCAGTCTCCACATAACGGGAGTAAAGGAATCAATCTCCACATAATGGGAGTAAGAAAACCAAAAATGTCCGATGTAACGAATTTCTAAATTTCCGTATAAAGGAATATACATAAACCCTATTCAATATGATGGTAACCTGTATAAAACTATTTTGTTATATACAATACTTTGTAAAATAATTTAGGATTATTTTATTGAAGATAATATCCTTGTAATGGTAAAATCTTGTATATGAGATGTCTAAAAATTTGTAATGGTAAAATTTATGATCATTATAAAATGATTATCCTTATAAACCATTTTAAAAATTATTTTCGAAACATTTAATAATGAACCATTTTATAAATAATATTTTAACTATAATTATAAACAACCTTTAAAAACAATCAAATATTTACAAAATATATAACACCCAACATTTTTGTACTATCATTCAACACATCACATATATTTACATGAAAATCATGTTCTAAAAGATCTAGCCACTTTTACGTACCTCGATCCTTGTTCTCACACACAAAAATCCTAGTTTCAAGCTTAGAATCCCGAATCAGAAACTTGGGAAATCCTCCTAATAAAATGACCAATAGTCCTAATCAAAATTTTGATAACCCCAGAATACTAACACTAATTAAGGGTGTTTTACAAAAATAATGCTTGGAGCAAAACTATTTACCAAAATACTGTCATTGCAAAAACGAAAATAATGTCCATGTAGGAAAGAGGGTGTTTTTTTTTTTTTTTTTTGCAGTGACGAAATCGCTATTTGGAAAAAGCGATTTCCTTAGAGATAAAATTGCTATTCTAGATAGCGATTTACCCTTTAATTAAAACAAAATCAACTTTAGTCATTGGTCTCAACAACAAAGACATTCTTTTTTTTTTTTTTTTTAACTTAGGACAAAATCGCTAATAGGAATAGCGATTTAAGCTGAATCTTTTTAAAAAAAAATTACTTTGACAATATTTTCGTAAATACTTTTACATTGATATTATTTTGGTAAATAGTTTTGCTCCGAGCGTTATTTTTGCAAAACAGTCACCAATTAACTCGAGAAGTAATAGGAAAATAGATGGCCATGATAATAATCATAATTCATAGTTAAACAATAATAATCATAGTTGGGTTCGTGAAGTATGAAACAGAAGAAAGAAAAGGAGAAAGAAGCAAGGCACAACAGCGCCTGACCTACGCTGGTGGCGGCTGGGTCGTCTAGGTCGTGACAGCAGGGCGGAGGCAGCCCTGGTGGTGGCGCAGGTGGGGCCGAGAGAGAGAGAGATACAGCGAGCAGAGCTGCAGGGGTGAACGAAGGAGGAAGAGGGGAAGCAACAGTAGTACAACGTTGGACCGAGGAGGGAGAAAGGAGTGGTGGCGCGGCAGGCCTCGGTGGAGGCGCGGCGAAGCTGGCGGCGGCAGAAGGGCTACGAGGAAGAGAAGAAGGAGAACACACCCTAAATCTTCTACTTGTACTTTATAATTTATTTATACTACTTCTTGCGATGTTCTCAACCAGGTAATTAATACATCAACTTTTCTTTACCATTCGGGTTCTTATCGCCATTGCTTTTACATTTTTTCTTTTTAATTTTTAAAATTGCTTGGAAATTTGTGCTCCTTAATTTTCTGTATGAATTTAGTTTTTATTTTTTATTTTTTTTATTTTTTTATAATCTTACTTTTTGTTTGCATTTCTTTCTTTGAGGATCAATTGAATTCTTATTTTTGTTGAATCACTCTTTGGTTTCAACATTCTGAAATTGCCGACTTAGATGTTGTTATGGGGTCTGTTATTGTTCTCAATTTGTTTAGCTATTCAAAATCCAGGATCATTTGAGTTCATCATGTTTAAATTGACATAATTGTTTAGCTATTCAAAATCTTCGACAAAGGTTGTGAAAGAGGGAGGGCATAGATTGAGGAGTGGTAGAGCTGAATAGCTGATTATCAATTGATGTGTGGACCAAGTATTGGTTTTAACTTTGGAGGCCCTAGGGGTTTTAAATGAGCTCGGGGTTTTAAATGAGCTCTTGTTTAATGTTTTTTTTTTTCCTAGCTGGCATGCTTGTATTCATTGCTTTTATTCATGAATTCAGTTCATAATTGAAATGTAATTGCTTATTGTGGTGCATGTATTTTTTTTTCTGTATTATTAAATTTATCATTTTGGAATCACTTGTCTGGCATGCTGATTATATTGATGGTTTTCAGTTCTAAATTCTTGAAATTAAATCTTCTTTTGGGGTTCTATATGCTACCTTTTCTTGTATTACTAGATTTGGCAGAATGTAAGTGTTCTCCTTTTCTCTATTAGGAAGCAGGGCACAACAATGATATTAGAAGCTCAAAGCCAACAACATATTCATCTTTGTATCCTGTAGTTTTAGGGTTTTTTTTCTCCTTTGTTGGGACGCGGGGGGTTGGGGGAGTCATGCTGTGTAGGAAAAGTAAGCTATTCTCAGTTGTTGGTAGTAGAAGTACATCTCTCTCCATTAGGTTTGCCTCAATTTCATCTCCTCTTCAGTCTTTCAAGCCAGATATTGACACAATTCCAGGATGTATAACCTTCTTGCAAATGTTTGCTCAGCATTCCAATCTGTACAAGGGAAAAGAACTCCATTCGTGGATGCTCAGACACAGCCTTTTAACCTCACCTTTATCAATTACTAGCCTCATCAACATGTATTCCAAATGCAATGACATGTCCTATGCTTTATCTGTCTTTCTAACATCCCAAAATATTCATAACATTTATATTTACAATGCTATCATAGCGGGGTTTGTTGGGAATAATTTAAACAAGGAAGGTTTTGACCTTTATATGCATATGAGGCATCAAGGAGTGCAACCAGACAAGTTTACCTTTCCTTGTGCAATAAAAGGTTGTTCAGAAGTTGTAGAAGTGAATAAGATTCATGCTTTGTTGTTTAAGCTCGGGTTAGAATCAGATGTATTCATCGGTAGTGCTTTGGTCAACTGCTATCTGAAATTCAGGGCAATGAGTGAAGGTTATTGCGTGTTTAGCGAGTTGCCTGTGAAGGATGTTGTACTTTGGAATGCTATGATTAACGGCTATGTTCATATTGAGGAATTCAGAATGGCTTTGAAAATATTTAGGAGTATGAATGAAGATGTTACTATGACCAATCACTTCACAGCTACAGGGGTTTTATCAGCTTTGGCTATGAGTGCAGACATTTGCAACGGATGTTCAATGCATGGATTTGTGATAAAGAAGGGTTATGAGTCGCTTGTTTCAGTGTCTAATGCACTGATTGATATGTATGGGAAATGCAATTATGTTGATGAAGCTGTGAGGATCTTTGAATTAATGGCTGATAAGGACTTGTTCTCATGGAATACACTTTTAAGTGTTCATGAACAATCTGGTGATCATCATGGAACAGTGAACTACTTTCATAGGATTTTAGACGCAGGTGCTAGACCTGATTTGGTCACTGTTACAACAGTACTTCCTGCTCTTTCACATCTGGCTGCTTTGTTGCATGTTAAGGAGATCCATAGGTACATGATTGTTAATGGGCTTGGGGGTAGTAGAAATGTGGATGACTTCAAACACTTGCTTGTAAACAATACTCTTATGGATGTTTATGTAAAATGCGGTTGTATGAGGCATGCATACATGGTTTTTAAAAAAATGGATTTCAGAGATGTGGCATCTTGGAACATCATGATCATGGGATTTGGCATGCATGGTCATGCAAATAAGGCACTATCTATGTTCAACTTTATGTGTGCGGAAAATATTGCACCCGATGGTGTCACATTTATTGGTGTACTGTCGGCATGTAGTCATGCAGGACTTTTGAGTCGGGGCCGTGAATACCTTTCCCAAATGGAGTCTTTTTATGGTTTAGTTCCCACTATTGAACATTATTCCTGTGTTGTTGACATGCTTGGTAGGGCAGGACAACTCGATGAGGCTTATAACTTGTTACTGACAATGCCTATTGAGAGTAATGCTGTTGTTTGGAGGGCTTTTTTAGCAGCATGTAGGCTTCATGGAAACGCTGCTTTTGCCGAAGTTGCTGCCAAGCATATATTTGAACTTGATCCTGAACACTGTGGGAGCTATGTTTTGATGTCAAATATTTATGGAGCAACTGGTCAATATGAAGCCGTTTCAGATTTAAGATTGACAATGAAGGGTCAAAACATCAAGAAAAAACCTGGTTATAGTTGGATTGAGGTCGATAATGGTGTGCACAGCTTTGTTACCGGTGACCAGGACCATCCTGAAATTAACTCAATCTATGCCACTCTGGACTCATTAATTGCTCCTATTTGTGAGCATGGACATGCTCAATCTGCCTAATACATTTCCTGTAAACACAAGGAGCTTGGTATTTCTTGGTGATGAGACACAATAGGGATCTGTTTGTCAAATATACTGGACAGATGAGCCTGAGGTGCACTTATGTGTTCGAATGTAAATAACTGATATAGCCCTTTGTTCAATCTGACTTGACTGTTTTGGTTAATAGGGAGTGCACTTATGTGTGGAGAAATTCAACTGGCTTAGTGCATCGCAGCATATTGGAAGAATATGATTCGGTTGATTGTGTAAGTTACCTTATAATACGAGCTTTCTTGCTTTTTTATGTTCTCAGTTTTAAACTGTAGAAATTATTTTGAGTATATGGAATTACTTGATTATTTTGTGTGGGAATGGTGTAACGAATAATCGAGTAATAATGTGCAGTTAACTGTCGATTAAACGCTAATCATGAAATTATTTCTAAGTACCAAAATTCAATAAGCATGCATGAAATTATAAGCCGTGGTCAGAAGGTATTTGCATGGACAACCCAAAGTAGTCTGTCCGCATTCACAAAACGAAGCGAAGCAGGAGGAGCCCTTGCGCACCCGCGCCTCTGCCTGCTTCGGTTCTGCTTCGTTTTGCGGTTATTTGGTTGAAAAGGAAGTTGGCTTATGTGAATTAACTCTGATTGAGTTAATTTTGCTAGTTTTTCATGTAATTTAGAATCTTTCTATAGATGTTCATCCATATTTTACAATTTACCCTTTGATCTCCACAATGTCCATAGACTCCATACTTTATCCTTATATCCTAAAATTTCCGCCCTTCTCCCTCTTATGATTTACTACTTTTTTTTCTCTCATAAATTAAAAAAAATTAATTTTTCTTGTTCAAGATTCCACTTTTACTCCTTAAAATTCCACCATATTCCAACTTAGGAACGGATGTATGCGTTTTTCATACATGTTAGGAAGCTGTTTTCATAATGTGCATATGCTGTAATTCTTGCGCTTGAATGATTTTTCATTTCAAAAAGAAACCTTAGATCTTATTTTGGTTAATGCATGATTCCTTTTCATTGCTGAAAATTACGAACTGAGGCTAATATTGCAATCTATTAATGAATTCTTCATGTAAAACATTTTGTTTTTATGTTGCTTGATACCTGAAAAAAGATTGAGGAGGAATACAAGTACTGCAAATTATTGACCCTTCAAATTGAATCAATTTATCTCATCCCTCATCAGTAATCTTTAATCTGCTGCTCCTCCTTTTTTCCCCCTGTCATTATGATTTGGTTTCATGAATTTTTTTCCCTTCCTGTACAGAATCAGAGCTTAAACCTTGAAAAGGAAGATTGCAAAACCTTGAATCTCCTCTCAACCTCTCCCTTTGTTTTTGTGTTTTTGTTTTTTATTTTTTTGTATTGCACTCTCCTGTACTCAATACTGTAGCCATATTTAATTTTCTATATGATACCAGTACACATTACACACACACTGTTGCAACATATATACAATCTTATTCTGCATAGTTGATTGATTTTTTTGAGGTTTAGCAAAATCTTGCCTGTGTAATAATTGTTCGCTATAGCAATGGATTAAAAAAAGGTTCTTGGAACCAGCATTTTCTAGATTAAAAAGTTAAGGGATATTAGCAGATAAGGGTTTATATTATATTATCTGAAATGATACATTTGATACTCTCAAATTCTACTTTTTGCTTGTTTAAAACAGCCATTTTGATAGAGCAAGTTTAGAAACATTAGCCTATTAATGAGTGGCTGAAATTTCTTTATTTTGGCAATTTTTCATGCAGATGCAGACTAAGGTGATTTTTTTTAACAGGTGGTAGTTATGAAGCCAGCTAATACTATTTTTTTATTTTTAATTTGAGTTATGAGAACAAGCATACAACTGATTGAGCAACTAATTTGATTTCATGCAGAAGGATAGTGAATTGCTTTTAGAATTGTAATGACTGATTGGGTGATTGGGGCAGCTGATTTAAGCTCGCATAGAAGGATAGCGATTCGCTTTACAATCTGTAATGACTGATGGGGCAGCTGATTTAAGCTCGCGCAGAAGGATAACGATTCGTTTTATAATCCGTAATAGCTAATTGGGGCGGCTGATTTAAGCTCGTATAGAATGATAGCGATTCGCTTTATAATTTGTGGTGACTGAGGGAGGCAGCTGGTGTATGCTCTCGTAGAAGGATAGCGATTCGCTTTATAATTTGTGATGCACTGATGTTAAGCTTAGTGATCCACTTTATAAGCTGTAATGGCTGCCTGGAACCTGCTTTTTAGTGTGTTGTAATTGTAATTTCTCCCCCCCTTCTTTTAGTGAGTTGCTCTGCCAAGCAAGAATTCAATAGTGATTAGCTGATTGCTTCCAAAACCAGCACTAAGCTTTGTTGACTTGTTGCCTCTGTTTTTTTTGGCTTGGATGAATAAGAAATTGAGTGAGTTATAAATTAATCTTCATCAGCAAGTTATTTGCTTTCATCATTCAGCTTGCTGATGATAGAAGGGTTGTACTGTACAGTCGTACAGCTAAAATGCACTAGTCTCCCATTGCACCTAGCTATCAATTTGAGTAAAAATTATGTGCCGAACTGGTAACTAAACTAAATTGAAAATGAATTGTAATGGAAAACGAATAACATTCGAAAACTAAATTAACCTATTATATATAAATGAAATCAAACTGACAATTAAATTGAAGATGAAGTAAATTGAAACTAACTGTATAAATTCGAAAAAACTGAAACTAAAAAAATTGATATTAACCAAGTTGAAATGAAATTAAAACTAAAATTAATTTGGATTGAATTTAAGTGAACTGAAGACATTCATAATTGATTTTAAGTTAGTTGAACTGAAAAAAAAAATTAAAATTTACAGAACTCAAATAAATTTAACTAAATTGGCAAAAAAAATACATTCGAGGCTAAAATTCCATTTTTCCCCCCTTTAGATTGGTTTATAAGTACTTGACATTTTTGCAAATTGTATTCCCTCCGTTTCTTTAATTTCTTCCTAGTACAAATTATGAGGATTTAAAGGAGGAAGTATAAAAGTAAATTCCTAAGCTAATTAAATTTTGAATTAAGAAATAATAATTATTAATTCTTAGTTCCCTGATTCATTAAAACCACTATTATACTTGTAACTTGTTAAAAAATTTATTCACTGAAGTACAAGTTTAATTATTGGAGATATATAATTTTTTTTTTTATTTTAAATGTTATATTATATTGATAACTCTACTGATACAAGCTTATTTAATTTTGATGAATTAGTTAAATTAGATAATTATCTAATTTTGAGGACTTGATATTTTTAGTTCAACTTTAATATTTGATAACAATCAATATTTTGATGAAAATTTGTTTTAAGAAAAATAAAAGTTTGTGTATTAATCTTTATAAAATATTTTTATTTTTTGTTGATTTAGACTGTACTTGTGCAATTTGAGAGATTGATTAATTATATATACAATTATGCATACATATTTCTCATAATTTCGTCAATCACATGAATATTTGTTTAAATATAAAACATGAGCACAATTTTCTTATAATTAGATGTGAAAGAAGTTAATCGACGATTTGTGATTTGTCATGAAAATATTCAAATTATGCTAATACTCTATAATTGAATATTTTTTACCATTTAGACTAGAAGTTCCAAAGGTTAATTATAAACTTTCCTTTATTATCCGCAAATATGTTAGTACTTTACCTTATAAAGGATGTTATTCAGTTCTCTTTTCTTGTAAAAACAAAAAAAAGAAAAAAAGAAAAAAAAAAATTGTCATGTCATATCATATTATGGAAAATTTTAGGCAAAAACACTTAGTATTACTAAGCGCAGCCCCCATTTTACTTACTAAAGCTCGCAATTGGACAATTTTGCCCCTGACAAAATGTGCGTGAATTGGACCGCGAAAAAAAAAACACGATATAGACCAGGGCGCATGGACCATGCGCCTGGACCTAGGTTGAGGCTATATCATATATATATATTTTTATTTTATATTTAATAAATTATTTTTAATGCTTAATCATATTAATTCATGATTTTAAGGTTCATTACATGCTATGTACATTTTATGATTAATTTTGATATTAAATTAGTGGAGAAGAATGAGTTTTTAAAGCAAGGGCAAATTTGTCTAAATGGGGGCTTTAGTAAGTAAAATAAGGGCCATGTTTAGCAATTCACAAACAGTTTCTACCATAAAAACTTTGACTATAATATTATTTTTATTGAACCACAACATCAATTATTTGTTTTAAATTGGCTAATAATGAATTATAATTTGTATTTTTTAGACTGGTTAAATTTTTTTAAGTACATATATTATATTAAAACATAAAAAAATTAATAAGCGTGGTAAAACATCGATCTCAACCTGTTGGGTCAACCCGAACCCGACGACTTTGAGTTATAAAAAAGCTAATAACCAATTGAACCCATTGAGTCATTGACACTCTACCCATTATAGCCCGAACTCGCAACATTAGACATGTCTATTTAAACTAGTATTTTAATTTTAAGGGAAAAAAATAAAATACATGTTCAACTTGTCAAGTATCGAACCCTGTCCTTTCCACTACAAAATCGCAAACAACATCACGTTTTCAGCATAACCTACTAACCTCTACCATCAATTGTTAAATTTCTTGAAAAATTAATCGTATTATTGTGAAAACCCTAGCATATCATCATCATCAATTCATCATCACTTTTCTCAACTCCCGCCACTTCCCTCTTTCTCCTACATTACGGCATCAACATCAATTTTATGCTCTCTTTTTTATTTTCAGGTATTCTTAATTTGTTGAACTGATTTTTTATTCCTTTTATTCAATTCAATTTCCCCCCTTTCAAATCTAAGATCGAATCAGTAGGGTTTTTATTATTAATTTTTTTTAAATGGTTGATTGGATGTTTTGCTAATATAAATTTAGCCGGTGTGCAAGATTTTGTCAATGAATTTGTGTTTCAAAGTTGAAGATTGATTTTTATATTTCCTTTCTTTTTTTTTTTTTTTCCAGTTATTATGATGCTATTTTGAGGGGATTACAAGATTGACACCTGAAGAAGAAGCAGAGGCACAGGTGGCGGTTCACTGCAGTCTGCAGGTATGTTAATCACACATTCTCTCTGATTCTCACTTAATCAGTTAATGTTTATGGCCTAATGGGTTTAATATTTTTAAACCCTAGTTTTATTCACATTAGAGATTTTGTTTGTTTGTTTGTTACTATTAGTTTTATCCGAATCTGTGCAACCTAGTTGAGAATCAATTGAGTTCTTTTTTTTTTTTTGAATCACTCTTTGGTTTTGCCATTTTGGAATTGCCGAGTTGGATGTTATAGGGTCTAATTATTTTTCTCAATTGCTAAAAGATGCTGAAAAATGAATTAAATCTAATTTTGCATATGAAAATCTATATATTCACTGTTGTAGCTTCTAAATAAAGTTCATCATTTGTTCAAATTGACATATTTGTTTTAGCTATTTAAAATCTTCAACAAATATTGTGAAAGAGAGGACATAGATTGAAGATTGGTATAGCTGATTATCAATTGATCTGTGGACCAATAATTGTTGGTTTTAAGTTTGGTGGCATGGAGATGGGGGTTGTAAGGACTTGTAACTGAGCTCTTGTTTAATGTTTTTTTTTAGATGGCATTCTCGCTTGTATTCATGAATTCAATTCATAATTGAAATACAATTGCTTATTGTGGTTGCTGTGTCTGTTCATTTCTTTTGTAATACTAAATTATCATCTTGGAATCATTTGTCTGACTTGCTGATTATATTGATGGTTTTCAGTTTTAAATTATTGAAATTAAAACCTTCTTTTGGGTTCTATATGCTATCTTTTCTTGTATTATTAGATTTGGCAGAATGTAAGTGTAAACTCCTTTTCTCAATTAGGATGCAAGGCACAACACTGATATTAGTAGCGAATTAATTGAACTAATTTAAAAGTCGAAAAAATAACTTCTAAATGGACAATCTGGACATCAAAATGAGTAAAATTGTGAAATTATGTCCAATTTAAATATCAAATGAATAACGACGATAAATGAGCAATCTGGAAACACTTAGTAAATGATCAAAATCAAGTATAACAATAAGCACATATACACAAAATGTGTAAAAAAGGAAATAAAATCAGCGATAGAGAAACAAAGAATTAAAATGAGTAATTTGGAAATGAACAACATATGAAAAAGGAGCAAACTTAGGACTAACAGTGAGTAGCGATACACAAAATGAGTAAAAACGAACAAATAAAATGTACAATTTAGAAACAAAATAAGAAAAATGACCAATCTGAAAATAAACATGTAAGAAATGAGTAAATATAATTATGGCAAAGAACAATTATACAAAAAAATGAGCAGCTTAAAATCAACCTTAACAAAATGAGTAATTTTAAAAAAATGAGCATTTTGAAAAAGAAAAGAGACTAAAAGAGTAATCTACGAAACAATTTTATATTTTTATTATTTGCAGACAAGTCATTGGGTACAAATCTACGCCTGAAGCGTATTTTAATGCCCGAAAGTTGGATAGGATGGCCCTTACGTAAGGATTATATTGTTCCCGATTTTTATGAAATACAAGATGCTTATTGAATGATAAGAAACTTATTTTTTGTGGTACATTATATAAATTATATTGTTCCCGATTTTTATGAAATACAAGATGCTTATTGAATGATAAGAAACTTATTTTTTGTGGTACATTATATAAATTATAATGAGCTTTTATGGTGGCTTTATTGTTTGAGACTTTGATATGGTGTTTCTAAGTTTCATTAATTTTCTAGGTTTGTGCTCCTGTGATCATGGATTTTCTGGATGACCCCTTTTCTGAACCTAAGGCTGCTAAAGGTAATTCAATCACCCATATCAGACAAGAAAATTGGAATTGTTATTTGTTATGCCCTTAATTTGTTCTTGCAATGTATTGTGGGAATAAAGGGATTAAATATTGGTATACTTGTTCTATGGCAGCTCCAGTTGCTGGAAGGTTTCAGCCCAAGGCTAAACTACGACCAAAAAAAGTTCCGGCTGTTGCTGTTAAAGAGACCAAGGAGCCGACTGCAACATCAGCTCCACAAGATTTGGGCTTGAATCAATCTGCTCAGCAGATTATTCTTGTAGAAAATAAGTCAGATGCTCCTGAAATTGCATTTTTGGGAAATTCCCTTGAAGATGGGAACTTATTAGCTAAAGCCAAGGAAGTTGCAGGTTCAGCTGTTGTTGATCATTCAGAAATTGCTGTTTCAGGACCATCTATAACAACATATGGCAGAAATGCTGGTAAATGAATTAGATTCTTCTCACAATACTAGATATTACTATAAATATGTTTTGTAAATAATAAATAAGATAAAGATGTGCTAGGATGTTGGTTTTGACTAAGAACGTCCCACTGAACTTTAGAGATGGAAAATCCTAATGCGGCGGTCCAGAGTGAAGAGGAGCACCCAGTTTTCCCCAATGTTTCTTTTGCTAGTGCATCACCATTTAGGCCATGTAATTCTCAATTTGCTCCTGATCAGTCTGTAGATAAGGAAGTTTCAGAATGCTATGAGGAGCCTGTTGTATGTGGTGATGGAGACTTTCATATAGATGTGGAGCAGCTGGTAAATAAAAAATTAGTACAATGTTTTTTCTCCCTTTCTTGCAAGTTGTTTGGGATGCATTTGATGTTGTCTTATGTATTTGTTTTTCCTGATGTTATGCAAAACAAAACAGGGAGCTGGGGATTTTTCTTGCCTTGATGATATGGAAATAGTGAATGGGGGTGCTTCTGGTAATGTCAAATGGACAATTTATAGTTCTTAAATTATTTTTACCCCCCCCCCCCCCACCCCCCTCTCTTTGCACGCTCATTATTGGTGGAATTGTGGTTGTAGAAAAGAGAGCTGTTAAATTGCTGCCTAAGCCTAAGGCACAAGGTGATAGGCAGAAAGATTCAGCTGAGGCTGTTTCTCATCTTCCACATGTTCTGGAGCTTCCTTCTGAAGATCAGCATGTGGAAGTTGATGGCTCACTACATGCTGGAGAACCTGGCACCGTTTCTGATGTGTTGCATATTAGTCTTGATGATAGCTTTTCGTTAAATCCTTCCTTGTATCAGCCTGATTCTGTGGTCTCCGGCAATACAGATTCATTGCTGCATGAAGATTTACCACAGCAGGTAGTAATGCTGTCCTTAGCATGTATGAATTCTTAACAGCGATACATGTGAGAATATATTTATCAAGTTAGTATTTTGTTTATCTGGTGTCCCAGAGTGGAGAAAACCATGGAGAAAGGTCATGTGATGCATTAGACTCTCCTGTCAAATCAGTAGATGAAGGATTCTTGGCCGGAGTTGAAGGAAATGAAAATGGACATAAACTTGATGGAATGAATGATACATTCCATGACAATAGCAGTTCATTCAGTAAGGAGCATGATAAATTTGACTCAAATAGAGTTGAAAATATTGACGGCGAACATTTAGGAGAACAGATTTCACAAAAGAAAAAACCGCGAAAGTCAAAGAAAGCAACATCTGGAAATGATAAACCCACTAGAAAAAGGAAGAAGGCAGCCCAAAAACCTGACGAGCCTACAGAAAAACCTCCCAAGAAATTCGCTCATGCCACTCGAAGAAAAAGATGTGGTAATTTAATCTGTTTGCACATTGCTTTCAACACCCTTATTAATGTTTAGATATTCTGATGATATTTGTAAGTGCAATTTTCTTTCTTGCGTAGTGGACAAGTCCTTGCTTGAAGTACCAGAGGATGAACTTGACCTTCAAAGAGTGCCGATTAGGGATTTGCTCTTATTGGCAGATTATAAGGAGCGTATAGCAGTATGTGTTCTTTCTCCCTCTCCAAATTGCTTTGGGTGTTTATTTTTTCTGTAATATATTTTTTTTAAAATCTTTTTTCTCATTATCCATTTTGATTGTTCATTGCAGAAGAAAGAAGCAGCAACAGGTCTGCCACCCCCAACAAGTGAGAGGTATCAGACTTGTAGGGCCTGTTCTCTCTCTCTCTTTTTTTGAGTAGAAATTTACATGGCCTGCTTCACTCGCTGTATATATTGAAATTGTAACTCCCTGGATTCTCAAGTTTCTCTAACACGTGCCATTACCTCTTTATCTTGCTGGCTAGTTAACCTCATTTGACTAGTTATACTAGCCTTATGTGCACGCTATGCGTGCTTTAATGTATGAGTATCTAATACTATAATGTTTGTATACAATATGTATGAGTAACTAACACTTAATACATTGTTTCTGCACAAACACAAAATTAGAAAACATATATGGAATATAATTTAATATAAGCAACAAATAGTCTGGGAATTAGAATTGAAGCGCTTACTATTCGTCTAATTCTTACTCTTCTACATAATTAAACCCATTATATTCTTTCTCCTATCAAATTTATACTATAATCAAAAAAGTAAATTATTTATGTAAAAAACTATAACAATATGGGTGTCTATTTGTAAAGAATTCAAATATATAAATTTTGGTGTATATATTTTATTTTTTTGAATTATTTATTTCGTAATATTTTCAATTTAAAATTTACAAAAAGTTTCCTTTTTAGTTAATATTATGTAGTTTGAATGTTAAGAAAATTGTACGGGGTATATTAGACTTTTCGAGGGGGGACACCATTGCTCCTCCTTCACTTATATAATAGAGATGCAAGATTAGTGACACTAAATGCAGCTTTAAATGCAGCTTTGAGCCATATTCAATACACCGATTTCCTGTTTCAGCTTCTGTTTTTCTTGAACACTTGAACAAATTTAATTATTTCCTTACGAAGGAATTGATTTTGATCTTGTTGAGCAATCATTTACTGGAATTGCTACAGGAGGGAGTAATAAGTTATTGTAGATGACACTTTTACGATAGAGCTTTGTAATATTTATTTCTTTTTTCATGTAGTATTTGAAATAAGAATCCCATTAGCTTTACTGGCCCTCAATCCCTGGTCCTTTTTTTGACCACTTTCATAATATTGTAAGAAGTTGGAATATGATTGATAGATCTCACTGTCTAGCAAAACTTCCCTGAAACTATAATTTATATGGTTTGACTTTATTTTCATATTTGATATTCTGATTGGTCTTTAAGTTAAGAGGTTGGAATATGATTAAAAGGTCTCACTGTCTATTCTGATAAAATTTCCTCTGCAGATTTGATAACATGTCAGAGGAAGTTCCTTATGATGATAATGGGACTTTTGGTTTTGATCAATATGAAAATGCTTGTGGCAACCCTTCAACGTCAGGGATTCAAAATGATACAGGCTACTTTAATTATCAAACATTCATGACAAAGGAACCCAGAGCAAGGTGGACAAAGCAGGACACTGAATTGTTTTACACGGTAATACAAGATAGAATAAAATGTGGAGTAATATTCTTTTTCTTTTGAATTTGGTTTTACTTTATATGGTAATATCATATGACGTTTGAAATCGTGCCATTATGGCGTAGAGAATTCAGAGCTGCTTTGATGAACAATGCAACGGAGCAAGAATTATTACATTAAGCAGCTTTGCCATGTTCTTTTTTTCCCCCCTTTCCAACTAAGTAACTAATATCATGGAGCACTTGCAACCCCTCCCCCCATATTAAATAGTAAAGGATGCTGATATACTCTTCTCTGAGAGATAAAAAAAACTGTCATGATTTTTAATTTTGACATTTTCTTACAACCCTTGAGTTCCTGCTTTGATCAAGTTCTTCCTTTCTTTTAGGGTATTAGTCAATTCGGGTCTGACTTATCAATGATACAACTATTGTTCCCTGGGCGTACTCGGCATCAAATGAAATTGAAATATAAAAAGGAGGAACGCCAAAATCCTATGAGAATTCATGATGCCTTGACTAGTAGATCAAAAGGTCTGTATTTAAATTTGACTTGTGAATGTTGTTCATTTTTCTTGTTTATGCTGATCTGTTGTAAGCTGCAATTTGAACTTCTGAAGTGTGCATAACCTCAACTCCTCAAGGTTTTATATCTGTGATGTAATATGTGGAACTTAACTGTGGAGAATAAAAAAAGTCAGAAAGGTTTTAATCTCAGATTCTTATTATGCTTTTGAGGTCTTGTCATGTTTGTGCAATTTTAAGATTTTAGGATGACGCAAATACACTTGTCTTTGTTTATCTGCAGTGAGCCAGTAAGGGTGGAAACTTGCCTAGCTTCTAGTCTTGAATCTTGGCTTCTGATCAGTGGCGGACCCAAGATTTGAAAAATGGGGGTATGGAGTACCTACGTTGGACATTAGGATAAAATCAAATAAAAAAGTCACAGATCAAAAATAAAATAAAATAGCATACATATTTTATCCATCTGACTAAAACAACCAAGCTAAATAGGTAATACACCAATTGAAACTAAAAGAACCAAAATAATCAAAAAAATGATACAAATATTGAAAAATTAAACGGAAAAAAAATCAGATTAAAAAAAACTACTTTCTTTTGCCATAAGTTACAAACTCAAAAAATCAAAAACTAAAAATAATCAAAATTAGGCTCAAAGAGAAGATACAAAATAAAACTAAAAGTTACAAACTTAGATAAAACAATAAGAAACTTTAATCAAAATCAGACTAAAATCACAATCAAACTAAATAAATTGAAATGACAAAATTGGAAATTCATAATCAATTAGACAAAAAAATAAAAAAAAATCAGAAATCATTAAAAGCAAATATTAAAAAATCAACATCTAAAACAATTAAACAAACAATGAAGGGCAATTAAACAATTAACTGAAACAATTATCCCCATTTTCCAAAAAAGAGAGTTCAAAATTGAAAAAGAAAAATTACCTACCACTAAACGGTCGGTAATTTACATTTGGCGGTCGGTAATTTTCTTGAACTTGTTTTAAAACAAATTACCGTCCGCCAAAGCAAATTATTGAACGTTTGGCAGACGGTAATTTGTTTTTTCATTTTTGATTTTTTTTTTTTGAAAATGAGGGTACAGCTGTACCTAATTGTTCCTTACTGGGTCCGCCCCTACTTCTGATCAATTCAAAGATGAGGATTGTTCTAGTTTGGGAATGAGAAATGTTGCTCTAAACTCCAATGATACATTTGAAAAAAGAAAATGTAAATGGTGGTTTTTTATAAGGAAATATGGGCTTCACCAGTTCACACTTTAGCTTGGGTGCATCCAACAACTCAAATTTTAACAGTACTCACATGAGCACAAACTTTGATGTTGATGCGAGGAGTGACATTAATGAAGTATTTGAGATTCTCCATGAAAATTATGATACATTTAATTGTCACAACTCACAACCTTCATTATAAATATGCAAGCAAACAAGTCTATAAGTTCATCCTAAAATAAAATTTAAGCATAAATGAAATCTAAAAACACATATTTATGTCACTCCTTGCATCAAAGCATGTGCTGTTGGTTGCACCTGTTAAGGTTCGTGTTGCATTGTGCACTCAAGCCAAAGTTGGTGTTGTAAAGGCTAATTTCCCCCGTTTTTATTGAGGAAATAAAAGCTAAAATGAGTGGCACTGATGTTTTATAGAACTCTAGTAATAGTGTAATACTTTGTACTATTTTAGATTTTTCACCACTGCCTTTGTATGTTAGTTTTGTCCCTATTGCCCTTATCTAGTTAGCTTTTTTAGTCACCTCCCTGATTAAGGTATCTCTTGTGAGCTTGAAAATTGTACATTCTGCTCTCCCTAGCAAATCATTAGCCATTGAAGGATTAAGTAAATTGTTTTTAGCTTTAGTATATGTACCGGGATACTATTTTTCAGTTGCTCAACTTCAGAGGATTTAAAATAAAATAAAAAAACTCTATCGCTAGTTAAAGCAAAGTTCTTGTTTCTTTTTCTTCTTTATTTGATGATCATCCTTTCTTTTGATGTTATAAGGTGTATTTTTAACTCAGAAATACATTGTTCGGAAGGACTCTGACTTCTGAGTTTATTTGGACACTATTTATGAGATTGTGTTTGAACAAAGAGCAACGTGTTAATTTATTGTAAGAGCTATCAGTATTAGATGCTAGGATTTGTACCTCATGGTGTGAAGCATGAGACATACCCAATGTATAAAAAGTCTCAAGGTGCACCAAGGTGATTGGATTTCCTAGAGCCTTAGGCGCGCCTCGGTGTGTCTCATTGAAGTGAGGCGCACCGAAGAAGGCACGGGAAAAGTCTGGAAAAAAATCTGGGAAAAAGAAAAGGTGTGCCGCGCCTCAGCTGCACCTAGCCACAAACGCCTCGCCTTGGCCAAATTAAACGCTTAGCCCCTAGCGACTAGATGCGCCTCTGGCGCGCCTTTTCAAACACTAGATATACCTATGATAGTATCTCTTCTGATTTAATAGTGGCAGATCCAGGATTAGAACAATAATCATTCGACAATAAAACGTTATGTCAAAAAAGTCTAAATTGTATATAATATATGTATAGGGATACTATTATATAAAGTTGATTCTAAATTCTTTTCAAAGTAAAAACTGATAAATGGGAGAATGTTTCATATTTTAAAAAGGATTTATTACATCATCACTAACTTGTTGAAACAACCTTTCAGGAAAAAAAAAAAAAACTTGTTGAAACAAAATCTCTTACTGCATAAGGGCTCTTTAGATTTGTATGAGAAAAGTTTAAAGTTAGAACAACTTGGAGTTTTTTTTTTTTTGGCCAATTGACTATCTAAAATGTTTTTAAAAAAAAAAAAAATCTTTATCAAATCAAATCAGTTATATGACATCCTTATCTCTGATTATAAAATGTCATTAGTTTAAAAACATAACCATTACAAATGGCAAGGAAATGAAAGGGAGAAACATGAAAAGGTATGCTGTAGGAAAATAGGGATATTTTTTTTTTGGGTTAGCTGGAATTGAACTCTTGACTCATGCAACAAAATTTTGTGTCTCAACTAGTAGACCAAAGCTAACAAATGATATCTTTATTGTGCAATTTCTATATGATTTTTTTTTTCTAGATCCTTGTGGGTTCAGTTGAACCCGCTGAGCCCACATTACATCCGCCACTATTATGTACGTCCTGAATTTATTTCAATTCCATGTCTCAACAGTCAACAGGGAGTAGTTTGGATAGAATCATCAAAGCACTTTTTGCCTTTTTAACCATTGTAATGTGAAGTTGATTGAGCTTTACACAGTATGACATTGTAGCAGATTAAGCACATTAGTCTGACTCTATTAGGCCCTAGTTCTAACTCTCAACTGTCTTTCATTGTACTCCAATTTGCAGTACCCTATATATATATATATATAACAGTAACCTTGCCATCTCATGTACTCTCTATGGGTGTGTTCACTGAGCCCCTGCTTGATGATTTGAGCATGTTATAATGTATGCCTTCCTTCCTTTTGGCTGCAGATCATTCGCATTTTGAGCTCGTGATTGAAAGGTTGAAAGAACAAGCTGCACAAGATGCAAAGACCGAAAAAGATGATTCAGTTTGCCCTACAGGCGACGATGAAGGGCCAGAGGAAGTTCTGCGCTCTCACGTATGCATCTTTTTTTCCCATTTTTCATTCCTTGTATTAAAAGTTTCAAAATGTCTCCCATTCATAATTGTGTCAACTTGTGAAATCTTTGACGTAAAAAAATTCTACTCTGATGTTATACCCGAGTTCTTATGCTATTTGTTGGTGTAATTGTAGGAGGATGTTGCAGAATCCAAGAAGAAAGAAGGCCAAGTTGTTGATCAAGAGCCAGATAGGCCTACAGTTGAAAGCCCTCCCAAGTCTCATATTAGTGAAGAAGAAGTAGAGTTTGATTGGAATGATTATACAAGTGAATTGTAGCGTAATACTCTCTTTTCTTTGCTTTGCCTTAAGATGATGACGACGACAACATTCTACTATTCTAGGCTGTCAGTGTAGTTTTGCTTGTTGTATGTTGAGCACTTGACATCTTTTTTGATAATGTTTACTTTTTTGATAATTTTAGGTGGCTTTAGGCATTGAGTTGGGCATAAAAATGGTTACCCAATTCAATTTATTCCAAATGTATTCAACCAAATATTGTTGTAATCTATATAATATCTCTATATCTTTTAAAAAAAAATATAATATATCTATATAATATATTAAAAGGTGTTCATCGCGCTGTATTGCACCAAGTCAGTGCCACGTTATTTCACTTATTTGTCCACGTGTGTGATGGTTGTTTCACACCATTTGAAACCCAAAATAAATTTTAAAAATTGGTGCCAACAAACATGGAACTCACAACTCAACTCTTTGTACCCAAACTTTTAACCAATAGTCTACATCTTTTTCTTGTATTTAATAAGATGATTTCAATTATTATAAACAACTTTCATTGATAATAATTAAGGTGCTAGTAGATTAATGACAAAGAAAATTAAAAATTATAAGAAAACTTGCTATCCGGGGGTAATGCCCGGACCAGAATACTAGTTTGGTATGACAAATTATTACATAATTATATAACACTTGTGTATTTAATAAAAACAAAATATCATTCATCTGGAAGGAATAATATTTAAAATTAAATTAAATATGTTATAGAAGGATCTAATTTGTAATAAAAGATGATCGCATAAATATGAAAGGAATTTTTGATCCAATCAAAGATTAAACAAATACATATATAGATAAGGATTTTTAATTATTATAGAAGGATCTAATTTGCAATAAAAGATGATTGCATAAATATGAAAGGAATTTTTGATCCAATCAAAGATTAAACAAATACAAGTATATAAGGATTTTTAATTACAACAAAGATTATGATATAGGCTCCATTTGTTTCGGAACTTTTATTCATTTTCTTTTGTTTTGCTAAAAGGAGGAAAATGATTTTCTCAAGGATGAAAATTTTATCTTTTAAGAAGAAAAATAATTTTCCATCTCTCACAAAAGTATGCCACATTTTTCATTTTAATTTTGCTTTATTCTCTACTCACATGCTTCCACTATTTTGGCTTCTATTTTCTTTATTCCCTTATATTTCGTTCTCTACTCTCGTTCTTCCACTTTTTTTTCTTCTTCTTTTCCCCTTATATTTTCCTATGATCAAACAAAAAGAGCAAAATGTGTTTGACAATCATATTTTCCATTGTTTTTTCCTTGGAAAATTAGTTTTGTTTGGCGTTTGTTACTTTTTATTCACGATTAAATAATTTTAGTGTATATACCATGTTTTTATTCACCAATATTTTTTGCACGTTTAGTGTATGTTATTGATAAATCTATACCTATTTTAGATTAATTCGTGATTAATTTTGTTATTGATTTTAGAATTCATTATTAGTTTTCGTCCGTATTGGTGGAGTGTTTGAGTTAGAGAGAGTTGGAAAGTTCGACAGAGGTGTTTTTTTTAAGAATAGTAGTAAACTGGGAAAGTCGTGGGCCTTAGTGAGTAAAATGTGCAATGTTTAGCAATTCACATAATTATTGAATAAAAATATAAAGTGATGCTACGCACTTGGATAATCTAGTCTAGTAAAAAAAAAAAGGGAATACATGAGACATTGAGAACATAATTGTATGAAGTACTCCATAGTAAACATACATTGGGTCTGTTCAATTTACCCTATTTTTACTTATATGAACTTATATTATCTAAACTTACATTAATTAGTTTATTTTAATTTGTGAGAGAGAGAAACAATAAGGTTGTTCTTTTCAAAAAAAATTAGTATTTAAACATATTTTTTCAGAAGATAAATAAAAATAAGTTGAATAGAACAACCCCATCGTATATTCATAAAGATTATGGCTCCGTTCATTTATGTACTTATTTTCAACTTAAATAAGCATTTATGTGCTTATTTTTCAAAATTCAGATCAAATCAGAAAAAAATTAGATTAGAAAAATTATTATAATAATAATTACAATCAGAAAAATTCGATTAGCTCACATGAGACCCGGTCAAAAAAATTCAAATCATATCAGAAAATTTCAGATGAACGAAACTCACCCTTAGAATTCTTATTAATTAATCATCAATTTTTTTATGATTCAAAGTCTCATCTACGTAACTTCAAATGGAAAATATAAATTCATCCGTTACAATAATAATATCTCATGCATCGTTTCACATTATCTTTGAGTTTGACTCTATATAAATTTATCCATTTACATAATCTCTTAGTAATAAAATAAAATAAGCCAATTAATTATTAATTACTAGACAAAAAAAAAAATGGCTATGAATTTGAACAAATTGTTAACAATTTTTCTCTGTATTGAAGTGCTCTTGCAAATCAGTGTAATTCCAACAAATGCTGTTCTTCCTCTGCAACATTTTTATGTGGTGATTAGCAATGACATTAAACTCGGAAATTCGCCGTTAAAATTACGTTGTCAATCAGGGGATGATGATCTTGGTACTCAAATTCTTGCTAAAGAAGGAAAATTTAGCTGGGATTTTACAGTTAATTATTGGGGAACTACTCAATATTTTTGTCATTTTTATTGGGAAAAAAAAGAGAGTTCATTTGATGTATTTAAGGCTGGTTCAGAAGGAGATATTAAATATAACACTTGTTTTTGGCAAGTTAGAGAGGATGGTTTTTATTCTAAGTGTGATGTTGATTCCTCTGTTTGGGTTAAGCAACATGATTGGGCTTAAATTTAATTTAAGTTATCAATCTTTTGTTTTCTTAGCTTAATAATGGATGGATTTCTCTTATATATATATTAATAATGATTGATGATTCTACTCTATTTTTAATAATTTGTGATTTAGAATTGAGATTTTGTATGTGTTAAAAACCACAAATCTAACGAATTATTTGGGCCCGTTCGGTAACACGGTAGTTTTCTGGTTTTTTGTTTTTCAAAGAAATTTGACTTTATTCATACAATCATACCAAAATTAGTCAATTTTGTTGGAAACATATTAAAAATGAAAACTGACAACTAAAAAGTGAAAATAATTTTTTTCTTGTTTCTTGTTTTTTTGTTTTTATTTTTTAGTTTTCAAAAAAAAAAAAAACTAAAAACAAAAAACGTTACTGAACCGAAAACAAGAAAAAACAAAAATTGGTTTACTCTACGATTTGGTTTTTATTTTTAGTCAAAGGATGAAATTTCAAATACTTAGGTTTTGTTTGTTTCGAAGGAAAAATAAAATCAAGGGAAATAATTTTCAATAATAAAAAATAAAACATTGATTGAAGAAAAGTTTTCCTTTGTTTGATTAGAGGAAATTTTTTGAAGGAAGATAAAAATGATGTAGAAATAAAGGAAGGATGAGAGGAGTGAAGAAGGGAGAAATAAGGAGTGGGAGGAAAAATGTTGCATTCTTTTCCTACAAAAGAAAATTGATTTTCCTTTTTTAATATCACAATTTATACCTTATAAAAAATTGTTTTCCACCCCTTTCTAAAACAAACAAAGGAAAATAAAAAGATAGTGGAAAACCATTTTCCAAAAAAATGTTTTCCATCATGAACTATCTCTTACCTCACGTGTATAATTTCAAAGGGTAAAAAACCAGTTAGCCGGGATTCAAACCCGGACATCCCACAAATTTGATGACTTAACTGTAAATAAGCTATTTTGCATTCTTATGTAAGTATTACAAGCAAATTCAATTTAATTCGTTTTTTTTATATATTCTGCATTCCAACATTGGTCCGCCAGTGAATCAAGAAAAGTAAGGAGTGTTATGATTACTCAAGTTTAACAACAGGAGGAAATTGTAAAAAAATAAAGGTAGAAAAATACTCAAATAATAAGAACAATATTACTTGTATAATTACTCAATTTAAATGCATAACAAAAGGAGAAAATTGTAAAAAAGAAAGGAATAAAAAATAAAAATAAAAAAACAATTTCAATGCAAAAGCATAAACTATCTCTTACCTAACATGTGTAATTTCAAAGGGTAAAAAATTAGATTCGAACAAATTTGATGACTCAGCTACCACCAAGCTACATACATACTTTGCATTCTTATGTAAGTACTAGATGCAAATTG